>JAJMHQ010000015.1:0-273232 GCA_030583255.1 Metschnikowia kunwiensis
ACCCCGCCGTCGGCCCACTACGGCTTGGCCACGCCGCCGCTGGCGTTCACCGTCCACGCCAGCCCGTTGTCGTACACCGGGTGCGTGTCGCCTACGCCCGCGGCCTTCACGCCGCTTGCGGCGGCCCGGGGCGAGCCGGCCATGCCCGCCAAGTTCCTACACACGTATCCGCTGCCGGTGTTGCACACGCCGCAGCGCGGGGCGAGGGACGGGCTCCACCGCAAGAGGCGGAAGATGGACCACGGATCGTGTGGCACGGGCTTTGCATTCGAGCCTGCACACACGGTCTGCTACAACGTATGACTTAATGAACACTTGCATCTGGCGGCCGCCAGCACTAACGATACCATGAGCTGTAGACGTAGAGGCCCGAAGGCTGTTCGTAGCACAGTGGAGGCGCGAAACATAGCGCGGTCGCGCGCAGTAAAATGGGTCCCACTCGCCACAATCCACCACTCTCCGGCAAGTAGTCGCCATTGCTCCGCAACTTGTGCTCCTAACTCCGAGCCCGTGCTGAGTGATTTCTTTTTCCACGGCCGGGCTAGATGCAGGCCAATCGAAGAGTGCGTTTACGCCCAGCGGTCGTGTGGCGCCGGATCCTGGCGCAAAGATTGCGTGCCCTTGGCCGCGGTGATGACCGTTGGCATGCCCAGCGACGGTGGTGTATATGCAGGAGCCCCAACAGTTTTGCGGACGAGGCCCGTGGATATCTCCGATTTTCTCCCTTGCCGCCTGGACTCGAATGGCCGAGTTGGAGTGGTGCCATGTTTGGCAATGGGTTGCTGTGCTGCGCTCGCTCCTCCTGTCATGGCCCGGCAACTCTCGCTGTGCCTCGGCAATCCGAGCGTTTGTGGGCTCATTCCTGCCTCGCAAGCTGCGAACCCGAAGGAGTAAATGAGGGAATAGGCAATAGGGAGAGGCCCTGAAAAAATAAGAGTTTGGGGCTATTCTGCGGCATGAGATCACCTCGTATTCCGCTCGATTTGCTTTTTATGCTTTTCCTCGTCATCTCGCTTGGTTAGGCGTTCTTTTCTTAATTCTCCATTTTCTGAATTTTTATTTTTCCCGGTTTTTACTTGTCGCCTTTTTTTAATTCTCCATTTTTAATTCTCCATTTTTAATTCTCCTTTTTTTATGGCTCCCATTTTTAATTCTCCATTTTTATTTCCTCCACAACCCAGGCCTGGTCTTTTCTCGCGACCCAGTCCCGTCCCGTAGCTACTCCACCTCATCTCTTCGCATCATGGCCCTCGGAATCTGCACCATTTGCTCGGCCAACCGCGCCAAGTACAAGTGCCCGAAATGCGCCGTGGAGTACTGCTCGCTCGCGTGCTTCAAAAGCGAAAAACACAGCCATGGCTCTGGTGAGCGCGTGACCGAATCTGCCAACTGCTCTACGAGCTCAGCACGGGCAGGTCTGGCCGAGCTGGCGGGGCCCGTCGAGCGACTGGACGACCCGCAATTGCTCTTCCAGACCATCGCCCTGGACCCCGTGGTGCGGTCGCTTCTTCGGTACAAATCGCTCCAGGTGCATCTCGCAATCCTTCTCAAGCTCTTGCTGGACTCGCTGCTCACGCGGGAACCCATCTACGAGAACCGCAAGGAAATCGTGAACATGCGGCTTTGCGAGCTACGCATCGGGGGGCTGGAGGAGAACGAGTTGGTGGAGGAGTTTGTGCAGCGGGTGCTCTATCTCCATGAGAAGGGAACGTCGGAAATGAAGCGTTGAGAATGCGACCAGCCGGGTCGATCTCCACATGGCGGCGGCCATCCTGACACGCGTTGGACGACGAGCCCTAGAAACGGCGCTGAAATCCCGCTTTTGGCGGAGATATCACACCTATACGCAATTCCAGATCCTGCTCCCGGCAGAGGTGCTTCTTGGGAGAGCCGGCAGAGGACAATCACACTTCCGCAGACAGCGCCCCAAGCCCGCGTGACATGCTGCGCTGGCGAACCGGCTCGTCAACTCGCTTATCCCCGGGGGATCCGTCGACGCGTCAGGAAAAGTGCCAGATGGGAAAATGGCTTGCATCAGCGACCAGGACTCGGAACGGGGATGTGCCGTCTGAGCGAAGAGCCACCAATACCCGTACCGGTCACGCTTCGGTGGTTTATGTATTACTGCGCTTGCTTCAATCGCTGTACGAAAAGCACCGTCCCATGTGGACAGCAATGGTCTACTGAAAGCCAGCGCTAGCAGGCGCAGACCGTCGGGAGACATCGGTTTGACCTGCTGATCAGCTTGTTGCGCTAGTCGTTGAGGATGAGAGTGCATTCAGATATGCCTTGGTTGGGCAGAGCACTGCGCTAAACCACCCTGGATGGCTGCTGAGTTCGTCTAACCAAACCGGGGACGGGATAGTGGGCAATAGATCAAGGAGGTAAGCCCATCTACTCTGCGCACCAGTGAACAGAGCTAGCAATGATTCTCTTGGCGGTGCTACAGGTACCAATGAGACAAGTAAGGACCACTCCAAAAGCCTGGGTTTGCCTGACACGGCACCTTCAGATGTGCATCTGAGCAGTCACAGTGGAGAGACTTATCACGAGAATCCAGTTCACGTTCCGTCCATAGACGTGGTTTTCGTGTGGGCCGACCTCAAAAGCATCTTAGTGGCTGGTTTGGGGATCTACAGTGGAAAGAAACGAGATACACGACACTTGAGAACACATCTTTGCTACCAGTGACTATTTCGGGAAGAGTTCTTCCGCTTTGAACAGAAAGCCCAACCTCCTCACGAGGCCATGGTATCTCCAGGTTCCCGCTCACTCCTACTACTTGGCCGGAATGGAAAGCTCGAAGATGTTCCCCAGCAGCGCTTCCAGAATCTGGCCGCTGTGTCGAAGGCGACCAGCACCCAGGGCCAGATTCTGGTCAACGCTATCGACTTTTGCCAAGGGCGGTCCGCGACACATGATATTGGGTCTAATTTTTGAGTGCTGTCTTATCGCGGGGTGTGGATGCCTCAACCGTAGATAAGCGTTTGGACCACAGACGACTCCGCAAGGAACTAGTGGACTCCAGACATCAAACTTGAACCTCCTCAAGGATGTAGCAAAGTGGGAAAACGAGCAACTCGGAACGCAGATGGGTTACTTGATGGCCAGGTCGGCACAACGTTTTCGTGAGACTCACCTATTGGCCAGATTTCAGCCAAAGCGCTACCGTCACCAAGATGCGATATACATTAATAGACAAGGTACAGAATAGAATAGGCGGTGCAGGAGAACTCCCAGTAAGAAGCCACGACCGTCACATCTACATTGCGAGATCCCAGCAGGTCAATTGAAGCCTAGGGTCACATCTTACCATCTCCGTGGCCCACCTCTAAGAACCTAATGAAAACACCACCTCGTGCCACCTCCGATCGCCACACAACACCGCCGAAACCACCTAGCACTTATACCTCCCCGCCCCACACACACGGAGGCTTGCTGTGCACCTTTTCTCCTAGCTTCAAACGGTACAAAAACCCACCCAAATCGCCGCTTTTGTCAAGAGGGTCGATGATGGCCGCAAAATCATCGAGTTGTTGGTGCGCAGTGGTCACGTACAACTCGTCGTCGTTGGGCCCACCCAAACCGGTGCACGTGACCCGCTCCGCCGGAAGGGTGTATTTCCCCTCGGTCCGCCCGCTCAAATCGTACTTGAGCACGGACGAGGTGCTGAAGACCGCGTGGTACACGTGACCATCCGTGGTCAGCGCAAGCCCGTCCGGCTCGGGGCTGTTTTCCCCGGGATACGCCGAGCGGACGTCTAACAACGGGCGCCTGTTTTTGAGCTCCGCACGGCCCTCGTCGTAGTCGAACTGCCACACCGTGAACGTCAACGAGTCCGTCCAGTAGAACTTCTTGCCGTCCTCGCTGAACGCCAACCCGTTCGGAATAAGAGCGTCCTCCACCATCACCTTCACCGACAAGTCTGACGCCGAGATCCTGTATAGGACCCCCTCCGGCTCGACCCGCCCGTGGGCCTTGATGGTGGGAAAATCCATCATGAGGCCGATCCACAAATTTCCCCAGGGATCGATGATCCCGTCGTTGGAGCGCAATCGCTCGGCGCGCGCCTGGTCAAGCGGAAACCGAAGCAAGTACTTGATTTCCTTGCTTGTGAAACTGGCCGTGGCCACGCCATACTTGGCACACACCAACACGGTGTCCGGGTCTTTCGTGAGGAGCACGGCTCCGATCGATTCGCCAGGTTCGGCAAACTTGACAGATTCGTGGGTCTGCTCGATTTTGGCGTCGTCCGCAAGGCTCACTCGGTGCACTTCTGCGCCGATGATGTCCACCCAGAGAAGCGTGTTGTTGGCACGGTTGTACTTGACTCCCTCGAGGAGCCTGCCTCTATACTTGGGCAAGAGAATCTGCATTGGGTTAGTAGGGGACGCCAAACACAGGCGGAGAGATCGGGATCATGTTCCGGGATCGAGATGTGGACATACGTGTTTTTGATCGATTTTGGTTTCCGTCATGGTGAAGAAAAGTAGTTGGCGGGGCCCACTTTGGCACTGCTTGCGTTATATACATCACCCGGATCTGGATCTCGATCTACACGCTCGGATGCACATCGCTGTGAACGGAGTATTGGGGGATCGACTTTCTACATTAGAAAAGAAACCTCTTTCACGTGGCTATTATACTTTTTTTTTTCTTTATTTGACGAGCTTCCGCCAATTCGTTCACCTCTTCCACTGGAGCGAAACGTGGGGGTGCGCGGGAGCGATGCCTAATTGGGAAGCGGAGGTGGGGGAAGTGGGGGAGCCAATTTTAGCATGGCTTGGGGGCGCTTGGCGAAGGAGTAGGAGTGGCGCCACCTTTTAGTAGGCAATTAGTCAACGGAAGAAAAAAAAGACAAAAAAGGAGAAAAAACACGGGGATCTGAAAGCCTTGGGTGTACGCATAGTGCTGGACTGGAACACGCAGTGATGCGAATTAGATTACTAAGACTTAGATATAACGAACTTTGGAGATCAGTGGGTGGTTTCCAGGTTGGTTCTTTAAATTGTTGTATTTGTATCAGGAAAAAAAAGAAAAAAAAAAAGAGCTACATTTGCCCACAACGGTGGCACATAGGTCTATGATACTTGTAGTCGTGTAACTGCAGCGAAGGGTACTAGAAAGAGTGTAATTCAGATTGTATCGTAATTTTCAAGTTGGGCACGTATTTGCTGCCATGCTATTAGAACATTAGTGCCATACTCAACATCAGCCATCGAAAGACACTGCTGACGACACTTTTGACAAATGCTCTACGAACAAGAAAGTACTTCATGATAGTCTAATACAACAATCAGGACGTGATCGTCCAGGGAGAGAAATGTAACAAGCAGTGAGCAAACCAGTGGCAAGCTAGACGAGTAGTACCTAAAATAGGAGATAGGCCTGGCCCTAAGAAAAGAATCGAGCCACCTTCGAATGATAACGGTATGTCTAGCTTGGTGTGCCATAAGGCACTACAGCTTAACATAAACACCGTGCCCTGGATAGCTGCTAGCCTATCTTGCGCTACTCACCGAACTTTCCGGCTATCAATAAAACCAAATAATACCGGTCGAGTCCACACCATCTATATAGTATCATATCATCACACCTCTTTGGACCCTCATTGTTACGACCTATAGTTGCCCGTATTTGGTAAAACGGGGTTCTCCATGCCATAATCCTTACGAAGTTCAATTTTTCAACCTTCAAAGAGAAGAACTAGTACACTCGCAAGAAATCGTAGCCACCCAATGTCACCAAACGTCCATTTACCCAGGACCGTTCACTCGTACAATCCAAACTCCCAAAAGTGGCCATCCCCTCACGCCCTGTCCTTCAATCCCCATGTTTTTGCCAACTCCACCATCGCCTCCGTGTTCATCAGCGCATCTATAACCTCAATGGGAACCTGGTTTTCACTGTGCTCCTTCCGTGCCATAGCACCGATGTTCGTCTCCGTGATGAGGCGGAGCTCGAAGTTGCCGTCGTTTTCCTTCTCCAAAAGTTCGTGCCACGTGAACAAAAGACTGTCCCACTTTCGGGCAAAAGGGTTCACGTCCACTATGCTGATCCGGTCGTGTGGCGCCGGAATGTACACGTCCATGATGTAGTTTTTCAAGGGAAACGTCGACTTGCGAAGGGTCTTGTCCTGGAATTTCTCGATCAACTCGTGGAGCTTGGGCTCGAGATCTGCGAGGAACTGGTAATGGTTCAAGTCCCGCTGCGAAACACCCAAAATCGTGCGGTTTTTCACGAAAATCCGGAACTCGAGCGCAGGGTTGAAGTCACGTGTCCACTTCTTGAGCACGAGCTCCGGCTTCAGGAAGGGCCCGTCGTGTTTATCGTCACACTCGTCGTATATATGGCCATCCAAGTCGTGTGCGATGTGGTCGGACGCGTTTAGTAGAAGGTAGATGTCCGCGTTCAGCATACACTGCAAGGAGTTGTTGATCAAGATCCAGCGGGCGTCTTTGGGCGCAGACCAGTTTAGCTTGGGCATCACGTGTTTGTATTGCCTTACGATCTGCACCACTTTTGCATCGAAATCCGCAAATCCAGCACAGGGGTTTTCGGCAGACACGTCGTCCTCCCAGTCGCTGTACTCGTTGTCGCTGTTTGCCGTGACTTTGTCCTCGAACGTAGGTGGCGGCAACTTGATACTTTCACTGTCCAAGTACTCTAGGAACGCTTGTGGAATATCAGACAATACCGTGGCCTCCGGAACGTGGCCCGAAAAGTGCGGGCTCCACGACGAGTACGAGCACTCGTTGACGTGAGCGCACGAGACATGGAGGTCGTTGAACGTGTGTGTGTTTTTCGTCATTAGCTTTTTTATCTAGTCGTGAAGTGACGGGACATGTACTGTGTGCTCACGTGACGCGATCTGCACCCTTACCTCCGCGACGGAAGTTTCGTAGTGGTGTTGGGGTTCCCAGAGAGATATAGAAGTCAAGGTTAAGGAGTGTTTTCCCTTCCTTTTCCTGACGGAGGTTGCTCGTTAGTCCAGCAGGTGAATACAGAACAGTGGGCGCGGTGGCAAATCTACAGTCTACTACACCATGTTTTGCAACCATGAACTAAACGCAATCGATCTTCACAATCTTCATAATCGGCAGTTCACGCTTGACCAAGCCCAGACATCCGCAATTGCAGTACGTGTACAATGAAACTCGAGTACTTTTTTTTAGACACAAATCGTATTACAGGAAGTTGTGTTACCACAACCAAAATTCTATATTCTATAGACAAAGAACCCTTAACACGTCTGGATAAGGAACTGGGTCACAAGAACTGGGACTCTCCCAAGCCTTGGCTCCTCCCCCTCTCTACCCGCTGCTCATATTATGTCAGTCTGACAGCACTAAACGCTCCAACGCTCGCTCCAATCGCCGGTGCAGAGGTTGGCGGTAGTTTACCTGCCCCAGCAAGGCCACAAGAAGGGACCAAGCGCAACAAAAAGGAATCTCTCGACGTAACAGGCCAATCATATAGTTCAAAGCACCCCAAACCGCCCGAAATTGCTCCCATCGCCGTTTTCACCGCCGGTCACGTGATCCGTCGAGGGAGCGTCCTGCACCGACTCGCGCCGTGAAAAACCTCTCCCGTGCTTGAACAACCTCAATACTAAACTAGCACCCCCATAACACCACAAATCATACCATGGCAGCGGCTAAAATCCACACTGCGCCCCTGAACGCCACGTTCAGAGATAAGGAGAAACCGCAGGAGGTGCGCAAGGCCAATATCCTTGCCGCCAGAGCCGTCAGCGACGCCATCCGCACATCTCTTGGCCCCAAAGGCATGGATAAAATGATCAAGACGAAGAAAGGCGAAATCATCATCTCCAACGACGGCGCCACCATTCTCAAACACATGGCCATCTTGCACCCAGCGGCCCGCATGCTTGTGGACGTGTCCGCGGCTCAGGATGTGGAGGCCGGTGACGGAACCACGTCTGTGGCGATTTTGACCGGCTCGCTCTTGCACGCGGCCGAGAAGTTGCTCAATAAGGGCATCCACCCGACTCTCATTGGCGAGTCCTTCCAGCGTGCTGCTGCGAGAGTCTGCGAGGTCTTTTTGGACATGTCTCACAAGATCTCCTTGACCGACAGGGAGGTGTTGATCAGGGCCGCGCTGACGTCGCTCTCGTCCAAGATCGTGTCGCAGTACTCGCTGCTGTTGTCGCCCTTGTCGGTTGATTCCGTGTTGAAGGTCATGAACGAGACGCAAACCAACGTAGACTTGAACGATATCCGCCTCATCAAGAAGGTCGGTGGCACCATCGACGACACGGAGTTGGTGAACGGTGTGGTGCTCACGCAGACCGTGTTGAAAAACGCCGGCGGCCCCACCCGCGTCGAAAAAGCGCGTATTGGGTTCATTCAATTCCAGTTGTCGCCACCCAAGCCAGACATGGAAAACAACGTCGTCGTCAGCGACTATAGACAGATGGACAAGATTCTCAAGGAAGAGCGCGCGTACTTGTTGAACATCTGTAAGAAAATCAAGAAGGCCAAGTGTAACGTGTTGTTGATCCAGAAATCCATCTTGCGTGATGCGGTCAATGACTTGGCGTTGCACTTTTTGGCGAAGTTGAACATCTTGGTCATCAAGGACATCGAGAGAGACGAGGTCGAGTTTTTGACTAAGGCCACCGGGTGCAAGCCCATTGCCGACATTGACAACTTCACCGAGGACAGATTGGGCTCGGCGGACTTGATCGAGGAGATCGAGTCTTCTGGTTCCAAGATTGTGAAGATCACCGGCGTCAGCTCGAAAAACACCAAGCCCACCGTTTCTGTGGTGGTGAGAGGCGCCAACCAGTTGGTCTTGGACGAGACCGAGAGATCCATCCACGACGCGCTCTGTGTGGTCAGATGTCTTGTAAAAGAGAAGGCGTTGATTGCGGGCGGTGGTGCCCCAGAGATCGAGGCGTCGAGGGTATTGTTGAAGGAGTCCACGAGTTTGAGCGGAGTCGAGCATTTTGTCTACCAGGAGTTTGCACAGGCATTGGAAGTTATCCCTACGACGTTGGCGGAGAACGCCGGAATGAACCCCATCAACGTGGTCACGGATTTGAGAAACAAGCACGAGATGGGCGAGAAGAACGCCGGTATTTCTGTGCGCAGATCCGGGACCTCGAACACGTTTGCGGAACACGTCTTGCAGCCGACTTTGGTGAACACCAGCGCAGTGACTTTGGCCGCGGAAACCGTGAAGTCCATCTTGCGTATAGATGACATTGCATTCAGTCGTTAATCTTTGGGTCTAACACAGAACAAATGATTTATTGAGTCATATAGGTGTGGCTTGAAGGTGCCTTAAAGGCGGCAAGCTCACGACGGTGCGCTACAGTTTCTTGTGAGGATCATGTCTCACAAACAAGCGTTTCTGCTTCAAAATTGATACCATCGATATCCCCTAGTCTCATTCTGAAGGTGTGTCTGTTATAGTCCTTTCAGATCGGGATATTGATAAACTGGAACGGTGCTCTCATATATACTGTCAATTAACCACGTTCTGAAAATCAATGGCGAAGTAGGGATTGGCTAGAGTAAGGATAATGTAGATAGGTGATGATGTAGCAGGGTGAAATAGAAGAGTGAAATAGAAGGGTGAAAAGAAGGGTGATTTAGACGAGGAAGTTTGGAAGTGAAAGAACAATGAATTATACTGAAGAGACATTATACCAATGTACAATTGTATGAATGTTCATTCTGTAGAATGCTAGATTTCACGAACAATATAGATGAATGGTCACGTATGGGAACGATCGATTACAGGAAAGAACTATTATAAGACCAGTCAAAAAGAAGAACGAATAACCATAAAAATGATCTATAGTGACAATAATCCTAAGAACATTCAATTGTAGGAAATATCAAGGACACGAACGACCGATCATACTGACGGTGACTTATGCGAATCATCAAAGCTGAAGTATGGAACTTTGGATTCGATCAACTAGACAAACCATCGACTATAACAACCATTACACCTAGCATCGTTCATTTATAAGAACCGTCAACTACTAGAACGTTCAACTACACGACCCACGGAAGTACTTTCCGAAGTCTCGCCAGAGCCATTCTCCAATTCATATCTCTAAACCTCCTATAACATGCTAACAATGTACCAAACACTTGCAAAGAAACAAAGAAACACCAAAGATACTTCCCCACTCCCCAGCCGATAATTTACACACCTTCTTGACCACCCACACCGTCCTCGAAACCCGTCTACTGGAGCCGCACCGACCGCGACAAACCCTTCTTGATACCCGTCTTTTCTCCCTCGTACGGCCCCTTGTTTGTCCCGTCGTACACCTGCCTGACCGACTTGAGCTTCTTCTGTGCCTGGTCGTATCTCTTTCTCTTTTTGACTCTGGCATTGCGGTTGTCGTTCCTGCGGTTGGGCGTGAGGCCCTTGTTCTTGAGGATCTGGAAGTTCAACGCTCTCTTTCCCTGGTCGTCGATGTTCTCTGCCATCTCGCCCAACTTGCCCAATCTGGCTGCTGCCTTGGCGCTTTGGTGTGCTGCGCGACGCGCCTCCTTCGACGCGGATTTGGCGTTCTTTATGCTCTCGTAATAATCGCCGGCCTCCTCGTTGATCGCATGTGCGGTTTGTTCATCGCCCGAGTCGTAGTCCTGATTGTCCAAATCGTCACCCAACTGTGCCCTGTCTTTGCCCAAGCCTTTCTTTCTGGCCTCCTCCACGAGTCTTTGCTGCCGCTCGAAGAGACGCTCGCGGTAGGGCAAGTCGAGGTCGCCGTCGAACTTCTCGACATTGGCGTTTTTCTTCGCGGCCTGGTCGATCTTGGACGTGTAGAAGCGCAACGACTTCTTGCGGCGCTCCTTCTCCTCCTTGTCGATCGAGTCTGGCGCGGCTGTCTCGGTGTAGTCGCCGCTGGCCACCGCACGTGGTTTCCTGATGGCTCTTTTGGCTGTGACGTCGATATCCACCGTGTGGGAGTTTTCGTCTGCGGAGTCGGACATGTCCTCGTCCTCGTCCTCGCTCTCGTCCTCGGAGTCTGTCTGCAATCTGTCCTCGAGGTTCGCTTCTGGCGACTGCTCCAACTTCTCATCCACAGACTCGTAGGCAGACTCGCTATCGCTTTGGTCACGTGCCACGCCCCCCAACTCGCTGGCCTGGCGCCACACCTCACGGGTGCTAAGAATAGCCTCCATGACCGGGTTCTCCTTCATGGAAAACGTGGCGTGTGTTTTCAACGTGTCGACGAAAATCGCGAAGTACGACGAGATCGACGACAAGTACGCAGACAACGCGACGAACTTGGCGTGTCCGAGCGCATCCTTGCTGCTTTTTTTTAAGCTGTCGAGCCGCGGACTCAAGGAGTGGAACTCCCGTAAAAGCGGCACAAACTCCGGAAACAGGCCCTGCAAATGCTTGAGTTTCTCGTCGTCGTCGAGCGCCTCGAAATCGACCGTTTTTTCCTCCACCACTGCGCCGGAAATCCCGCCGTCTGCCTGGTCAAAGTCGGCGGCGGTCTTCTGCCAGTCCTGCATCATGTCTTCGTCTACGAAATCGTCCATTGCAAGCTCCTGGAGGTGTTTTTTCTGCTGTCTAAGCGCTTCCTCGGCCATTTCTGCTCCTGCGTCGTCGTCACTGACGTCGTCGCCGCCATAGTACTCGTTTTTGCTGCCCCAGCGTTCGTCGTCCTCCTCTTCTTCACGCTCTGAGCCAGTTTGCGCGTCGTTTTCCGACTCAGACTCGTTTTCAGACGCCTCCAAAGTCTGGTGCTGGAGCCCCAAGACCTCCTCTTCCGAGTCCTCGCCATCGGACGAGTTTGCGCCGATATAGTGACCGGCTTGATCTAGGAGGATCTTCTCGTTGCGCGCATCAAAGGCGTCTAATTCGTTGTCGGAGATGTCGTGTGTGGCGGCCATCGTTGTGGGAGAAAAGGGGGTTTTAGCTGGGAATATGGCTTCTTTTGTGGGGCCGTATGCCGTCCGCGATGAGATGCGAGGAGGTGGATATTCGGGTGGGGCCAATGGGGAAATTGGGGTTTTTTGGATTATTTTTTCCGGTACTTAGAGGGCGCAGCTTAGATGGATGGGTTTTATTATTTTTTGGAATCGTCAGGATAAGTGGTCTTTGATGTTTGGTATAGCTGGCCATTTGCTTTATATGCAGTACGCAATAGTGTAGGACGTGTGGATAGAACATGGGAAACGGTATGGGACGTGGAACGGAAAATGTTGTTGGCTACGTTTTTCGTGGTTTGGGTTTCCTAAAACTCAACGAAATAGAGAGTAGTCATGGCTTTGTTTTTTTTGTTTCTTTAATTCTCCAAAATTGCCTCACTCATTGCGAAATTAGAAATGTAGGAAAGGAGAAAGTAACGATCCTTATAAATACACCACAAGCCACTGAATACAAGCGAAATTCATGGAAAAGCGACTAAACGGTCCCAAAGCTAAGAGTCTCCTCAAAATTGAAAAAAATCCTCTCCCTCTACTTCGTCTCTACCCTGTGCAGTTTTCAGACAGACTACCAGCTGGATCCAGCACACCACAAGTAGCCCATTCACTTGAAAAATGTATAAAACTTTTCGATATCCGTTTCTCAAACCCACAGGGCCCCACAGGACACACCCACAAAAGTCACCCCAGCACCCACCCCAATCGTCAACGGATCTGCCAGAACCACATCCTGCATACACCGCCACATCGCCTCTCAGATCGGCCCCATGGCCGAAACCTCTTTTACTCCCCACCAACACACACCACCACCAAAACACACGGTGCTATGTCCAACCGGCTCGAGTCGCTCAACCCGAAAAAGCCGGGCCCCAAGCCCGGGCTCAAGTTCAAGCCCAAGACCGTGGCCCGCAAGAGCAAGGAAGACAGAGACAGAGAGGCGCCAGACATCAAACAGGAGGACCGGCCCAGACTGCAAGCCGCCGCCAGGGGTCGCGGAGGCGCCAGGGGGCGTGGCAGGGGTCGCGGCGGCGCATACGTGGGCACGCACGTGGTGTCCGCGGGGCCTCTAGCGATGGGCTCTGTGGGTGTAGGAGGAGGGCTCACGAACTCGAAAACAGGCCTCACCAGCGACAAGATCTTTTCGTCCGGCGAGTCCCAGAATGTCGCGCCACTAGCGGGGTTGAAGCTCAAGGCCCGCGAGGGCCTGCAAAGCGACGATTCCGACAGCGATGACGACCCTACTAAGATCAACATGAACAAGGATTACGCGTTTGACGACACGGAAACGGTGTTGTTTCCCGTCAGACCGCAAAAGCAGGCGGCGGCGCTCTCCGAGCCCGAGCTTATTTCCCAGTCGGTGCTGCCGCTGCTGCGGGCCCAGACAGCCGAGTCGGTGAAATCCGAAGACATCGAGATGAGCCCCGCCGTTGCGTCTGGTCCGATTCTCGTCAACCCAGACGAAAAACAGGAGGCCGACGAGCACGACCGCATCATCGACGACCAGCGGCTGATCGTGGACATGCTCACACGTGACTTTGACGGCATGAAAACCGACGACTCGGCCGGCCACGACCAGTATGTGCTCGTGCACGTGCCGCAGATCACGCCGACGGACGTGCTGGCAGATGCTCTGGGAGAGTCGAAGGACGCTCTGACAAAGACGCCAAAAACTGGCCAGCACGGGTCCCTCTACGCGTCCCCAAATACCCACACTTTTGACGGCCAGATCGGGACGTTGAACTTCCACCAGTCGGGGAAGATCTCTATGACGGTGGGGAAATCACAGTTCCTGTGTGCAGGCGGCACGCCGGCATCGTTCCTCCAGGAGCTCTACATTATAGAAAACAGCGAGGTGGCGGCAGATGATGAGGATACGACTGTGCGTGACGCCGATGGACACAAGATTGCGGGGAGGATATATAGGCTCGGGGAGGTCACGGGGAAAATCGTGGCCACGCCGGCGATCTAGGGGGAGTGTGGAGGGAGGAGGGAGGAGAGGGAGAAGGAAACATGGAGGAAACATGGAGGTTCTGCATTGCGAGGGGATTGAAGATCAACGTTTTATGACTCCTTGGGAGTCAATCATATATTGCGTAAGATGCTACTGGAGTGGGTATTAAGCCATTCTAACAAGGGCCGTGAGGCAGAGTGCTTTATTGCAAACCGATCAAAGGACAAGAGAGTCAGGAGGAAGGTGGAATTATCTAGACGGTATGATGGTATGCGTTGACCTGGCCGGTGTCTAGGATCGAGTGTCGACGACGTCCTGAGATGAAGCCCACAGTGGGTTAAAAGGGATGATAGCTTATCGTTCAATGGCTGTACGTATATGAGGAGTATTATCTACTAGTTCAATAGGTGTCTTAAGATAACCAAAACTCTATCTATATTTTGGTAAGAATTTCTGAACTGCCGGATGAGTCTTTTACCTCGAGTGGTTGATCAAACGGTCTATGAATACGGGACTATCCTGTTGATATTCAGAGCAAGGTTGAGGGACTGGTGAAAGTTGAAAGCTCAGGACACACATCGGTCGGAGGGTTAGTCAATTCCGACCAACGGAAACGTGAGGATGGGAGACGAGGTAACACGAGCAAGGTGGAACCTCTGTAGGGAAACACAAAGCGTGATATTTTGCAACATAGCCTAAACTAGTGCGTTGACCTGCCGATTCCATCAAAGCAATGCATGACCAATTCAACCATACTTCCATCCACAGAATAGACCGAATCCATGCTTGTAACATGAGTTATTGGACTTGGCCAGGGAAGAAAGTGTGGTTCCTCGATCTCCTGTTTCACTAACTGCCATCCACTCATTGAAGAACGGTGCGTGGTCCCCCTTCGAATGTTTGTTGAAATGTCCAATTTCCCCTGGCTCCAAACCCCAGCCGACCACCGAGAACTCGTCAACGGAAGCGTCTTTCTATAAGTACAACCCCCCACATGCTACCGATGCACCACCACTGTCTCTGATCACGTGAACCAGTAAGAACAGCCAGTCCCAAACCCTCCTCTAGGTACCAAATCTCCCCATGATGTGACCCCCACAGTCCACCATCTCGTCTCCTCTCACCCTAAGCTCCCACCGATTCTCTCTTTCTCACACCTCCTAATTTCCGATCAACCGCGCGGTCAACGCCTCCAAGTCTTCCAACGTCTCCGGCTCGTCGAGCTCCACCACCGCATCCTGCACATCCACCCGTCTCTCCTGCTCGAACCACTTCGCCTTCTTGTTGGGTTGTTCCTCTTCGTCCGACGACTCGAGATCCTGGTCCAAGTCGCCCGTGCCCAACGTGACCACAGCGCCTTCTTCGTCTTCACTGGATTCCTCCTCACGCATGCGGCGCTCGATCTCCTTCCTCTTCCTCTTTTTGTCCTGTCTTTTAGCACGTGCCAACTCCTTGTCTGCCACATCTGCGTCGTTCATGGCGTCTGCTTCCTTCAGCACATACTGCTCCTTCTGGGTCTGGGCGTCGCCCATTTTCTTGAAGTCTTCCTCATCCTCTAACTCATAAAGCGGATGCGCAGTACCGTCGTCGTCGAACTTGAGCTTCGTCGGCAAGCCGTGGTTGGAAAGCGACAACTTCTTGGAAAGTGCTTTCTTGGCCTGGCGCTTCGACACAGGAATAGACAAGTCCGGAAGCTCGTCGTCGGCGATCGCGTGGTCCAGCCGTTTTACACTCATGAAGTCGTCGTCGCTGTCACTGTCGTCGTCCTTTCTGAGCTTCGTGCCCGTCATATTGAGGTACTCCTTCGAGAGCACGGTCTGGTTCTGGCGCTCGAACATGCGGTCGTACTTGGTGCGCACTTTCTTGTCGTTCGAGTTCTCGCCCGTCTCGCCATCTGCGTCCGTTTTCTCCAAATCCAACAACTTCTTCGACATGTTCTTCTTGTCCTTGCTGGCCTCGCCGCCCTTGATCTTGATCTGCGGTGCGCCGGGTAATCCCAAGGACTCCGCGTACTTCTCCGCCGGGAGCTCCGCGACCTGGAACACCTCCTTGTCTTTCTGCACATAGACGGACTTGTAGTACGAGATGAACGCACGCTGACCGAGGTTCTTCATCTTGGGGTCCTTGAAGCACAACAGCTGGAGCTGCGGCCGGATCGATTTCTTGCTTTTCTGCTTGATGTTCATGTACTTGGGCTCGATGTGGTTGTTCTTGAGTCGCTTCAACATGGCCTGCTCCTCAGAGGGCAAAAGCATCAAAAGCGATTTGCCAGGACGGCCAAATCTCGCACACCGCCCCGCACGATGAACATATGTGGCGGCATCTTCAGGGCAGTCTACCTGCACGACCCAGTCAATTGCGGGGAAATCAAGACCACGTGCCACGATGTCTGTGGCAAACAAACACGCGTACTGTGCGTGCGTGAACTTGGACGTGGTCTCCAAACGCGTGATCTGCTTGTGGCGACCATAGAGCTTCATCAACGAAATGCCCGGCTGTAGCGTGCGGAACGTCTCGTACGCATACTGCACCTGCTTCAGTGACGAGAAAAACACGAGAATCTTGCTTTTAAGGTGCGATTTGATGAACGACCACAACACATCGAGCTTCTCGTCGAGCGGGATGCGCACGTAGAACTGCTCCAAGCTGTCGGGTGTGGCCGACACAGACGAATCGGAAGAAACCCCGATCTTCTTCGGGTTTGTCAAGGAAAGCCGGGCCAAATCTTTCACGTTGTCGGACTGCGTCGCGGAGAACAAGAGCGTCTGTCTCGTCGGCGGCAAGTGGCTCACGATGCTGTCGATCTGCTTCTTAAATCCCATATCGAGACACCGGTCCGCCTCGTCCAACACCAACACTTGCAAGTTGGTCGTGTCCATGCCCACGGTTTCGTTCATGTGCTGCGATATACGCCCGGGCGTGCCCACGAGCACGTTCATGCGGGCCACCCTTTCTTTTTCGTACTGCACATCTTTGCCTCCGGTCACCAAACCAGCCGAAAACGTGTTGTACTTTCCGATTTTCGTGAGCACCTCGAAAATTTGCACTGCCAACTCACGCGTGGGCGAGATGATCAACGCGGCCAATCCGTCATACTCGGTGATCTTGTTGCGGATCAACGCCTCCACTACAGGCACCAAAAACGCGAGCGTCTTCCCGGACCCGGTTTTCGCCGTGCCCATGATGTCGTCGCCTTTCAACGACATGCAGATCGTGCGCTTCTGGATGTCCGTCATCGCGACAAAGTTGGCCTCCTTGAGTCCGCGGAGCGTGGCCTCAGTTATGGGCAAATCCAGAAACTGACTGAGAGATTGGCCATCTACGGCCGGGTCGAACTCGTCGATTCTGCGTTGGAGCTGTGCGAGTTCCTCTTCTTCGGTGATGCGTTTTTGCTTGCGGTCAATTTTCTTATTCTTCTGCTTGGCCATGGTGGATGTGCGTTTTGTGGGTTGGTTGCAGGTTTGGGATGTTAAGTTAGTGGGGGGATGAGCATCGGTGAAAACATTTGGTGCGCGAGACAACGACCTGCATATAGATGGGACGACTTTCGGGTCATTTTAGGGTCAAGGCAGAGTGCTCCAAAGAAGACAACGGGGAGGGGCATTGAGGAGGGGTAATTGCTGAGGCGGTTGTTGAAAGCACGTTTGGTGCTCATAGTACCATCGTGGCCGGGTGCACATGATGTACGGGTCTGTGGGACGAATACCTTCACGAGCTTGGAAAGAGAGGCAGCGGTAGTCGACAGAACCCAGTGGTGATGTCAATTACCAATATCCTTAGTAATTATCGCCTTCAAGCGGAAAAAACGATTTCTCGTGCAAATTCAGACCGTCATCGGTATCAGGCACAAGCTGGTGTACGGGTCTCCAGTCACTGACTGCCACTGTCGTTAACCCCAATGCCTTCGTGACGATAAAAGACATATCGTGTCTGTCCCGACCACTTTCACCAATCTCTTTCAACGGAAATATAACCGATATTTGGCACTGACACCGCCAGCCCGCTGGTGTACGGGTCTACCGCCAGCCGTTCTAGAAATTAAGTGTTTCGGCATACTGAAGCGCCAAGTCCCCGTAGCTATCTGGCTTTTCCTCGCTCATCACCAGGTAGCAGATGTTCCCTTTTGGGATGTCGTATTTTGCGATCAAATCCGCGAAAATCTGTCCCCTGTCCACCGTCTCGAGCTTAGTGTGGTCCACCTCGATTTGGATGAGAAATCCGCGGAAGTTTCCGTGCAAAGACACGTTGGCGGTGCGGATAGTCAAGTTTCCGTTTTCGAGCTCGTAAATCTGCCCGCCGTCCCCGCGAATCGCCTGGCGCTGCGTCCATAAACTCTGCATCCGCTGGCTGATCATGTAGTCAAACAGATCGTTGAGACCAGTGGTGGCGCCCTCGTGCAAGTGGGAATCGGGAATGGCAAGCTCGTGGTCGGCACTGAGCTCCTCCTGGATCACGTGACTGAACACGGCGCTGCTTTTCTTGTCTACGAGCGTGACACACGAGTCGTGGAGATACGACGGCACCCATGTATATAGAAACAGGTTTTGCGGGGCAGTGGAGTGAGATTCCGCCAACTCGGGCGGAATCGAGTAGACGTTGTTGCGGAAGATTTTGAATGTGAAGTTCCATTTCCCTTTGAGCGAAGGAAGCTTGTTGGACATTTCGTCGTGGAACTGGAGAATCGTCTGAGGCGTCGCCTGGTGGACGAGTAGCACGCTGCGAGTTAGTATGAGCGGTACGAAGGGTTTTGCGGTATTGGGTGGAGTCATGACTGGATGTGGGGGATAGTCACCGGTTATTCTGATGATCCCGATGGTTCTGTTTTGGTCTGTTTCGTGTAGTGGGTCACCACGCCTGTGTGTAGTAGCCAAACATTGAGCCCACCAAGGGAACCGAAAGCACATACGCTGAGACCATCGTGTATCTGTCGCTTGTCTTAGTTTAAACAGGCCAGACTAAGTGAGGAAAGTACCGAGCCATAGTGCTACCCGCGCGACACCCGTGCACCAGATTTGCACCCATCTCATCAGTTTTCATGATGTCCAAAGGCATCTTTCTGGTACCAAACATGACCCCTTCGCCCGTGGAACAGGAGGCCGTGTTCATAGGAGCCAACAAGCACGGCCACGTGCTCGCATACTCGCCCGGTCTCGTGGCGTTCGGTGCAGGACACGCCGTGGCACTCTGGAACCCGTTGTCTGCATCCAAAAAGGGTGTTTATCAGACCCTCAATGGACACACGAGAGAGGTCACGTGTGTGCGGTTTGTGCCCGGCTCCGGCGCCATCGTGTCTGCCGGTGAGGATGGCCGGATCATTATGTGGAAAAAAGATGCGGACGGCCAATTTCACCGTGCGCTGGAACCAGCACAGGAAAGCGGCTCTATTACCACCGTGGCTGTAGACGGCTCTGTGTTGGTGAGCGGCTCGTCGGCGGGCGACATCAGTATCTGGGACATTGGCGAAAACGACGTGTCGCTCAGGCACTCCTTTAAGGTGAAACCCAACTTTTTTCCCACCACGTTGTGCGTGCGCAAAATCCAGAACACCTTTCTCTTGGTAGTCGGCGGCACGGCGTCCGATTTGTACGTCTACTCTTTTGCGGAAACCGACGAAGTCGTCACCAAGTGCGCCGTGCTCTCGGGCCACGAGGACTGGATCAAATGTCTCGCTTTGGTCACGGAAAGAGACGGCCTAGATTACATTCTCGCGTCTGGATCCCAGGACAGGTACATCCGGCTCTGGCGATTGCGGCTCGACGAGGCAATCGACGACTCGGACGAGGATGACAAAAAACTCGTGCTATTGTCGAATAAGCAGTACAAGTTTGCGCTAGGTGCACACCGCGCTGCGTTCAGTTTCGAGGCCTTGATCATGGGCCACGACGACTGGGTCACGGATCTCCAGTGGCACCCGTCGCTTGATGTTTCAAAGACTGACCCAAAACAGAAAGCGCCTGCCAGAAAGTTGCAGCTATTGTCTCTGAGTGCAGACACCGCATTGATGATCTGGGAAATGGACGCCGATTCCGGGATCTGGGTCAGCGCCAGCCGGTTGGGCGAACTTTCCATAAAAGGAGCCTCGACGGCCACAGGATCCTCTGGCGGATTCTGGTCGTGTCTCTGGTTCACAGACCCCGTCTCGGAGAACCAGTACATCCTAGCCAGTGGAAAAACCGGTGCCGTCAGAATGTACCAGAACACCGACCCCTCGCAAAATTCCTGGGATTCCGTGCTAGGCGTGACCGGCCCTGTGCGTGCGGTCACCGATGTTGCGTGGCTGGACGAGGGAACGTATTTTCTAGCGACCTCCTTGGACCAAACCACGCGTTTGATAGCTCCGTGGCTGGAACACAGAAACCAGGTCACGTGGCACGAGTTCGCCCGGCCCCAGATCCACGGCTACGACATGGTCTGTGCCAGCCACGTGTCGGGCTCCAGATTTGTGTCCGGTGGAGACGAGAAGATCTTGCGTGTTTTCGAGATGACGCAGTCGATCAGCGCCCTTTTGGCCAGGTTTTGCGGAGTGTCGATTTCTGGAGCAGCTTTGCCAGAGTCGGCCGCGTTGCCTGTTTTGGGCTTGTCGAACAAAGCCGCCAACGAGCAGCTCGAGGCAGGCGAAGCACAGCAAAGGGAGGAGGATTTCGAAAACGACGGGGAAACACTGAAGACTGAAAACGATGTTTTGGCCTCTTTGGAGGGCCCGCCGTTGGAAGACCATTTGCAGAGACACACGCTCTTTCCCGAAATCGAGAAGTTGTATGGCCACGGCTACGAGATCACGTGCTGCGCCACGTCGCCTGATAACTCGCTTATAGCGTCGGCGTGCCGCTCCAACTCTGCGAAACACGCGGTGATCAGAATATTCAACGCCAGCAAGGATTTCCAGCTCGCGGAGGAGGTCTTGCGGGGCCACAATCTTACCATAGTGAGCCTCGAGTTTTCGCCCGACGGACAGTACCTCATGGCGGTGTCACGTGACCGCCAGTTTTCCTTGTGGCGTGTCGTGGATGACGGCCAGCTCGTGCTTGTGGAGTTGAATCCAAAGGCACACCTGCGGATCATCTGGGACTGCTCCTGGGCCCCCAAGGGCACGCCGCTTTTCGTCACGGGTTCACGTGACAAGGCCATCAAGGTGTGGCGTGTGGGGCAGGGCACCGAATTGGTGAGCCAAATCAAGGCCGACGTGGCGGTGACGTCCGTGGCGTGCTACCAGAAGGAGTTGGTGGCTGGTCACGTGCTCATCGGAGTGGGCCACGAGAACGGCCTCATTTCGCTCTATGGAGCCGCGGCGGGGGGCGAGTCGCTAAAGAAGATTTACGACTTTGATTCGGAAACACTTCCGGGCGCCCGAGTGAACAAAATTGCGTTTAGTAAGAAGCGTATGGGGTCTAGTCTGGGAGCTCTACAGATAGCTGTGGGCAGCGACGACACGTCGGTACGGGTGTACTCCGTGGACCCGGAAATGCTTGCGCTCTAGAGCGGATTTGGAAACTACTGGAGAGGAAACTATTACAGAATTCTTGCTTTGTTGCCAATTGGTGCTCTTCCTCAGAATAGTCCAACTATTTGCACCCGCAGTCGCAGCCACGGAGCTACTGTCAGTTTCACTGAGACCCACGGAAAAGACGCGAAAACTCGTCGAAAAGTGAACAAAACACCAGATTTGTGGGAGATCTAGGAAACGAGTTTTGCAAAAAAAACTCACAAAAATCACTATTCCATTTCTTACCATCCCACCTGAGCATGGAGCAATGCTCATACTGCGGCAGCATCTTGGGCCGCGCACGACCGGCCGCACCAACACCGCACTAACAAGCCACCAAGTCTCCACCATTCTACCATATCTTTCACACAATCTCACACAAACATGGCAGAAAAGTTTCCAGAAATCGACGTCGATACCGCGGACCAGGTCGAGGGCGACTTCTTCTCGCGCGAAAAAGAGCTAGTTGGCGACGAGTTCCAGACAGAGCAAGATAGTGCAGTGTTGGCGGCCAATGACGCCGACGAGGACCAGGAAATCCAGGAATTCAAGGACCAGTTCCCCGAGGTGGAGGAATCCTCCGCTCTGGAACACAATGCCGGACCAGCGGAAGAAGAGGAAGACGAAGACGACGAGTTTGAGGGGTTTTCTTCCGCGCCACAAAACACACTTCTCCAGGGTGAATCTGAGCCATTGAAAGCGTGGAAACAGCGCCGTGATTTGGAGATCGAGGAGCGCGAGAAGGCGAACGCCAAGAAAAAGTCGGATATCGTCGCCGCCGCGCAGCAGAGCATCGACGATTTCTACGATAACCACAACAACAAGAAGGAGGAGCACGCCAAGCAGGTATTGAAGGAGCAAGAAGAGTTTTTGGAAAAAAGAGACGGCTTTTTAAAGCGCGGTACCTTGTGGGACCGCGTTGGCGAGCTAGTGGCGGAGGCGGGCGAGGGTGCCGATTCCAGCCGCGACAAGTCCCGTTTTAAGGGCTTGTTGGACAAGTTGAAGGGCAAGGAAAACGTGCCTGGCGCGGGAGGTTATGCCAGTTAGAGGAACAGTGAAATACAGGATCAAGAAACGTCTGAAACGTGTGAAACGTCTGAAAGTCTGAATAGTCTGAATAGTCTGAATAAGTCGGGTGCGGAGAGAAACGGGCTTGTCTCCCTAGTTCATGATCCGGTCGACCACGCGGAGCCAGCGGTTCGCGCGGAGGTCCTGGAGCTCCGTGCCACCCGGCGCGAAGGAGTTCTTGAATATGTAGTCATTGAGGTTCATTAGCTTCCACACCAAGTAGCACATCACCGCGGTCTCCATGCGCTGCCACGTGCCCACCTTCAAGAGCGTGAACCAGGGGTGGTTCTCCTTGAGGATGCGCCACTTGGACAACACGATCAACTGGGCCAAGTAAGTGTTGACGGCGTTGTAGAACGAGCCATCGAGGGTTCTGGCGGTGGCCTTCGGAGGCTTTTCCTGGTTTCTTTTTTCGTCAAGCCCCACCACCGGCACGAAGTCAATGGTTTGTAGTAACATGCCGGAAAGGGCCGCCGCAAACCCCACGCCTCTCATGTACATTTTGACGGTCAGTTTCTGGTTCTTCATGTACGCTCTTTTTAGGAAGCCGATTTTGGTCAACATCGGAGCAGTGAGAGATAAGAAAACCATCGCTAGAAGATTGGGCACATACACGAAATTGGCCACCGCATTTGCCCTGTGGGCAGCGTATGCCAGAAAGTCTGTTAATAGTCTTTTGAGCTTCGCATGGTATCCACTATGGCCGATTTCCGCATATGGCGCCAAAAAACGCTCCTTAAAACTGCATGCCGCCATATATAGAAATAAGAGCCCGTTGTGCTTGGCGTAGCTTGCCAAAAGCCCGAGCCAGTCTAGCGATTGGGCCCCGACACCCATACGGAAATTGATCCAGATAGGGTCCAAGAAACGCGTCTTTATGAAGCCAGAGAAGTACCGCTGGTTCAACTTGTAGCGCGTGGGCGTGAGGTAGTTCGAGAGAATCTGCCCGCAAATGAGCGGGAAGAGCAAAAAGTGCTTATTTCTGTAGATCTGCCGGACCCACCCGTTTTCCCTATACGACCCGAGTTTGAACCACCGGGCCGTGGTGGGAGAGACCACTATGGGCGAGCTTGGCGGCACCAACTTGCTGTAGTAAGCCTCGCAGATATAGAGCAGAACGTAGTCCTTCGGAATACGCACATTGTTGCGTGTGGCGCTGTAGAGAAACACCACCGAGAGCAAGTTGGCGAGTTTTCTGAGCCGCCTGTCGACGGTTTCCGGGTCCTTGTGGCGTGCACGCACCAATCTCTGGAGCCAGGTCCGGATCCCCGGGTTCAACGAGAGAAACGCCGTCCACAGAAGCGGGTTCTGGATGCGGAGGATGGACAAGAGCACTAGTAGTTTGACGCCGCGGCCCAAGTACGCGGGCGTGGGCTCGAAATACGAGTCGTCCATGTTTTTTTATATTTTCTTTAAAGGGTTGTATTGGGTTTGCTGTGGGTGGCGTAGGGTGTTTTCAGTAGAGGAATTGGTTGTATGGTGTTTGGTGTTTGCGGTATGTTAGATTGGCTATATCAGTGCGAACCGAGGCTACGTAGATAAGACGGTGTTTGAGACTGTTTGCAGGCTATTTGGAACGGATTTGGGGCTGGCGTTCGGTTTTTTTGGTTTTTTGGTTTTGGTTAGATCTGGCGGGTTTATTGAATTCTACCGATCTCTCGGTATTCAAGGTAGCCCATTCAAGAGATAGCTGCCAAATGCGGAAGACTGGGTAGTATCTGGTCCAGTTATACTGATCACCAGTCCGTCCAAGATTTCTCGTTTTTTTTTATTTTTTGCCTAATAATTATTAGATAGTTTCGTCGGTATCTTTTGTCATCAATATGTCACCACCTTCAAAGTTCCGATGTCCAATTCCTCATTGTTTGACCAGCCTAATGCCTATGAACAGACGAGTGCACCTTCAACTCGACCAAGCCCTTCCCAGAATGCAAAATAGATCTGAAACTTGCTTTAGTAGCTCTGCAAAACCGTACTCACGATGTATGCCTCACGCTTCATCATAACCTATTTGTCATTAGACTACCTTTCTTTCGCTGTCTGTTGCTCTCTTCGCCGTTTCACTGAATGGAGAACCATCCTTCAGCGTCTCCTGCCCCAAAACCAGCCTTGGTAAGACTCCAACACACCCCAAAATATCCACCGACAGATGACGAAATTAAGAATCCGGCGTATGAGTTACGTTGCACTTGAGGACGGCCATATTCAGAACCAATGGACGTCGATTCCCTGGGGGTCCAACTAAGGACCTAGTAAAACGCCTCACACATTAGCTACCTGGTGGCTGAAGAGAACATATTGGATAAGGACTTTGCAAGACCGTGTTGCATTTTTGGAGACTCTAACGAATCCTCGCTTTTGGAGGCGTTCGGGGACAGGGCTGCATCCAGTGTACTATATTATCGACTGAAAGGTGAAGATATTGCACATGCTAGTTTCCTGTGGCGTACCGATACTCTGGTAAACGACTACGAAGTGTCTCGGCATAATACTACTAGCACATATTGAAGAGAGAATATGACGCGTATGTGGTTCTGCTTCTGGAATATAGCTATTCAAGCGACTTACTCGTAATGGAGAGCCTCCAGCTTTTGATAGTCCAGAAGAGAGGTAGGATGGAGGGATGCGGTTTCTCGTTATTTGGTGTTATGGGCACGGTGCTATGCCACGGAATCTGGTGGCCGTAACACGAAAGGCGAAAAGTCAGCAGAATACGTGAGTCGACGAGAGCCATTGTATTGGATTGGGAAGTGTCTAAAGTAGCTAGTGAGGTTTTTTTGCTATGAGGTCGTTCTATCGCTAGTGGTGTTCTGCTGTACGGCACCTACTATGGCATACAAGCGTCACTGGTTTTATTCTGCAAGCTTATAAAGGATGATTCCAAACTCTTGTTTTTTTTACGCATCGTCTGTCCACCCGTCTTCATACATGTTGCGGCTGCGAAATCCACTCCAGTGCAACAAAAACATCATGTATTCTGTAGTAGCTATAAAAAACAAATCAAAAAGTCGTCTCCCCACCCTCACCGTGGCTGGATGATATCCTCGTAGACGATGGTGACGTTGCGTGCACCCTCACAGTTGCTATTGTAGCCAATCAGAGAATCTCCACAGAGCTCAAAGACAGGGTAACTGTCCCAGTGCAACACTCTCGTATATCTGGAATGAGGCTCCGTCTTGAACAGAAACCCACGCTGCGGCTTGCTGGCCAAAACTACCTTTCCTGAGGCGCTCACGGCTAAGTATTTACCCGCATCCTGTAGCTCCAAGGAGCCCTTGGGGTCGTAGTCGAATGTGGAAAGCAGCGAGCTGACGACCAACCTTCCGTTTTCCATGGCGAGGTCCTTGTGGCTCGGGATGTTCCCGACGCTGGAGATGTACAACGTGCCAGGACGAATCGTGTCGTAAGCCCAGGCTAGAGAGAGGAAGGGGAGGAAGGCGAGGAGGTTCATGTCGATGGCCAGTGTAACAATATTTGGAAGTTGGTAACCGAACCTTTATAGTTGTCCCGCGTTGGCCGAAAGCTCACATATGGCGCTTCGAAGTATTCGGAATGGCAATATACCGCGGTGCTCCGTTATGTTTGCCGAATCTGACCGTTTTTTTGCTCTTGAAAGTAAGCAGAGCACCACGGAGCACATTTCTTGGCCGAGGGTGGACGTCGGCCGACATCGGCGAAGGTCTGTCGCCACAGGGTACCCTTGTGGAGGTTTGAAGACAGTAAAGAAGTAAATGAGAGGTATGCCATGTTTTGCGTCAACATAAAGGCACTTGGGGGTGCTCTTCCACGGTATGTCAACACGGGGAATCCAGACGTGTGGTAACTTTCCAGGTTAGTTAGTCCAAGAGCAAACAGGCAGAGTCTGGCTTTTCCAACCTCTCGTGTGATTCCCAGAACTTACAGGTACCAACAGGCTACTCTTGAGCAAGTTTGAGCATTTCTCGTCTGGAGTAATGCCATAGTCATAAGGCCATTAACATCCCTCAGCTCAGGAAGGGAATCGGAAGCTGACCTGGTGAAATAACCAGGCATAGTCGTAACCTGGCCATCTCAACTCACATTCATAAACGCGACCACGCCTCGTGATCAAGTTATTAAACATTATTAACTACCCCCAACTCCGTCAGAGGAGCGAATACACACCGTAGAGCCATTTATCTACCCAGAGCGCCTGTACGATTCTGTATGGCCACTACAGTCACGCGAGCACACTTTCTGGAACTCCAGTTTACTCGCTGACACTCTCACAATGTAAGGCATCTTTGTTAAATATTGGAATTACGTCCTTTTCACCAAAAAGCTCTTTCTCCCTTTTCGTGGACACTGCCTGAACACCACCCAGAAGTCGGGTGCGGTATCCCAGTCCATGGACAAGTAATACTTCCAGCCCAACACATCCAACACACCCAACACATTCAACACACCCAACACATCTCCCCGCCAGAGTAAAAAGACATAAAGCCCAAATTGTCAACGCTCTTCTAAAACCCCAATATAGTATATCCTCCCCCACACCAGTACCCACTTGTACGGTATAGTCGCGTCTCCACTAAATCGCACTCTATCGCGTGCGTTACAATACATCAGTGATCCACCATAATGGGCACCACAAAACTCGAGCTACGCCTCAAGCCGCCCAGCCAAACGCCGCGCCCCGACCGTGACGCCGCCGCGATCTCACGCAGCAATTCTTGCACTCGTGGTATAAACTTCCGGACCGTTTCGCCCTTAGTGCTGCGACCTTCCTCCAGTAGTAGGAGCACCCAGGAGAGCTGTTCCCACGCTGATCTGGCACCCGATTCCCAAAAAGGCACAAATATAAATGGCGGAACTCAACCCACATCGCCACGTGACCATCCCTCCCAAATCTCGCCGTCGTCCGAGCCCGCCTCGCCGATCTACCTGGCCAACTACGACTTTGCACTACCCACGGCCGCAGACCTCGAAAAACTCAGTCTAAACGACAAACTACGACTTCTAGCCTTCAAGGAAATGGCTGTGGTGGAACTCAAAGACACAATTTCCAACCTAGAATCCAAATTATACGACTCCGAGCGTGACCTACAAAGCCTAAGAACCGTCATTCAAAGGTCCCTATATAAGCAGCTCAGCCAGCCACAAATACCTCAGCCGCCGCAGGAGGAGAAGGGACTGCTAAATGGGCTGCAGGGGGTGGATCGGGGGTCACGTGGGCAGATAGAGCGCCCAGGTGCCGTTTCTAGGGCCTCCTCCCAATCTCCACACGCTCCGAAGGTGACCTCCAGCATCGCCACAAACGCCAAAAACGCGTCCGTGGAGATACCAGGGCCAGAGGATAAACTGTCCAAGCTTTGGTCCAATCTTGCCAAGCCGATCACATTCATCCAAAGCATTGACCAGATGCTTCTGCAGGAATTCGAGCGTTCGCTAATAGGCGAAAGCGCAAACTCAGAAGAACAGTCTTCTGACCCGGGGCTGGCCACTTCGAGCAACGCACACGACGATAATAGCCAGTTTCGGCGACTCATAGATAACAAAATCTCCAGTATCAGCGGCAGAGAACATCCCGAGGATATGTTCCAGGCAGTATCCAACTCTCTCTGGGGGTTTGTCAACGACGTCAAGACAAACATGGTTTCAACGCTTCTGGCAGATCCCTCCAAGAGTAATGCTGACAGTGGAAAACTGAATATGTCGAAGACTGCACATTCTGCATCCCCTGGTTCTACAGATGTGGACTACTCGGTCGATCTTATAGAATTCTCCGACGGCGAGGACGACGCGGTGGACTTGAGCATGTACAGCTCCATGCGCCAGAAAAGGTAGGGAGGTATCAACTGGGAATGGTCTTGCTTCCACAGAACTGTGGCACGATCATGGAGATGTCGAGTTTGCAGGTGGCATTTGCTGGCTAGCTTTATCCTGGTGCAAAGTATCCTGACTTGCTATATCTGGTCTCACTTGATCTTGGTCATTCCATTGCGTGTGTTGTTTGTTCCGTTCGTTGACGAGCAGTGCTCCACCATAACATCCAACGAGCTTTCCCTGCCCGTATTCTTGTCAAAGCGATCGTGGTGGCTTTCTTCTTTCTCCTTTGAGATGCCCTCTCTGGAACACGCTGTCCGTGTCAATCTCTCGACGGTCCTCTGCTTGTCAAGCAATGCTGCAAGGAAGATGCGCCTGTGAGCTATATCAGAATCTGATACCTGCTGATATTTGTCCTCCGGGGCTGGATGTGCCGATTGCCCTCTAGCCCGTTAGCCTCTCTGTACATCTGGTACCATTTCCCCTTTCTAAGTACTTCTCAGAGTTGAGTCAATTGCTTATCAGGTATATCAGGTACTTCTGGTACTTCCAATACGCAATGTATATAATATATATATATACATACATCCACATCCACATCTCTCTCCATGTAACCTACAACCCCTGCAAGCCCTTAATCAACTCCTTCTGCTTGGTGTCCTCTGCGCGCTTTTCCGAAACGTCGCCCAACGACCGCAAGTCCTTCAAGAAGATATCATTGAGTTTGTCGAAATACACATCCTGCAAGAGGTTTCTCACATTCGTCTCCGACTTCTCCACAAGCTGGCCCAAATTGACAAGGTGCGCCCATTCAAGCGACCCGCCTTCCGTGCTGAGCGACTGGGTCGTTTCCAACTGCCTGGTCATGCTTCCAGATAAGGAAAAAGGCTTAGCCGAACCGGCCTTTTGCAAGTCCAAAATCACCGACGACGTGACCTTGTAGCTGGCCAGCGTGGCGGATTCGGGAACCACCTCGAAGACGTGGATCGAGTCCCACTTACCAGAGTGGTCGTCGGTTTCCTTTTTGAACAACACTACACCCGCAAAACCCTCCTCGATACTGTTGGCCTCCAAGTCCTCGGCGGTGTCCCACATATACAACGAGGAGAGCCCGCCGCCCCCGTAGTACAAGTCCCTATATATATCGAAGCTCTCGTTGGCCTTGACTTCCAACTGCCGCAATAACGCCGACGGGTACGGAGAGTCTTCGTCGTCTGTGGGTGGCGCGTATTTGTTGGAGAACGGAGATCTGTACAGGTCGCCGTCCCTGTTGTAGTCGCAGCAGAGAAACTGCTTGTTCGTTTCGGAGCACGTGGCCACCTTTAGGGGTGTGTCGACAGCCGCCAAGAGGTCCTGTGCTAGCTCTACACCGTCGTTTGAGCCATCGAGCTGGACGAGCGAGCAGATGGAATTGAGGTTTGCGGAGACCGCCTTGGGGTCGAGCCGGCGCAAGAGATCGAGCGACGCGTCGAACTTGTCTGTCATTTTGGGTGTACGTGTTTATTGTGTGGTGATCAGGTTTGGCTTGGGAGTTGCTTGTTAGTGGCGGTGGCCGTGTTGATTGTATGCAGGATGTTGGTCTGGGCAATGTGAAGGACGTTAGCCATGGGTGGGTTTTTTTGTATGGAGTTTTTATGGAGGCATGTTGGTACAAAGGAGGTTGTCGACGGCTAATCGTAGGAGAAAAGTGTTAATTATGGGAATGGTGGCAATCATGTTGGATGTAATACTGATGTAATAGTCTCGCATACAATGGGGTAAAGAACGGAGGATGTGATTCCGCCTTCTAGTATGGAATAGTGAAGAACGTTTGATGTCATGTATCCCACTAGTATGAAAAAAGCAGTATAAAGAATCTTGGCCAGCTGAAGATGATGTCGTGTGTTCCATGTTATACTAGGTACATGGCAAGCCAGGACATTTCGCTAGACGAACTTGGCTAGGACGGGATTTATAAGAAAAAAACAAAAGGAAAATATAGGATTCAGGTCAACCTCAAGTATCGATCCTCGATCCTATAGTCTGGAGCAGAACGAAGAGAAAGCCCGGTTGTGCACTGGTGCTATACGTTAAAGTTGCCAACAGATCTTCTATCCGTGGGGTCACCCAAAGCTACATCAAATTCCAGATTTTGCATCAACCCTCTCTCATTGCAAGAATCTGTAATACCGAGTCAACTCAAAGAATACCATCTGGGTGCATTTGATGGAGAATGTAACTGGCTGCAAATGACCTGGTCTCTAGTGCACTCACCGGCATAATCATAGCATCAGAGCATCAAACCATCAGTTTCTGAGGACGGAAACGGACTTTAATAAGCAAACCCGCTGCTCGTGGTTTTTAAGGACTGTTTCATCCCGCCAGAGTTTGAGTAGAATGAACGTTATGGTCTCCATTGAAGATAGAGAGCACATTCAGTGACTTCAGTGACGTCAGTGGGACAGTTTGCCCCTGGTAAATAGGACACATTTTCGGGCAGATCTCTCACAATAGAGACGGTCCTCCTCGATTGCAGATCACTGCCAGTAAGCTTGTTTGGATGAGCGCCCTGCTCGCCGAAAATGCAATTGTTCTTTGCTCCAGAGAACTGCAGAGCTCCAAAGCCGTCCACGGGTTATTGTTCTCTTTCAAATAAACCATTAAGCTTCGCTCCACACTAAATTGGGAAGCAAAGGGGTGACCATCCAAGCCCCAGGTTACATTATTAGAACTATTGAATATGGAGGCAAGTTAAGCCCGGTACTGGTGAAACTGAAAATATAGGTAGTTGCTTTTGCCCAACATTCAGTGTGTGTAGCATGGTGTGTTCTTCACTTGCTGTATTTAGTCGTTTGGGAAAAAAGAAATCAGTCAAATTGCTCGTCTATAACGGTGGAAGTATTGTCTACCAGGAGAGTACACTACATCGCTGCAACTATGACAGCTACTGATACACGCCAGGGAACCTTCATATCCCAAATACAATCTTCTAATCTATGCAAATCGAGAATTGAAACACCACGCCTCCACTCTAGGTGGCAATGTAGTCCACGCCCAACCGTGGCGCATTCAATATGATACCCGTGAGCACACCGGAGATGATCCCCGCCACAGGCAACGTGATCAACCAGCCCAGGTAGCACCAGATCACCATTCTCCAGTTGACGGTCTTCAAGTCCAAGTTGCAGATTCCCACAAAGACTGTGGCACCAACTGCACACTGAGTGGTCGAGACAGGAATGGCCAACTGCGTTGCCATCACCACTGTAATAGCAGCGCCGAACTCGATCGCAAATCCTCTGGAGGGAGACTGCAAGATCATCTTGTTCCCCAAAACACCCATGATTTTGTAGCCAAACGTCCATACTCCTAGCACAAGAGCTCCGCCGGTAAACACGAGAATCCAGATCGGAGGGGTGGCCTTCAAACTGTGGTTTTGCCACACAAGATACACGGTGGATAAAGGACCGGATGCGTTGGCAATGTCGTTCGCTCCATGCGCAAACGACATGGTGCAAGCAGTGATGGCCTGGAGCAACGAAAAGAGATACTCGATTCTATTGTCGTAGAATTTGGACTTGGAGTGCATTTCACGAACATTGTGACTCAACGTTCCACCGCTTGTCACCTGGTCAGAAATGACGTCCTGCGTGAAACCGTGGGACACTACCAACCAAAGAAGATGTGGCCACTGCTTGGGGCCCTGGAACAAGAGGGATTTCCAGTACGAGGCAGTGCTTTGGTTCTTTCCCTGCAAAGTGGACCTCTCGCTTTCGGTGGAGATTTCGTTTGCTGCAATTTCGTGGTCGCTGCTACTCACAGATTTCTTCGACTCGAGGTGCTCGTTTTTCTCGTCCACGTCCAAGGTGTCCTCGATACGACGGCCCTCGTAGTAGTCGATCGTCAATTCGTGGCCCTCGGGCATAGGTGGAATCTGGTCTAGCGACTTGAAGTAGAAGACGGGGCCCCTGAAAATGTCGTACCACTTGAGCGTCCAGTCCTCGTATAAGACCTTTCTTCTCACCACTGGAAACACGAATATCATGTAGAGCAGCGAGGCCACAGCACCGACGCCAAAAATAGCACCCACGGTAGCGCCCGTAGATAAGTCGTCCAAATTCAACTTGGGCGATCCCTTCCACACAATCAACATGGTCAACACGGAAAAGGTCACGTACACCAAAACCGGCATAATCGCCAACGCGTTCTTGATACCCCTGCGAGTGTCCTTGACCTCCAACACAAAAAACTTGCATAGAAGAAAGACAATGGACGAAAAGCAGCCGGCGATTGCGGGGGCAATAAACCACGAGGCGGCAATCTGCGCAAACCCGTCCCAGCCCCACTTGACATGGTCGGCTCCTTTGGCTGCAATTCCCACGCCTATAACGGCGCCTATGATGGAGTGGGTGGTGGACACGGGCATGCCGATCATCGTGGCAAACGAAAGCCAGAGCGAGGAGCCCACTAGGGCCATCGCCATGGCCAACATAAGTACCGTGGGATCGTCCTCAAAGGTGTCGGTCTTGATGATCTTTTTTCTGACGGTGTCTGAGACTCTGTTACCCACCAAGACTGCGCCAAGAAACTCCATGATGGCTGCCAAAACCATGGCCTGCCAGTACTTCAACGACCGCGACGATACGGACGACGAGAACGAGTTGGACACATCGTTGGCACCGATGTTGAACGCGTCCAAGAAGGCGAATATGACACCGATCGCGAAGATGTAGTCGAACTGGTGATAGACGGCCATTGCGCTGGGTGTGTCTGGTCCTTTCTGGTACTGCTATAGTATTGGTACTGTTATAGTATTGGTACTGTTATAGTATTGGTACTGTTATAGTATTGGTACTGTTATAGTATTGGTACTTCTGGCACTTCTTAGTAATATTTGTACTATTGGTACTGGTGCTATTGGTACTATTGGTACAGTTGTGGTACTTTTGGTACTATTGGTACTATTGGTTAGGGTACTGGCACTGCTAATTAAAGACCATTCGGCTGCTCTCCGGCACCGGCACACCTTATAAACCACAACCAACAGCCTCCTATCTGTTCTAATTAACCGTTTATTAATCGCTTTATTAGCCCACGCGCCCACTGGAATCTAACGGCCCAATCTAAGCATACTGAACCAGTCCTGCGCTGTCCCAATATCACTGCGTGCACTGCTGGCCGTTTTTCTTGTCCTCCTCCATAGATGGAATTTGGGTGCGATCTGGGTGCGGTTTGGGTGCAAAAAACCATGCTGGGTGTGCGTACGGTCAGCCGCGTGTCTTGGCACACGAGCACTTTCTTGGCAAGGGGAGCCACGTTTTCAGCATAGCCTTGGGTGGACAGCGCAATTGGCAACGGCCGTTAGGAGTGTGGCGATCGGACTCTTTCTTTTTTTTTTTGTTTGAGAGAGCTTCGGATATATTGACGAATATGGGGTATGGTGGTCGCGCAGTTTGAGTGCCAGCCGCAGCATTAAGTGAGTATGAAGCACGAGATAAGTCCGGAGCCGGATCTGGAAATTACCGTACGGGGAAATGAAGGTTGCATTCCTGCTCAATTTCGTTGCATTTAGGTGATTTGGGCACGTGGGAGCTGTGGTAGTAGCTGCAGTAAGTCGCTACTGTAAGCGCATCTGATTATCTAGCCGTCTATGCATATGTGGTGACGTGCACGTGCTAGCGGTAGCAGTGGGCTGTGGATGGTCTGCTCTTGAGACTCGGTGGAATGGGTTGGAATGTTGTGGGGAGTAGGAAGTGGTGTGGTAGAAGGGGTAGTGGAGCGGTACTTCACCTTTCAATGGTCCGTTAGCTCTTGGGGATTTGGCGCTCAGCAAGAAGGACCTTTACTCGAGCCTTCAGGAACGGATACTGCTTTGCCGAGGTAAGGGCAATTTCCTCTTAACCTCGGTGTTTCCAGCAACAAGTGGCCAATGACTTTTCGAGATATGCTGTATAAGTCAATCCTTCCCTTCCGTTGATCCACACCATTCTTCTTTGGCCCAACTTGTCCAGAACCATCACTACAAGCCGCAAAAGCGCAACATAACTGTTAATTCCCAGTACTGACACTGCCACTCCAGTACTCACTGCAAGACCGAACACTATCATGTATGTATCGCACCTACACCACATGGGCCGTCCAAATTACTTAACCGGTGTTACGATGAAAGGAGCCGAGCAATATTGTGTTACCATTATGCAACCACTAGTAAACTTGCTCTTCTCGTTTGTCGTTAGACGAGTCCGAGTAACAACAGGACATGTTGCTTAGAACTCATCGAATCATGCCACGGATACTACTATGAAACCCAGACCGCCACGCAGTCGCTGATAATTTGGGAGATATACATGATAATCCTTAAGTGTTTCTGGCACCAAATCAGCCAGATCCACCGGGCAGATGACACCGATAATGCAGCAACCCGAAATACCCACAACTTGTTTCAATGGACCAGGCACATCCTCAAGACTGCACACGTAGTCACGACCCACTTGGTTGCATTGCTAGAAATACGTAGAACTGCGATTATTGGTACGTGTTAGTTACAGAGACAGCCTACAGTGACCAATCCCTGAATCTGTCCCAGTGACCAATCCCTGAATCTGTCCCGTGACAAGTACACCTACATTCAAAGACACGCAATCATGATGGGGTGATCGTTGCAGTCTGAATTAACATTCCCTCTTCCCAGTCACGTGATGAGATCTGCTAATGTCACTCTAGTAGTGGGTAGATTATACCCCCACCATGCTGCCTCTGCCAAGTTCCGTCTATAGCGCTACTTCCCCTCGTGGGCGCTAAAATATCGGAAACAAATTCCAATTCTCTAGCTCATCTCTAGTATCGCCCAGCCAATAGAAGCTTTTCATTACTCAGCGCAGCGCATCGGCCGGCACGTGATGTGGGGATTGTCAGTCATCCTCTGGATCTCGGGTGCGAGGATCGGACTTAGTTCTTCTCTTTAAGACTACACCACATCCACAAAGACTTGTACTTTCTACTAGTTTAGAATATCAAGACACATATACACTAACCCGGAACTGCTGTTCAACGCTCGATCCTAAGCGCAATCTCGCCTGGATACCTAACTGCGAGACTGCCCATACTGAACCCATCAAGCGAACACAAACCTGGAAAGAGTCCAGATAAAGGACCCACAGAGAACTAGACTATGTTTTTGGCCACCCCCAGGTTGTCCGCCAGGCACGCTGGCTGGCTCCGTGCGGCCACAAGCGCCCGCTTTTTATCGTTTAAAACACTTTCCACACCAAACGAAAATGCATTGAAGTTTGTGTCCCCTGTGCCAGTCTCACCCGCCGAAAATAAGACGTTTGAATTCTCGTCCACTCTACAGGCGGTGCACTCTCCGTTGGCACTCAAACTTTTCAAACTTGCCGGTGTGAAATCGCTCATGATAGGCGGCGACTTCATCACTATTAATAAGCAGGATCACATCAACTGGGCACACTTGAGACCAGAGGTAGTACAAGTATTAGACCAGTTTTTGACGCTGGGTGCCGAGCCCGTGATCACAAAAGAGCTTTTGCTGCAGAGCGACTCGTTTGCAGCGTCCGACGACGACTCAGAAATTGTCGCCATGATCAAGGAATTGATCGATACTAGAATTAGGCCTGCCATTCAAGACGATGGTGGGGATATCGAGTATAAGGCTTTTGACGAAGAAACAGGCACGGTGTTCATAAAGCTCCAGGGTGCGTGCAAATCGTGTTCCTCCAGTGAGGACACTTTGAAAGGAGGTATAGAGTCTATGCTTAAGCACTATATCGAGGAGGTCGACGAGGTGGTGCAGATTCTCGATCCTGAGGAGGAGATTGCAAATAAGGAGTTTGAGCGGTTGGAGTTCAAACTCAAGGCCAAGGCACAAAACGGGGGTGATACTACACATGCTCCACCCAGTCTTTAGGACGAATTTGTGATAACTATGAAGCAAATGAATTAAGGAAAACAAGCGGCAGTGGAGGACTTTGGCTACTGATCAACTGAGGAGCCGGAAGTCTGGCAAAACTTGGCCATGGAAAGGCTCAAGAGGAAGGTTCGTTGGGGGATGTTGGCCTCGACGGAGCCATATTTATATGTACATTAATAAAGCCGTTTTAGAATGAAGGATCATAATGCAGGGCATTAACTCCCGTTTCATCTCATCTCATCTCATTTCATATCTTTTCGCATCTTTTCTCCGGTTTCCCTTAGTTCCCTTTTCTTTTCTTCTCTCGTTTTTGTCATGATGTTCTCTTTCCTTCTGTTTCTTTTCCCTCCGAGACCTTCCCGACTTGTCCACTTACGATTCTTCCTTGGACGCAGCCTCCAAGTCCGCGAGCACCAGCTGCTTGATCCGCGCCAAGTCCTTCGCACTTTCAAACCGGTAGTTGAGCTCCTTCAACAACCCCTCGTCCATGCACTCTTTTGCAATCACCAAACGCACATCTTCAAAAAGACTCTTGAGCCAAGAGTCAGTAAAGTCATGCCACGTTCTGGACACGTGATTGAACCCCAACATCCAGCCCAAACCTGCCAAGGCCACCGCAGTCTGCATGTCGATTCCCACCCATAAATAACCCACAAGGGAAAGCACAGAAAGTGGGAGCTGGTAGTACAAGAACGCAGAAATAAGAGACGAATACACCACCAGTTGGATCTCGAGCGGAACCCTATTGTTGATAAGATTGGCCTTGTACTCCTGGAGCGGGCTTCTGAGCTCGAATTTGCTTTTTTCAGTGTAGTTGGCGAACTTCTGCTCCTGCAACCGCGCTACGAGTTGCCCTTTAAGGTAGTTGTAGCCGTCGATGCTCTTGCCCATGAAGTGCGAGCTGAAGTAGTCCTTGACCGCGTACTCCACATTGTCGTTTTTGAAGTAGAGCATGTACCACGGGAGCTTTTTGCGGAAAAACGCCTCTGTTTCGGGAATAAACACTTTTTGGAGCTCCGCGTGCATCTGCTGGCTGCCCTTAACTAAACTGCCAAGCTTGAGGTCCTCGTAGATAGTGCGGATCTGGTTTTCGGAAAGATTGTTGCCCTCAATTTCCGTCTTGATGAGCGAAAATGTCCAGTCTCGGAGGTTTTCCGTCCTCACGTGCCACAGTAGTAACTTGGCCACCTCGAGAATATTGCTCGCCTGCACGCTCTCGAAGTACTGGGAGGCGGCTGCGGTGTCGAGCCTGTAGAACGCGTCGATACCAGCGGCGATCACATGACTGTTGAATTTGATCACGTGATGCGCCAGCTCCAACGCCACCGGCGTTGTTTCCACCGACCGCGGCGTGTACTGCTCGTTGTCCACAATCGTGAAGAGGATCTTCTGGTGCACGTGATGCGGGAGTGTGTCTAGTGTCGATATACTAGACGCTACGTAGATGTAGAAGGAGCACACGTCTGCGACATTTGCGACATCGGTGCCCCTGTTGACCTCCAAGAACTGGACGTAATTAGCCGCCGACTTCTGCTCCGGAAGGGCCTGGGCGTACCGGGGCCGAGTCTCGGCATTTAGCACGGGCGACGGCACCTCGATTTGGTGTACAGATCTAGTGAACGCATCCGGTAGCACCTGGGACGACTCCTGGCCGGGACACAAAAGGAGGTTGTTTTCCGTCTGCGGCCGTGTCTCTAGTGTTCTGTACCAGCTTTCGCTGTGAGCCGCCAACGGATCGGCAAGTAGAGCTTGCACCACGCGGGACGACTTTCTCGTCAGCCCGTTTTCGTAGATGATGCCAACCAACACGTTATTTGGCCGCAGGGTGTTGCGTCTGAGCGAGAAGTAACTATCGATGTTGGCCCCCGTGACTGCGTCGTGGGGGTACCAGCGGATGTACCGCTTCAAGCTATCTTGCACCAAGGCATCGGAGGACGTGGAGTGGCGTCTTCTTATAGCAGACAGGGATAGATTCGGCAGCCGGCGCGGAAAAAGCACACACTGCTTGAGTAGAATGGTTGCCCGTTTCGCCGGAGACGGGGCGGAGAGCGAAAGTAGCATGGCGGTGGAGGAACGGTGGAACGGTGGTGGAGAATGGGTGCGAGCGCGTCACGTGATGATGTCTGGCGGTCTTACTGAAAAGGAATTGTGGGGTTTTTTGGGGAGTGGTGTAGGGGTGGATTGGGGAGGCGGTTTTGGAGAATCTTTTCGCAGGGGAGAAAGTCAGAGTGAGCCAGTGTTGAGTCAGGCAGAGTCACGTAGGTATAGGAGCCACCATCGCCGGGGTGCGCACCGGGCTTCCGGGCCAATAAGAGTAATACGAGACAGAAGGCTTCCACGGTGGAATTGGCTCTCGACTCGTGTGTCTTTCTTTGACGAAAAATTGTGAGATATCGGCTTTTGGATTGTCGTCCAATGGTGAAACTAGGCATGTAGTATTGGTGCGCTCTGCCCTACTAGGACCTATTCTGCCTTTACGCTACGATTAACACCCCGGGCAGACTGGGGCAAACGGGCTGCGCCTACCCAAACCTAACGGCATTGCCGTCGAGATTTAGTCACGAAAACGAAAAGACGAATAAAACGAGCGACTTCGCTACCTGGCTATGGAACCTCTTTCGCAGTCTTCTGGACCAATGATTAGAATACTACACTTCAGTATCCACGCCACGCCAAGATTCAATCCATACCTCTCAGATATCTTCCCTCGCGGTCTCTCATTCTCCGTTTTCTCTCTGTTTCCCCTTTTCCCTTTTCTCACCTTTTTCCTCCTTCCATTCCTCCATAGTTCTTCGCACCTGCCCGGGCTGCGACCCGGCACTAATTGCCAAATGACTTCTCAGGTCCCCACATACAGCATCAGAAAATCCCCTTTGAGGGCCACTTGACGGGCCTCGCCTGCGGTATGTCTCCCCAGAAACCCGCATTACGATCAGATCTTCGCCTTGTGCGCCTCCGGCCATAGCAACTTAGAAGCTCGCGTTGCCCGGCCCATAGTCCAATAGACCACCATACAATAGCTCTAATTAGACTTTTTTTTCCGACTAAACCACCAAATAGTAACACCTCCAGCTACTAGCCCTACCCTCACCGAGCTACTGACGCTACTGAGACCGCACTCCAACCCATACATTTCCTTATTAGTTTCCCTCGCCCAGCTTCCTCGGCTGCGAACCAGCTAGCCGCATGCGTCCGCACGCCCACTATGCTCACTATGCTCAGGCGCGCAGCTCACTGCTCAACCCCAGACTTTCCCAGCCTGCTCATTACTAACCACTATTTACCATTTCACCATCCACAACCGCCACACCCGCCATGGAATCTGCGCTTTCGCGGCCCAAGCAAACATGGCTGAATGCGGTACGTATTCTCAAGAAATATGGCACGTTTGTGGGCCCGGGCATCATGGTCTCGGTCGCGTACATGGACCCCGGCAACTACTCCACCGCTGTGGCCTCCGGCGCCAACTATAAGTACCTGCTTTTGGTGGTGGTTTTCATGAGCAACGTTTTCGCGGTCATTCTCCAGTGCTTGTGTGTGAAACTCGGGTCTGTGACCGGCCTAGACTTGGCCGAAATGTGCAGGCTAACGTTCCCCTGGTGGCTCAACTTGTTCATGTATGTGTGCGCCGAATTTGCGATAATCGCCACGGATTTGGCCGAGGTCGTGGGCACGGCGATCGCGTTGGAGATCATCTTCGGCATCCCCATCATCATCGGCACGTTCATCACCGTTTTGGACGTGCTCTGTGTACTTTTGGCGTACCACAAAGACGGCACCATGAGGCAGACCAGGCTCTTTGAGATAGTCGTGGCGATTTTGGTGGCCGCCACGTGCGTGTGTTTTGTGTGGGAGCTCTTCAGCGTGGATTTTGCGCCCGGTGCGGTGGGTGAAATAGTGAAGGGCTTTTTGCCTTTGGACGGGGTCATGTTCCGGGAATCCAATGCGCTTTTTCTCAGCTGTGGCATCGTGGGAAGTACAGTCATGCCACACTCGTTGTTTTTGGGCTCCTCCATTGTGCAGACTCGTTTGAAGGACTATGACGTAAAGCAGGGAAACGTCACCGCCAGTGTAGTTTTCGACCTGGACTCTGAAATTGCTCCCCCGGTGGAACCAACGGATTCTCCTGACGATCCGCTCCCGATAGCACACAGCAAATTCCGCCAGTTTTCCGATGGCCGGAGCCTAGCGCGTAAATACAAGCCGTCATACGCTGCCATCAAGCACTGCTTGAACTACTCCTACACGGAGTTGGTGCTCCTGCTTTTCGTGATCGCTGTTTTCGTCAACGCAGCCATTCTTATTGTCGCCGGTGCCACCTTGTACGGAAAACCCGACGCAGACGACGCAGACCTATTATCTATCTACGAGTTGCTCTCCCACTACATTTCGCCTGCCGCAGGTATGGTGTTTGCGTTATCCATGCTTTTTTCGGGCCAGAGCGCAGGAATCGTGTGTACTATGGCAGGTCAGATCATTTCTGAGGGTTTCATAAACTGGTCATTCAAACCCTGGGTGAGACGTCTTGTGACACGTGTCTTGGCGATTGTTCCAGTGGTGATATTCATGGCTGTTTTGGGACGTGAGGGTGTTTCCACGATTATGAACTTATCGCAGGTGATCTTGAGTTTCATTCTACCGGTCGTGAGTGCGCCACTCATCTACTTCACGGCCACACGCAAGTTCATGACCGTTTATGAGCTAAACGACACAACACTGGAGGCGGAGAACTCTGCGCTTTTGGCCGCTCAAACCTCCAGACGCTACTACGGCACAGAACCCGAGCTGTTGGACACGCTCCGCAAATACACGTTTGAGAACAGTTACTGGCTCAACGGTGTGGCCATCGCCACGTGGGTCACCATCGCTTTCTTGAACATCTACTTGATCTACCTCTTCTCCATCGGCGTGGAGGTATAGGATGCTCCGCACCATGTTTAGCTAAAATACACATTGGGCCCTAGCCCTTAGACAGATTATATGAAGCGGCCTTTCTTTTTGTACGAGCCCTTGATGCCCGCCAACCGCCCGCTCTTTGTTGTAGGCACGGCCTTTGCGGGAATGGGCCCGGGCAACACGCCCTGATAGTCGTTCAAAAGCACGGGGATTTTCTTGCTCAACTGGAGATGGAGCTGCTTGTTACTGGCGACGTTAGACTTGGCCAAAATGGCCAAGAGCTTCACCACCCTTTTGTAGAGGACCGTTTCTTGTATGGAAGGCGTGCCAGGCGACGTGCTGTGCAAATACCTTTCCTGGCGCAACTTGTTGAGGCGCAACAAGCTGAGAGAGATGACCTTTTGCATTTCCTGCGGGGACTTGACGATCTTGGCATTATCCTTTCTGAGCTGCTCGAGCTCGGCGGCCGCCTCGGGAACATAAAGAGCAAGGTTAACAAGCTTTATTTCTGCGTTTTCACTGGCGGGGCTGTCCACATCAACATCCATGTTTTCGTCTTCTTCGGGGCTCGTTTCCACCTCGCTTTTGTCCTTTCCAGACGCAAGAGTAGAATCCTCGACGTCGTCTTTGGGTGGAGCTTCTTCCTTGTTGTTGATTTCGTCGATCTGCTTGCGCCCGATGTTGCTGAACCAGATTCTCAGCTTGAGATCCTCGCTCAACACCGACTTGCGTGAGTCGATCAACGGGCCGATCGACACGATGTTGCTTTTCTTCTCGAGCACGCGCAACTCGTTGGCGTCGCAGTTCTTCACCAACGTGGAGTTCAACGGTGGTTTTAACGTCTTCTGTTTATACTGCAACCACTTAGGGGCCTCGATCGTATACCAGTTTGGGTGGAAGAAGTTGTCCAAGATCAGCGCCGAGGCCTGTGACGGAAGCGGGATCTTGCACGACACGCTGTTGAAGGATTTGATGGTGTTTGGCGAGGTGGAAATTGATGTCGATCCCACGGCTTTTGTCAACAGCCAGGGTTCTGGAACAACGGTGTTGCGAGGGTCCAAGACAGACCTGCCCACCAAAGCCGAAAAAAGGGGCTGCACCACGGTTTTCGCCTCGGGCTCTGGCTGAGAGTTGTACGCACTGTGGTATGATGGCATCGCAGGTTCAGTGTACTTGTGGATATACGTGACAAACTCGCCGTTGGCGGTCAAGTGGCTCAGCGATATTTTCTCGAAGTCGCTGCGGAAGAGATCCAAGAGGTCGGCGTTCTCCTCGCGCTGCTTTTCCTCGAATAGACGGAGCCCCAAGGAGTCCACTTCCAGGAGTAGAAGATCGGTGCAAAAGCGGAAAAACGAGTCGATTTCTTTATACGTTGTACTCCCCACGGCGTGCTGCACAATCTCGCTGCCACAAGCCACTTTCACGTCGTGGAAAAGCTCGTATGGCGTGTTGTACTTGCGCTCATTGAGCTTAGCCGCCACCGAGGTGGATTTTGCTTCCGGTGTGTTTTTTTTGAATTTCTCGAACGCCCTTACGATTTCCTCCGGGTTGGATTCGTGGAAATCAACAGGAACCACATCCTTGGCCAACAAATTGTGGATATCAGAACTGGCAAAAACCGGGGCAAGCGCCAGTAGTAGCGTGTCGAATGCTGGCGGTTAGTAGAGTAAAAAAGAAAAGGGGAAACTACGCTGGTGATTCAGAAAGGCGTGTGTGCGCGTTCCTGCTGGGCGACATCACATACCGTTGTTGTGCATTTTCTCAACTGGGACTTGTTATGGAAGAAGGTGTTTTTATCGTTGGCCTTGTTGCGCGCTGGACGAGGCGGGTGGTATGTGCAGGTTTCTGCGTGGTGCTGGCTGCGAAAGAACCATAGAGAGGTGGTGTGTTTCTGGCAAGATTTATGGACAGTTTCTACTTTGGTCAGTTCTATTAAGGTCAGTTTTTACTGTTGACCAAGCTTTATTAATGGTCAATTTTTACTTTTGGTCAAGTTCTTTTAATGGTCAGTTTCTACTTTGTCAGTTCTATTAAAGGTCAGTTTTTACTGTTGATCAAGTTCTATTAATGGCCAGTTTTTACTATTGATCCAGTTCTACATCCGATCAGGTTCTATTTATGATCGGTTTTTATGTCCATCTCCACTCCCGATCAACTTTTCTGTTCAGTTTGTTTCTTCCGCACACCTTGTACTTCTGATCATGATAATACGGGTCAAGAGACCATTCATGAGCCAGCAGTGGCGGAAGGCTTCATGCAGAAATACTCCAACTAACGGGTTTCTCGCAAAGAACGAGTGTTCAGACAAAACACTGTATGGATGGAATCCAGTCTTAAATATCTCGGCACGCCAAAAGGATGATTGCCCCACTTTGCTGATTTCTTAGACCATCGTAATGAGGTCGGCCACGGGCATTAGTATTCGGCTGCTTGAGGCGGAATTCTCTGATTTTCTGAAAACGAGGAAATCGAATAGGGTCAGATACCGTCTAGTGTTAGCCATAGGGGTTGGGCGAACAAAGATTTGTATGAAGATCCATTGATGCTCATATTCCTCTTTTGTGTATTCGTGTCCCCAACACTATTATGGAACTGATGCAGAGGGGACTGCAGGCTTGAGTACCAGAAGAGGGTCATCTTGGTGTAAAAGCAGCACCCGTGGAAAGAAAAACTTATATGAAACTCCAAGATTTTCCAGGACGTTGCCAGGCACTAATCACAAGGGTGAGTCTGACCTTAGCAAAGTTACTCGTCAAACAACAACTTAATCTCCTCGATCCTCTGCTTTCTCCTCTCCTCCTCCTCGACCTCCACGGCCTCGCCCATCTTTCTTTTCCTCTCTTGGATGCGTAGCATTTTCGTCTCGATCGAGTTCTGAACGATAAACCGCACCACCTTCACGTTGTGTTCCTGGCCTATTCTATGCACACGGTCGATGGCCTGGTCTTCGATGCTGGGCGACCACCATGGGTCCATCATAAAGGCGCGTTTCGCCACTGTCAAATTGAGTCCCACACCTCCAGCCTTGAGGCTTAGCAATAATATCGTGATCCGTCCGTCGGCCTTGTTTTGTGTGGCGAACTGGCGGAGGATTTTCTCGCGCTCTGCCATATTTAGGCGTCCGTCAAACTTGTAGACAACAAAGTCCTGGTCGTCGTCAGTGCCAAGGTTTTGGATTTCCGCCTCGATCAAGTCCAAAAAGGTCGAAAACTGCGAAAATACCACCACTTGTTCCCCAGGACTCTGTTCTTTTAATTCCCGGAGATGCCCAATTAAGGCCTGTATTTTGGCAGACGAGTGGTCCGGATTGAAGTAGGTGAGCCGGAAATTGTAGGTGGAATGGGGCTCATTAAGGTCCTCGTTGGTGTGAGATGTGACCTCAATTTTGGACATCTCTCGCCGGTTCACCTTAAACAATCTGTACTTGGAAATTGGGTGTCTGCACTGCGGACACAACGGATCCAGACCCTCGTTTTTCTGGTAGTTAATGTGGTCCATTAGACAGTGGAAGCAGTACTGGTGGCCGCATTCGGTGAGTGTGAGCTCTCCTAGAGCGATTGGGGTCAGGGTGCAGATTGAACATTCAGAATCGTCGATTTGCACGTTTTTGTAGAGCCCATACATGACTGTTTTCATGGCCGTTTCCAGGATAAACTTCTCCGCAGCTAGCGGCTGCTCGTATTCTTTGAGCTGTTCGTCCCACGTGCCGTCGAGCTCGTTGCTGTTAGCGATCAAATCGGGGTGACAACACACCTGGCGAAGACGGAGGATATGCGTGAGAATTTGCGAGTACTTTTTGAGCAATTCGCCCGTGCGCATACCTTCTTTGAACAGCTGGTACGCACGCAGCTTGAAGAAGTCGTACAAGAGCTGCTCCCGTCCCGAAAACTGGAGCTCCTCTATGACCACCTCTTTTTCTGGAAGTGCCACCAACGGCGAGCCGTCTTTCTGCTTCATGTTCTTTGTTCTGCGGAGAAAGATCGGCTGGAGGATCGCCTTGACCACATCCAACGTCTGCGAGAACTTCTTCTGCTCAAAGGGCAAGGTGACAAAAGTCTTCCAGTACGAAAAGTTACCCCATGGCTCAAGCCTAAGAAACTTCACTAGCGAGAAGATGTCGTCGAGCCGGTTCACCACCGGTGTGCCGGTCAAGATCCACTTGCGGCGCAGCTGCAACTCGTGGACGGATTTGGCGGTCTTTGTGACTCTGTTTCTGATGGTGTGGCCTTCGTCAAGCACCACTCTGAAGAATTCCACAGAAAAAAGACCCACCGGTGGTAGCGTTCCGTTTTCCTCCCTTATCTTGTTTAGTCTGGTCCACTCGTTCTGCACAGTGCCGTATGTGGTAAGAACAACAATGGGGATATTCTCCGACCGGTGGCAGAGCAGGAACGCGAGGTCTGCCTGGACCAGATCGCCGTAGTAGACCATACAGGTGTGGTTCCTGTTTTTGTTCGTTTTTTCGAACTCGTTCTTCCACTGCGCGAGGAGTGACATGGGAACGACAATGAGTGTGGATTTGGAGGCGTAGTTGCGCATTTTGCCAGGAATTGGGTCCACATCATACGGCACAGAATGCACCAAGGCCAAGGTCAGGATTGTTTTTCCGAGCCCCATCTCGTCCGCCAAGATGCCCCCTTTCACAAAACTCTGCATTGTGGGTCTTTCGAGCGAAAGCTCGCCATTGTATAGATTGGCATAAAAATGGCTCTGCTCATGGTGCACCACCGACCTGTCACGCCGCCGTTCTTCAGGCCACAGGAACTCTCTCCAGAGTGGATTTAGGATGTCGGTATCCTCCAGACGAATAGCCTGCATTCTTTGCGTGGAGAGCGTTTCCCCATTATTCACAGAAAGTTCCTCCAACACGTCCATTTCCTTCTCGCGCAGGAGCATCCACGCCAAACCGTGTTTCTGGTACGGTCTCAAACTTAGGGCGAAGTTCTCCTTGGGTGGCGTGGTCGTGTCCGGAAGATTTTCAAGGTACGCCAGCTGCTGGTTGGAAACATAGAACTGTTTGAGCTGGTCCAAATCGAGACCGTCCGCCGAGGCTTCCGGTTGAGGACTGGCCTCTGCATCGGAATCGTCCACAACAATTGTATTTTCGTCGTTTGCCGCGGTTGCCTGTGTGATGTGGAGCCGCTCAAACAACCTTGCAAGGGCCTTCTGCTTGTGTCTGAGAACGGACTCTTGCTCTGTTTCGAGGGCAAAGTTTGGTGTCAGCGACAACATGCGGCGCCGTTTCGGACTCTCGTTTTCGTTTTTAGTATACTGGGCCTGGGCCGCAAAAGTGGCGTGGTTGAGAAAACACAGTATCTGCAAGTAAAAAGAGTCGCCAAGCCCCAAACCACGTCTGTTTTCCATCATCACATGGGCCTCGAACTCGGCAATGCCAAGATCGATAAGTGGCGAGAGGATGCGGGTGATCTCTTCGGTCAACCGTCCGATTTCCCGTCCCCCCGGAATAGTATACAACCTTATAACCGCGGTATCGCCAAACTTGGCCGCCACAAACGCGGATTTTTTGATCTTATTTGGCGTGAGCCGCTTGATCTGCAACGGTTGCTGATAAGAAAGCACGTCCGAGTACCTTCGAGTCGCCCAGGCTTCCACATCCAAAGTGCCTATGTACCGTCTCCACAGCTGCGTATCTTTCTCGATGTGTTCCATTCGCTGGGTGCGGGCCTGGCACAAAAGGTCGAGCACGAGGCCCTGGTTCAGACGCTCGTTTTGGGAGTTCTTAGAGGCTTGGGACGCGTTGTCTGCGTTTGACGCGTCTCCGTAGACGAGCCCGGAGAAGAACTCGTCCGTCGCGAGCTGGAGGTAGTTCGGCCGGTTGAAGTATTTTCCGTGGAGGTGCCGGATTGCGCTTTCGGGCACGGACCCGATGATCTGCTCGATCTGGCTTTTGAACAAGTCGTAGCCGATCTGCAGCATGGAGGGGTCTGGGTCTGAGTTTTGGGTGGAGTGGAAGGAGCTGTGCGTAGAATTCTGGGAAGAGTGTTGGGTATTTTGGGGAGATTCCTGTGCCGGTGTCAGATCGGGAAAACCAGAAAGATTTCTCGCGTGGGTTCCTTTGGCTGGACCATTCTCGGCGCTGCCTGTGCTCGTAGGTACTGTTGCTGGAATCTCGTATACATCGTCGTCCGCAAAAGCAAACGGGTGCTGGTCCTCGCTTTTGACGGCGGAGACCTCTGGCGGAGAGGCGTTTTCAGGATTCCTAGCGCCTTGGTGAAGTCCACCACCATTTCCGCCGTCCGTGTGGTCGTGCGTGGCCCGGGAAGATTCCGTGTCTTGGAGGTCTGGGGGTTTGAAGAATCTTTCCTTGGGCATTACTCCATATTCTACGGAAAGAATGTGTGAATGAAGGCGAGAGACGGTGAAGGTATATGTTCAATCTAGTAGTGGACGCGTGCGGAAATCTGGAGTGGCGAGCGCAAGGTTTGGTGGAGCAAGCTGATTCACTATGAGAATATATAGAATAAACGTATATGGGAATGTAATTACATATATAAGAAAAAGTATATCATTATATATATACATATATATATATATATATTATCAAGAATGTGTATGGAATATATATTATTTTTGCGTGATACTTCTGGCTACGCGTGAAGCTGATTACCCTTGCAGTCCAGTACCTATATAATATAGAACCCTTCGCTTTCAGCATTAGTTATGTCTTCCATTGGTGGCGGAAATCGCCTGGAAGAAAAATGTACGACAGGGTTTCCTCTGGGTCGGGACTAGATCGTGACTCTGAAATTTTCGTTGAATAATCTTATTTTCTATTTCTGAGTCGTGATTCTCAAAATGTATTATTTTGCAGTTTCAGAGCCAATTCACCAATTCGCCAATCCAATCTCTGTTGAACTTAATAAAACACCAAAAAGAAAAAATCTACTCGTTGATCGCTTCGTCATCTAAACACGTCTTACTTTCTTCCTTGAACTCACACCAGATATTACACAGCCCTTTGGCCGTTCAGCCAGCTCAACCTCAGCCGCACCACAGATGCCTCCTAATCTTCACTCTAGCGTTCTATTCTTTATCTTTTTCGTTCGATCTTTCCCTTCCCCTCTCGTCTATATCAACAAGCAGCTCTTGTCGAGCATGGTCCCGAGCACCAGTGCACTGACCCCGTTCTGCTCACACCACTTTCGGGTGTTCAGCACTAGAAGCGTGGCCTCTGCCGCCTCCGCCTTCCCACTCCCCTTCTGGAGCACGTGCATATACTCGAGCGTCATCAAAATGTCCTCTCGCCGAAACCCGGTCATGTCCGCCAACTCTGCTAGTGTTATATACTGGCACGCCGCTAGATCGTTGATGATAATGAAGGCAAGCCGCCGCGACCAGAACCGTAGATAGAGCATTTTGCCAAACGGCGAGAGCGGAAACTCGGGACCCAGGTGCGCCTGGCCAGGGGTCACTTTCGCCAACGCATACAGAAACTCGATCAAGAGGCTGCCTAGCCCTAGTCGCTGGAACGGCGGAAATATGCATATGCACGCTAGATTGTTGTCCAGCTCCCAGGAGTTGACCTCCTTCGAAAAGAAGCCCATCGGCCTGAGCGCGTGGTCCGCGCCGGACCCGTAAAGCACGTAGAAATCGAACGCCTCCACGTTGTAGAACACGGACTTGTCGTCGAGGAAAAGCTTGCCGAAGAGGGCGAGGCTTTGGCAGAAAAGCGGGTGCCGAAACCCTCGTACCTTCTTGATCACAAACGGCCGCACGCGGTCCGCATACACCAACTTGCCTAGCGGTGGAAACCGTCGGTTTAGCGGGCACACGGCACGGTGCGCAGCCATGTGGTCAGGTGCCGTGGAATACTTGAAACACGTGTCACATACATGGAGGCAGCCGACCCAGAAGCCGGGCTTCACCGGCAGAAAGCCGCGGCGGCGGCTGCCCGCGCTCTCGGGGTCGATGCCCAACTTCTCGTCGCCGTGGTTTTGGAAGTACGCACTGTTGCCGTACCAGGTGTCGAACACCGCGTTGCCGAACGTCACGGATTCGATGTTGCGCGACCCGAGCCGGCCGTACTCGGCGGCGTCCAACGGAAGCGCCCCTGCTTTGGCCACGTCGGGCGTGTTGTCGTGCATGGGGGGAAGAAGTGTGGGGTTGGTTGGTGTATGAGACAGGCCAGTTTCGCGGTGCGGGAGTGGGACCAGAAACGGCAGAGCGCTTGGGTTTTTTTTGGGATAGTTTTGATCTTTTTGAATTTTGGGTCTATGCGGTGACGTTGAGGTTTATGGCTTTTTACCGTTTCGGCACAAACGGGGTGATCACTTGTATTAGTTCTTGTGGCTGCGACCGGGCTAAAGGCGAGCATACCGAAGACTGGCGAGCATCGATTTCAGTCGGATCGAGTCTTTTTCGGGGCCCAAACCGTACTACAGGAAGTGGTCATTCCACGACGAACCTACGTATCCAGACTAGACCTGTAACAGGCTGGATCGAGACTACTTCACTTACACCTCGCACTTATGAGATGCCCCCAGCAGCACTTCTATCGCTTCTTTGTTACTTGCGCTCTCTGTTGGAGGGTTTCTTCCGTAGATTCGCAGGGATTTCGGGGCCATTGGAGGTGCCGAGATGCCCAGCACCGCAGCCATGTGAACAGGGTATGTTTCTCCTCTATATGGAATGTCTACCGATTTTCCAGGGTTCGCTATGCCCGACATCCACCACAATAGCACTCATAGGAAGCTCTCAGATCTACGTCAGCAAGGGATGCTCTCAATAAAGCAGTATATATCGCAGGGCACAGCAATACGGTCACCAAACACCACCAAACACCACCAAACACCACTAAACTCCACCAAACTCCCCCAAGCATCGCCCAGTACGACCACCTCCCATGCTCCAAAAGAACCTCCTTAATTTCATCGCCTCAAAACTCACTACCCAATCACTTCCAGTACTTTTCAGTACTTTTCAGTACTTTTCAGTACTTGGTCCAACTCTCGCGACGCGTGGCTGGCACCTACATAGAAACACTGCACCTCACAACACCTAACCACGCACCACCACTATTTTACTTTCCCCCATATCTCCACACATTTGCAATAAAACCCTAAAATGCCGCCCAAGGGATGGAGGAAAAACGGCGAGAGCTCGCAGCTCCCGAAGGACGCCGAGCTCGTGTCCATCGACGACATTTTGTTTCCCAGATCCACCATCCAGAAACTAGCCAAAGGCATTCTCAATCCCGCCGACTCCCTGAACACAGACAACATGAGCCTCACCAAGGACTCACTCATCGCCGTACAGCGATCGGCCACCGTTTTCGTGTCCCACTTGATGTTCCACGCCCGCCAGATTGCACGTGATGCGGGCCGCAAGAACGTCAATTCGCAGGACATAATCTATGCGTTGGAGCGGGCGGATTTGGCCGGGTTTTCGCCAGAAATCAAACAAAAGTTGAGTACGTTTGAGACGGACGCAGACGCGAAGAAGAAACTGAAAGCCGACGCCAGGGAGGCCCACGATGTAGACGAGCAACCGGCGAGCAAAAAAATGAAGGATAACTCGTCAAAAACGGTGCTGAAAGCGGAAGACGACGACGACGAAGACGACGATACCGAGGCGCTTGAGGACGACGCCGAGGAGGCCCTCCCCGACGATGCCACGGTTCTGCCTGCGAACGAAGAAGAAGATGAGGAGGAGACCGTGGCAAATCCAATTGCACTTTTGGCGCAGGAGGAGGAGGAATTGGGGGGTCTAGAGCCGCAGGAGCAGGACGACGGCGCGCAGGAAACGGAGGAGGAGTGACGGGACAGTGTGTGAAAACGAGGGTGTGATAGTCTTCATGCACATTCTCAAGAGGTGTACTTTGCACGAACAAGCCCAGGCCTCTTCATTTTGAGCCAGTGTGATGGCAATCCGGTACCAAGCTTTCACAGGGGCCTGGTGTCGAGCGGTGATGTCAGAGATGGCTTACTCAATATCACGGAAGCAGCCGAAATAAGTAGTCCCTCGGCGCAGTTCCATGTGACTGCAGTATGAGAGTGGTCTCCAGACATAGAGAGAATATTGGTGAGGTACTGAGTTAGGAATAAATTGACCGCTTAAGTATGAGCTGGCTGGCTAGGTGCGGCGACTCTGACTGCACTAGTGGTGACCAGACACCATACTCGTATTGTTCTTGTGAAAACAACCTCCACAGGTTTTGCTTGGATTGCCACGCCCGGCGTGGTTTAATATAACCGTCTTCTGTAACAGCAGAATGTTGAAAATCTGCCCTACATTTTCTTGTAGCACTCAACAAAGCAGAATTAGTCTCGCCATTTTAGGACAGACCACGACTGGTGGCTTGGACGCAGAGTAGTTGGGTGTTTTAGTTTTGAATGGTAAAAATTTATCACAATTGTAGCTCTCATATTTGCTGCCGTTTCCAGTGGGGTGTTCTCAGCAACTCGCTTGCGATTGAACAGAAATATACATGGAGCATAGCTTGGATATTAATGAGGGACATAATTCTAATCGATAATACTTTTCTTTGGGCAAGTCTCTGGAATCTTTATCTTCCCATACGGCGTTGCCTTTAATGTCTAGGAGGCAACACAAGGTAGTTGTCGTTCCAGAGTAAGACTGAATTTTTCGTTCGACAACTTCATTATATGGGTCAGGTTTCTTTATTGGCGAATTACGTTTCCTCAACTAGTTCTGGCAGCAGCGAGCCTAGTGCTGGTCCTTCCTATCTCTGTGGCCACTTCTTGTCCATCCGTGAACCCTACGTACTTGCTGTGTGGCCGATATCTTGCATTGTTGTGTAGCGTGTTGGAGAATCTGTGAATCCTCGAAACTCCATGGATCACAACCTACTCACGGCTCACTTTGCATCCCACGAGACGCATCCCTCAGGTGACCCACGAGGAATCTACGCCGTTTTTTTGACCCGGCTAGGCCACTTCCTCCCTTAATGGCGGAGACACGTCTGGAAGAAGGGGTAGCCACACTCGAACCCTAGCACCAAGTAGAAAAATGCGCCCGCCAACGTGCCCACCATTGCCACAAACCGCACGTTGTTGAACCACATCTTTCTCTTCACGGACACTGCGCTTTTGTGGAACACCAGCGAGGATGTCTGGAGCCGCTCGGTCTGGTCCACCAAATGGTTGATTCTGTCTCCACGGCCGAGAATCTTATTGATGTTCTCGAGCATCAACAGACGCACTTCGTCCACCTCCTCATTCGCGGAAACGAGCTGGTTAGGCGTGATCATGTCCGAGCCTCCAGACAGGTACCCGGAATCATCGCGGCGCTCTGCGGCACCATAGCTATATATGTTCAGATTACTGTCGTACTGCATCTCCTCGAACTTTATGATCTGGTTCATGTAGAGCTTGAATTCGCCCAATTTCGTTTTCGCCACCTGCTCGGAATTAGCCGCCAGCTGTGCGCTGTTGAGGCCGTCCGAGTCGCCGCCAGTGGTGGCTAGATCCTGGCGAAACTCGAAATACTTGTCGATTATCTTCTTCAATACGGACAAAACCAACGTCTTGTTGACCTCCTGGTGCACGAGCACGACCACCGTGACCAAGTCGTTGCCGCCGTCGGAGTTATAGAGCAACTTTTTCATGAAATAGAGCAATAGCGCCAGTTTTGTGACGGACCGGTCCGACGCCACGGACAACAGGCCGATGAGGGTCTTGCTCGAGTTTATTAGCCCCAACTCCAGCGATATGAGCTCGGAGCAGTTGAGGCTCGGGAAAGCGTGCGCCAACTTGGTGTTTTCCGTGGCATAAAGTGTGGTTGAATTGAGCGTGAGCGTGGTGTATATGACTATACGTTAGCAGAGGTTCGGCTGGAATGTGGGATTACGTTTTGGCCGTGATGGCGAATTTCCAGATTTACATACGTTGCTTCAGGAGATCTCTGGACGACATGGCTGGTAGCGGTGGGAGATGGCGGGGGAAGAAGTGGAGGAAGAAGAATAGTATGGAGAATCTGGGGACAGGTTGGGCCAGCGCGGGGAGGCCCCGAGCATCAGAGCGTAAAAGGAGGGGAAGACGGGAATAGGCAAAAAAAGCGTGTTTGGGACAGGAGGAGGTTGGGGGAAGCTGGGTGCCGGTATCTTTTCTGGGGTGTTTTTTTTTATTATTTTTTGCAAGTTTATTGCTGTGTTGGCAGAGCATTCTCTGGCTGATGGTGCTGGCCCTATGGCTGCGGCAGGCTGCGACCATAGATGTAATCAATCTCATATTATCGCGTGGTTCCGCATCGAATAAAGTGATGGTCGATAATATAATTGAAGCTGGACGATAAACGAATGATACCCCGATAAGCAGCCAGCGGGGTGAGCCGGAGACTACGGCTGGCAGACAGGCATAACTCGTGGCCGTCTCTGCGACACGGTCAGTGCCACGGTCTGCGACATACTATCCCATATAAACCGTGCCCAGCCTGGCCTTTTTCTAATTTTTTTTTCGCCAAAGACCAGTAGAACGTCAATCGCCAAGAGCGAACCCCTTCCTTTCTCATATGAGCCCACCACTTCCCCTATTCGGCCACCCTCTATTCCCACCCCACTGCACTTCGCACCACTCATCGGGCTCATCTCGCTGCATGTAGTCGCACCACCATCTCCACTGAAAAAACGCAGATCCACCTCCTCCACTGCACATCACAACATGGGCAAATACAGGAAGCGGTTCAACGAGAAGGCCCGCTCGGGGATGCTCTCCAAGCAAGCGGCGCTCAAAAACGCCCGCAACAAGCAGTTCACGCGCCATATGGAGGAGCCTGAACAGACCCCCAAAGACCCAGCTACGGAGTCCAGTGCCGAGATAGAACCGGATTCCAACGCCGAAATCCTCAAGCCGATGACGGAGGCGGAAAAAGACGAGCGCAAAAAAAGACTCGTCGAGTCGCTCTACTCGGAAAACGAGAAGGAGGCCAAGATGTCGCGTGCCAAACGGAAGCGTTTGGACAAGTACATCGAGCACCAGCTCAAGCGCGAGGAAAAGAAGGTTTTGTTCGAGAAACTCGCCGCGACGAAGATGGACACGCGCATTTTGGCGCCGTCCAAACTACTAGGCCAGGGCAAGCAGACGCGCCGGGAGGAAATGGTCGAGGCCTTGCAGCTTGAAAAACAGGGCCGTGGCGACGAGCGCACACGTGACATTCTCTACGAGGAGCGGGAGGTCCGCGACTGGGAGGAGGACTTCGGGCCCATCCCCGAGGGCCAGTCCGCCCAGCCGGGCCCGGGGCCCTCGGAGGCCCCGGAATCGCGGTCGACGTTTGTGGATTTCCGGCCCCAGAAACTGGGTGGCCCAGGGTCCGGGTTTGGGTTCGCCAATATCCCCAAAGTGGAGAAATCCGCCGCGAAAAAGAAGTACACGTGGCGTCTCCGCGTGGCGCAGGAGGAGAAAAAACGGGCCAAGGTTGAAGACGACAACGACTTCGTGCTGAGCGAGGACGACAAGAGCGAGGACGAGCATCTGCCGAACACGGACCTGGAGCCACTGGACGCGGGCGAGGGGCTAGACTCCGGGTCTGGTTCGGACTCTGGGTCAGATTTCGAGGGCTTCGAAGAGGAGCCGGTGGGTGGAGGGGAGATGCTCGGAAAGGGCGTGGGAGGAAGTGGGGCGGAGGAGGAAGAAGAGGAAGACGACGAAGAGGAAGACGAAGAAGATGAAGAAGATGAAGATGAGGAGGAAGATGAAGAAGAAGATGATGACGACGATGACGACGACTCCCTCCCTCGTCTTCTCCAGAACAAACCCAAGCACTCCCTGGCCGCCACCTCCTTCAAAGAATGGGCGGAGCAGCAGGTGCGCCAGCTCGAGGGACGCTCGGAAATGGTGCTCCCCGAGCTCTCCGCGCAAACCAAGACCAAATACGCCGAGGGCGTGCACCAAGACCAGGCATATTCGGACGACGAAGACGCGATCCCCATCGACGCCAACCTACAGCGAGAGGCCTTCTATGTGAACGTGTCGCGGCCGCTCGAAATCCAGGAGCAACGCATGCAGCTCCCTGTGTTCAGCGAGGAGCACCGCATCATGGAAGCAGTGCACCACCACGACTGCATCGTGCTATGTGGCGAGACCGGCTCGGGCAAGACGACCCAGGTGCCGCAGTTCTTGTACGAGGCCGGGTTCGGCAACGTCAGCTCCGATCTCTATCCCGGCATGATCGGCGTGACACAGCCCCGGAGGGTCGCTGCAGTGTCCATGGCCAACCGTGTGGGCTCCGAATTAGGAGAGGTGCACGGAAAGAGGGTGGGCTACCAGATCCGGTTCGACGCGACGGTCAAGAACGAGGGCGCGGCGAACGGAACCGTGTTGAAGTTCATGACCGACGGTGTGCTTCTCCGCGAAATGATGGCCGATTTCTTGCTCACGAAGTACTCGGCCTTGGTCATCGACGAGGCGCACGAGCGCAACGTCAACACGGACATCTTGATCGGGATGTTGAGCCGCATTGTGCGGCTCAGACGCGAGCGCAACAAGCCGTTGAAGTTGATCGTCATGTCCGCCACGTTGCGGGTCACGGACTTCTCGGAGAACAAGCAGCTCTTTGCGACGCCCCCGCCCGTGATCAAGGTCGAGGCCAGACAGTACCCCGTGTCCGTGCACTTCGACAAGAAAACCAAGCACGACTACTTGGAGGAAGCGTTCAAGAAAACGTGCAAGATCCACCGCAGATTGCCGCCCGGGGGCATCCTCGTGTTCTTGACCGGGCAGCACGAGATCAACGGGCTCGTGAAGAAGCTCCGGGCCGAATTTCCCTTCAAAAAGACGAAGGCCCCGATGTACCAGGAAAACGACAACGTGCAGTACCAGGCCAGCCACAACGTGGCCATGGAGGCCGAGGACGTCGACTTGGACATCGCGTTGCGCGAGCGGAAGGCCGAGGAAAACGAGCTGGCCGACTCGTCGGACGATTCCGACGAGGAAGAGGGCTTCGACGAGGCCTTGGAGGAGCACCAGTCCGAAAACGACCCCCTCTACGTGCTTCCGCTCTATTCGCTACTCCCCACCAAACAGCAGATGAAGGTGTTCGACACGCCCCCGGCCGGGAGCAGGCTCTGCATCGTGGCCACGAATGTCGCGGAGACGTCGTTGACCATCCCCGGAATCCGCTATGTCGTCGACTGCGGCAGGTCCAAGGAGCGCAAATACGACGAGGACACCGGCGTGCAGTCCTTCGAGGTGGACTGGGTGTCCAAGGCGTCGGCAGACCAGCGAGCAGGCCGTGCGGGCAGAACCGGGCCGGGCCACTGCTACCGGCTCTTCTCGTCGGCGATATACGAGGAGTACTTCGAGCAGTTCTCGCGGCCCGAGATCCTCCGAATGCCCGTGGAAAGCACGGTCTTGACGATGAAGAGCATGGGTATCGACCACATCGTGAACTTCCCCTTTCCCACGGCGCCCGACCGCGCCTCGCTTGCGAAAGCCGAGCGGTTGTTGGTCACTTTGGGGGCGCTCGACAGGGCGGAGAAACACATCACCGACTTGGGGCGCACCATGGCGCACTTTCCGTTGAGCCCCCGGTACGCGAAAGTGTTGATCGTGGGGAACCAGCTCGACTGTTTGCCCTACGTGATTGCGATCGTCTCTGCGCTTTCTGTGGGGGACCCGTTCATCGACGAGCAAGAGGTGGGCATAGCGGAGACCCAGAAACAGAGTGCCGAATCCGGCGAGGACTCGGCCGACGAGGAGACCCAGGCGGACGTCGAGCGGAAACGGAAGCTCCGAGCGAGGTTCCACAAGTCCAGGGCCGTGTTCTCCAGACTCGATGCCCGCTGCGACGCGTTCAGACTCCTTTCCGCGGTGTGTGCGTCCGACCACGTGCCCGGCGACAAAACGGCGGATTTCATGAGCAACAACTTCCTCCGTGCCAAGGTCATGGACGAGATCCACAAGCTCAGGCGGCAGATCGCGCACATCGTGGAGTCCAACGTGGCTCTGGTCGGAAAGGTCGAGGAGAAAAAGAAACTCGGCGTTCCCACCAAGGAGCAGCTCTCGGCCATGAAGCAGATCGTCGCGTCGGGCTTCGTGGACCAGGTGGCGATCCGCAGCGATGTGCTCGACGCAGACATCAAGCTTTCGAAGCGAACGGGTATTCTCAGCGTGCCCTACTCCACGATCTACCCGGTTGCGCGGTATGGCTCGGATGTCGAGCCGCACGTGTACATCCACCCGGGGTCTGTGATCGGAAACTCCGGGTCCACGCCGCCACAGTACATCGTGTACCAGTCCCTCAACAGGGGGTCCAACCAGAGAGAGGGCCAGACGGTGAAGTTGCGCATGAAGCCGTTGGTGGATCTATCCGGCAGGCAGCTCACCAACATTGCCAAGTCGTCGCTTCTCATCACCTACTCGAAACCCCTCGGCCACCCATACGGTCCCAAGGATATCTCTGCTACGAAGCGAGAGTGCTACGTGGTGCCGCGGTACGGCGCCGCGCTTGGCGATGGGGGCTTGGGCTGGGACATGCCGGTGGAGAAGGTGGTGCAGGTGAAGAAGCACGGGCTGTGGGTGGTGGAGGAGTAGGAGCACAGAGGTGAATACTCATAGAGGAGTGGGAGGGGAAAGGTGGGGCTGCGGGTCAGGGCCTTTCAGGATCTTCCGAGCTGGGTGTGAATCACTAATGCCAGGGTGAGTTGGGTCTTTATGGTGATAGATCGCTCAACGACTGGATCTTCAGAGTGCTTCACCATGATAGTATCTGTAGAGTGCTTCACCAGGATAGTATCGTTAGGGGATTTTCACCATGATAGTATCTTTAGGGGATCTTCACCATGACAGTTCTGCCACATGAGGTATGAGATCACACAGCATCATCTCTCCATAGTCATATTCAAGTTAATGCATTGCGATCTAAGAGGAGCAGATATCTCATGCTAGTATCGTTCCAATCCGGAATAATCATGTAAGCACCGCTGGCCTCAATCGTGTTCGTTCCGGCGATAAGAAAATAAATTTCCCAGTATATTGGAATCGGTTTACTACGAATCGTTATACTAGATTCGGTATATTGTGAATGTTACGTTGATACTTCTATACATACCATGGCCCTCCCTAAGTCATCTGCGTTGGGCTTCGAAGGCCCAAATACAGGCATTATAGACCCCTTCTCGTCATTTAACACATACTCGGTAAGACACGGCCCCGGGAATTATATTCTCACCATTTAGCCAGATATGTCTGTCTTAACCATATTCTCACCAGTCACTCTGGTTGACACTAAGACCTTCACTTTTTTGCAGCCGATTACTACTCAGCTCACGAAAAGAGTCTAATAATATGTCATGTTAGAAAAAGAGACAGAAACAACCCGTGGACGTCTTTCTGAGCTCCCCCGGAGTGTCTAGCATGAGAACTAGGCGTTTTCTTGTTACCATCCTAAGCTGCCTAATCGCCGTAGCACAGCGATGCTCCTTGGCTAGGTGAGACTAACCGACAGAACGCTCAAGATGCGATATTCTCTGTTGCATTGTTAGAATAAGCACCCACTGTGTACGTATCAATGCACCGCACTACCTATCTTGAGAAAGGGTGATCACTTTGTGACAGTGATCTCCAAACAGGTTAGATTCGACATATATGCCTTGGTCTTTCTATTTGAGAGATGAATATCACCGGCTCAGAGAAAAAGAGGGCGTCAGAGGCGTGTTGTGGTTTGCTACTAGATGTAGTCCAATATTGGTCTAGGTGTGCTACAGAAGAGGCACGTACCTTCGAAGTTCGCTCTTTCGCCCAAATCTCAAGAGGCAGAAGCTATTCATTGATCTGGCTTTTTTTCGGAAACCTGCCTCGGCTATGCCAGGTGGCTCACATGAAAGCGAAGCACAATAGCCAGCAGCAGTTCCAAGCATGCCTAGAGGCGAAACATCAGGAAAAACCCTTCTAACCCAATTGAGCTACTTTGGCTGACTTAATTACAATACTATCAGTAGATCCCATTGTGTCCCCTGGCGTGGCTCACTTGTACTACGAACTCAGATGAACGTATACGATCCATCATCACTAGGTACTCTCCCGAAAAAAGGACTCTCATCCGTTCAAACACACAGGAGCAGAGTGGTCTGAAAATGGAAGATATACATCTGTTCATCGCATGGACGAATGTAAGGAAGGTGCAAACAGAATCATCCCCCGTCTTCCGTTCGTTTTCTCCAAAAGTCCCTCCCGAAATACCCCGTTCTCAACATCCCGTTACTCCACTCAAATATCCCTCCCTCACTCTATACCTCAGCCATCGACTCAACCATACGCGTCCACCTGCCCTCTACAAGTACTTCACCTCAAAGCTCTCGTCGGAAATCTCCTCAAACACGTGCCGCAGCTGGATCAAGCGCACGTCTTGCACCACTGCCGGGTCGCTTCCGATCCTGGCCCGTTCCTCTTCATATGAGATCGTCAATATACGCCTGAGCTTGGCGAGCGCCTGGCCCAAGATATCCGGCGTGAGTCTGCAGTTATTTTCATAGAAAGCGTGCGTGATTAGTGCCGTGAACACGTCGCCGCAGCCACTGAATCTGCAGTTTATGGTGGGGATCAGGATACGGAACATAGTAGGCTCGTCGCCCTCGCAGAAACCCACCCCGTGCATTTCGCCATCGATAATCACAGACAGGAGCACCACGTTGGGTACTCTGAACCTGGAGTGGAACACGAGAAGGGCGTGTTTCACACTCGCCCAAGTGTCCATTGTCACACCCGTCAAGAGCTCCAATTCGAACTGATTGGGCGTCGTGAGCTCCACTAGCCCTAGCTTCAAGAAGTCTGCGTGCACATCCACAATCTCCTGCGGCACGTAGAGTCTTCCGTTATCGCCCAAAACGGGATCCACGACCAAAACCGGGCTACTTCTGGCTCCAGGCTTCAACAACGGTGTGATTTCCTCGTATATCGTGGCCATCACCTGCGCACTGGGGCAGTACCCGACCAAGATCAACAGGTACTCGGTCTGCAAGTCTAGAACACTGCGCAAACCGTCAAATATATCTTTCACCACATGTGGCTCCGTTTTCAGCCCCCGGAACTGGCCGTATCCGGGGTGGTTCAGAAAATCCGTAGTGTGTATTGCGTCCACGTTCCAGCCGTAGCACTGGAGGGGAAACACCACGGCCCTGTTTCCGACGTATCCGTGGGTCACGTGCGACAGCACCGACAAGGCGTTGGGCATGGTGGAGGGGTGTAAAGACGGTGTTGCCGGTTCCAGATGTCTCAGTCACGTGGCGATCTACTCACGTGAGCATTCTAGTCACGTGGATATGGTCACGTGGTGGGCTGTTCTCCACGGTAGCGTTAGTTTATGGTGGACCGTTTTATAGCAGAAGCTCAAGATTGGTGAATTTGAGGTTGATGTATTTACCATTCACAACGATTTCCTGTAGGGCTGTAACTGGATTAGTCAATTTGCTGATTCAATAGAATGTATGGTACATCGACACTCAGTGGATAATATATATATAACAAACTATAAAATATTAAAGTGTTTGAGCCTCGTTTTACACCAATGACCTTAATCAATAATGGAACAGCACACTAGCCGGAAACACAACATTTCAAGATGAGTACTGATAGCCTTCTGCTCACGTGACCCACTGCTTCTCACGTGACCAGCACTGCTGCGACGATCTATCTCCAGCACTGTGTCCACTATTTTGCCCACCAATGGCACCCAAGAACTTCGCCGAAATCGACACTGGTTTCCCCATCTACGGCCTCCGCTTTCTCAACAACCACACGTTGTTGGCGTGCGGCGGTGGCGGCGAGGGCGCCAACGGCATACCCAACAAAGTCACCGCAGTCCGGTGCAGTTTCACCGTTCTGGACAAAACAAGAAGGCTCCAGAAATTCCGTGAAATCACGTTGCCGCTGAATGAGGACTCGCCGATGTGTGTGGAGTTTTGCGGCAGCAGCGCTGAGAACAGCCGCTACCTGATTTTCGTTGGATGCAACCAGTCTACGGAGTTGATCCGGTCGATGAACATCAACAACAATCTTAGGAAGTACACGTACACGGAGGACGAGCACTTGCAGTTTTCGGACGCCGTGCAATTTGATGATAGTTTGCTGGTGGAGTCTATCGGGGAGTACCCCAAGATCGTGCACTTACTGGCGGATGGCAGAACCGGTGGAATGATGACGTCTCGCATTCCCTCGGAAATCTTTGTGTTCAGCCCGGAGACACTTGAGTTGAAGTTGCGGTTCAAGCCATCACAGCCCTCGGAAATCAAGGACTTCCACTTGTGTCCACGTGACGGTTCGCTCACCTATGTGACTGCCTCTTTTATCGAGACGATCGCTACCAATTCGGGCACCTTGCTCAGCTCGTCGTCTACAGCGGACAAAAAAACAGCCAAAGTCTTGGGAAAGTACTTCTTCTCCAAAGTGCGCTACATAGACCTGTCCAGGGTCATCATTACTGGTGCCCTCAGGAACGGGAAGGGCGCAGCGGTGTTGGAGTACAATACCGACACCCGTAAGGTCACGCGGGAGAAGGTCGTGTCCAGCAAAATCAAGGGGATTGTCGCCATCGACGTGTCCGGCCCGGCGGGCCTTTTTGCCGTGGCGGGTAACGATTTCTCTGTGTCCCTAATTAATCTTGCAGACTTCAGGGTTGTGAAAACGTACACCAAATTGCACAAATTTGCAGTCACGTGCTTGAGCTTCTCGCCCGATGGCAAGAAGTTGGCCACCGGCAGCGCGTCCAACACGCTCAACGTTCTTTTGGTGGGTCTGTCTTCCGGTGGTTTTTTCTCCCTTGTCTACTCCGTGTTCCGCTTTCTTTTCCTTGCGTTTTTGGTGGCAGTTTTTGCCACTTTTGTCCAGAAAGCACATGAAAGCGGCGATCTCGATCAGTACATTGAACTCTCGAAGGTTTATGGTGCAAAGGCTCTCACCCACGCTCAACACTACCAAGAAATTGGCCTAGAACTCTCGCAAAAGTACGGAAAAGTGTACTACGAGTTGGGACAGCATTACGGGAAAATCGGGCTCGATTTGGCAAAGGAGCAGGGGCTCAGGGGCTTGGATTTATTGAAAGAACAGCTCAACAAACAGGGGTCTGAGGAAAAAGAACAGGACGCAAAAGAAGCGGATGTTTTGCCCGACTGGGCGTCTGTGGCTACCGAAACTGCATCCACCGTTCCCGCCGACATTGTGAAGGAGCACACCAAGGACGTTCATGAACTCACGAAAGGTCCTGGTGAAAAGGACACATTGTCCATTATCAGCCAGGCCACGCAGCTCTCCATTTTGAGAGAAACTGTGCAGAGTGAAGGGCCGCCAGGCGAGGAAGGCGAGGAGAAAGAAACATTGGGTGCCAGTTCTTCCGTGGCGCCGTCGCATATTGAAGATGAGTCAGTGAGTTCGTCTGTTGAAGATATCAGTGAGACGCAGCATTTGACTTCGTCTGAGACATTGGTGTCGAAAGCCACGATCAGTGACGTTACCAGTGAAGCTGTGGCCACTGACAGTGACGACAACGTTGGAACTAGCGAGTCCATGGTGGCTATTGAAAGTGAGGAAACTGTTGCTGCCGAACCAGAAACTGCGACGGTCCCGGTTGCAGGATCTGATCTGGAGTCGCTGCGGACTAGTTCGCCAGAAACTCCCCAGAGCATTGACCAAGAATCCGTGCCACTTGACACTCCTAAGACTTCCGAACCAACTCTGGTCGTCGAGCAAACTCACACGGATGTATCGGACGCGTTCTCAACTGACTTGCCACCTTCGTCGAGTGAAAATGAACCAACCACTGCCACCTCTGCTGATTTCAAAACAGAAAAGAAAGAAACCACTGAGGTCGAAGACGAGACGGATTCTGCAGTCTTTATCGCTACTCCAGAGTCTGTATCTGCTGTTACAGCTGCTGCACTTTCTGCAGTTCAGGACAACGTTGAGGATTTCGAAGAAGGTTTTGAGGAAGTGGTTGCCCCAGTCACAGCTGCTGCGATTTCTGCAGTTCAAGACAACGTTGAGGATTTCGAAGAAAGTATTGAAGAAGCGGTTGCCCCAATCACAGCTCCCACCACGATTTCGGAAGCATTGACTTCCACGTCGACCTCCTCGGCTACCAAAGGTGAAGGATCTTCTGAAGAGGCAGCAGAACCTGCTTCTACCGCCACTGCTTCTACTGACACTGCTTCTGCCACTTCGACGACCGCCATCGAAGAAACTGTGCGTTCGAAGGAAGACGCCTTTGTTGACTCGTCAGAAAGCGTGGAAGAGCTTGAAAATCATGCGGAGAAGATCGTGGCGGAGTTCCTTGACCGCTCCGCTGACACTATTTCTGACGATAGTGCCGCAGCTGCCTCGGTCCCATCAATCTCAGAAACAGCGCCTGTTTCCGAAATCATCCCTTCTGAGGACGCACCTGACACCGAAAAGCTCACTGATGATCAATCTAGTGAACGCTCCCAAGTGCCTATTCCAGAACGTCTGCTGGAGCCTCTGCTGGAGTCTTCCCCCACATCCAGTGACGTCACAAACACCGTCGCAGTCAGCGAAGAAACCCCATCTCTGGAGCTCGAACCAGCCACGGAAGTGTCAGAAATCGGGGCTACTACGGAGGAGGCTTCTGCTGAAGCACCCACCAACGTAACCACTCACGTGACCAGCGGCGTGACCGGCTCCCCCGCTCCTGGCCTCTCTGAATCGCCCTCTGAGCCCGACGTGGCCTCCACTGTTGGCGCTCAAAGCTCAGCTGAGGAAGCTGAAACAGCTGAGGAAGCTGATGAAAAAGCTGACCATGACGAGTTGTGAGCTCATACCTAATTAAGGGCCGGACAACACTAGCATACCTTCAGTCATTTTCTACAAAATAATCGGATGCTTCGAAGCATCATGAAAATACAATACTTCATGTATACTTTTTCCATTCTCCGGTTTCTGTTTCCTTATTCCTTCTTTCATCTCTCTGCTACTTTTTACCTCGCGGCCTGCTACAGTCGGAGGCAACCACGCAAACCATCGCACACTACTGCGCATGCACGCGCACCTCAATGTCCAAATCCTAAAATCTACCCCGCCAGATCCGCCACTTTTTTCACGTTTTCCCGCCATGTCTGAGTTTGAGCCTTCGGACTGGAAAGCCACACGCATCCCAAAACTCGCGCAGCTCGATTCGCTCCAGCGATGCTTGATTTGTAAGGACTTCTTGAAAGCTCCCGTGAGCACTTCCTGCAACCATACGTTTTGCTCCCAGTGTATACGACAACATTTGATGAGCGTGAGTCTGTGCCCGCTATGCAAGTCGGAGCAGTTTGAGAGCAATCTAAAACGGGCCATTCTTTTGGAGGAAATCGTGCTCTGCTTCCAGGCGCTTCGAGAAGACCTCATATCTGCAGTCGCGTCTCCTCCAGACGCTAGACACACAAAAGAGGCGTCGGAAACACCGGAGATCGCCGCCAACATCGAGATCATCGAGGTTGCAGACGAAAACCCCGGCCCGAACTCCACGCCCGGCCCAGAACAGAAACTACCGCCCGGGTACGTGCTGTGTCCTGTATGTAACTTGGTCATGAAGGAAGAGCACGTGCAAGGCAGCCATTTGGACTACTGTTTGAACGGCGTGCCGGACCCGAAGCTCGTGGCGAAGGCCACGCCCACCAAGCGCCAGACGAACGACGTGGTGCTGTTTTTCCAGCCCCAAAAGCGGCAGAAAGTGGCGCCCAAACCTGCACGCAGCATCGACCACGAGAAGTTCTACTTCTCCGAGGGCTCCAAGCACCAGCACGAGGCAAAGCGGATCCCAAAGGTCGATTTTGCCTCGCTTTCGACGGCGAAAATCCGGGATAAATTGGCTGCTTATAAGCTCTCCACACTGGGGTCACGGCCGGAACTAGAGTGGCGCTACAATCACTACTACTTACTCCAGCAGTCCAATTTGGACTCCAATCGCCCGGTTTCCGACATGGAACTCCGCCAAAAACTCAAGCAATGGGAAGTGTCACATCTGGCCACTCCTGCATCCACTGCTACTAATACCATCTATGGAGACGCGCTCAGCCGCAAGAGTATGGCGGATAAGGACTTTCCGGTCAAGGCGTGGTTGTGTTTTTACAGGAAGGAGTTCAGGCGGCTCGTGAAGCAGGCACGGCGGTCGCAGCGAAAAAGAGAGAAAAATGGGGAAGACGGCGATGGTGATAGACATCATGGTGCCAGCCTGCCAGAACCCAGTGCGCTACATGCAGGAATTTCGCCTGCCCCGACCGCCGACAGCACGAGCCAGAATTCAACCGCGCCGCAAAGGATCCCCGGTTCTCCTGACCCCGGCGGCGTGTTCAAGTTCTCCGAGTCCGTGCTTTTCACGCCGCAGTGAGAAATCAGTGATTGGGGTATCCGCGCGATATACAACACTTCCGGTGCGCACCTCGCCATTCCCTGCACTATTCCTGGTTGCTCCTGCACAACCCCATGGTGGGCCATCATCTTTCGATATCACCCTAATCTTGCACCGTCGGAGGGCCAGAAATCCACCATGAATGGCGACGGGCTCTATTTGACCACGTACGAGTGTGCGCTCGCGGTTGTGGCCACGTCCATGAAAAAGGCCAGATTGCTGCTAGACATTCTAGTGGTCAACTCGTTGGTAGGAGGTATTCTCTTTACTTCTGGGGGAATGCTCCACGTGATGATCCAGGCCGAATCGCCGCAGATGTTTCTGACCAATCCCGGAATCGTCCATTTACTCCAGGGGCTTCTCTACCCGATCGGACTCTTTTATGTGGTGATCATGGGAGTCGACTTGTTCAACTCCAACATTCTCTTCTTTTCCGTGGGCGTGGCGCGGGGCGCCGTGTCGATCTTGGACCTTGTGATCTCGTGGCTCGTGAGCTGGTGGTTCAACTTGGTGGGCAACATTTTTGTGTGCTACATTATATGCCATTTTTCTGCCGTCATGTCGCTGGCCGAGTGGGTGGCTGGATCCGTGGCGATTCTCGAGCAGAAACTCGAGGCCAACTTTGTCGAGACGCTCATCAAGGGCATGGCGGGCAACTTCTTTGTGTGTCTAGCGATCTACTTGCAGCTCATGGCGAAGCCCATCCACGTCAAGTTTCTCATGATGGTGCTACCGATCTTCACTTTCGTGAGCTTAGGATTCACACACTCGGTCGCGGATATGTACATGATCATCATAGGCTTGATCAACGGCGCTCCCACGAGTGTGGCCACCGTCGCCTGGAAACTCTTTTTGCCTGGTGCCCTCGGCAACATAATTGGCGGAAGCTTTTTCGCGTTGGTGATACCTTTCTATTTGCATATCGTGGCGGTGGAGAGAGACCAGAAGAGATTGAACTTGCCCCGCTACGAGATGCGCGACCAGCAGCCGGAAATCAACCAGGACTCCAGAGTCGTGCGTGCTGCGGAGGAGGACGAAGAAAGCGAGGAGGGAATTGATGAACTTTTGGAGAAACCACTTGAAAACGAGGGCGACGAGGTTTCGCTCCGGTCGCCTAGTACGATCAGCCGCAGGAGGGTCCTGTTAAGGCGGTCTCCATCCAACGTCTTCCCCGTTTACGGCATGGGCCGTGCGGGCGAAAGAGAACGCTCTATAGCGTCTGGTTACACGGGAGAATCCAAGAAAGATTCTGGGTCTGAAGAGGCTGGGGAAAGGCAGCGTGAAAACAGTGCTACTTTTATGGGCCACTCTCTTATAAGAACTCTCAGCCGGACTCCTAGTAGGAAAGACGTCGACTCGATCAGACGACCCCAGCCCGGCAGATCAAAATCCTTCTTTCCACCATACAGGTTTTCGACAGCTCGAGCAAATACCACAGTGGCTGAAGGCAACAGCTACTTTTCACGAACGAAAAGCAACGACGCCGTCCAGCGTCCACATGGCCCAAGAAATGCGCCATCAGATATTGCGCCAGATGCCATAGACTCGTCTCGTGAGGATTCGCCGAACGACTCGGCCCTAGAGGTGAAGGCGTATGACCCCGCCGAAATTGTATAATACCCAGCATATTTATAGAGTCCCATGGCATATAATAGAGACCAATGGCATGTGCTATGACAAATCGTATTACAAAAGGTCGCTGTACCAGTACCATCTATACGTCAAGAAAAAAGCGAAACACTCGTGGATAGCGGATCGCTAAGAATTACGACTTTCCAAACGTCAGCTCCTAGTCTGACCTTGGGGCAGGTTATGACGGTAAAAATAAAAAATGGACGAGACCGGATTCGAACCGATGACCTTCTGCATGCAAAGCAGACGCGCTACCAACTGCGCCACACGCCCGGGATTATTGAAGGTGGAACGTCAAAGAGCACCATACCAGCATGGCTCAACGGCAATTCCTTTTTCGCCTAAAACGCCATATTACCGGCTAAATCAACTTTTATCATTGCCAATGCAACTAATGGAACTTGCCCCAGGTCGAAACTGAGCGTTTTGAAGCACATTCACTTCCGTCCTGCACACGCCCCAGATGAGCATCACCCAATTTTCATAGCCAGAACCCCCACTTCTCCAAAACCACACAAATCACAATATGGAGAAATCTGCCGCCGCCGCCTACGTCGACGATACCTCCCTGTGGGACGCGTTTGGGCTCGATGCCCGTATTCTCCAGGCCGTCGACCTTTTGGGGTTCAGAAACCCCACTTTAATTCAGTCCAGTGCATTGCCTCTTGCGCTAGAGGAAAAACGAGATATCATTGCCAAGTCCAGCACGGGGTCTGGGAAGACCGCCGCATATTGTATCCCCATTTTACAGAACATCTTGACCTCCGAGGAGGGCAAGTGTGTCAAGAGCATTATTTTGGTGCCCACCAAGGAGCTCTCCAATCAGGTGACCCAGTTTCTCGAGAAGCTTTTGGTGTACAGTAAAAACAAGGTCACGCTGGTGAACTTGTCGTCGAGCGTTTCTGACTCTGTGCTCAACACGTTGTTGATGGGGGAGCCCGATATTGTCGTGTCCACGCCGTCCAAATTGATCCAGGTATTGCAGCAGAATGTGAACAGCAATCTCATCAACTTGAGCAAGGTGAAGAGCTTGGTCATCGACGAGGTGGACTTGGTGTTGTCGTACGGCTACATGGAGGACTTGCAGCAGCTCGAGACGTTTTTGCCCGTGAAAACCAACTTGCAGACCTTCCTAATGTCCGCCACCATAAACGACGACTTGGAGGAGTTGAAGAGGCGCTTCTGCTCGAGACCCGCGGTGTTGAAGTTGAACGAGGAGAACTTGCAGCGGTCCAACTTGGTGCAGTTCTACGCACGCACGACCGAATTCGACAAGTTCTTGCTCGCATACGTGATCTTCAAGTTGCGCTTGATCCAGGGCAAGACGTTGGTGTTCGTCAACTCCATCGACCGCGGCTACCGCTTGAAGTTGTTCTTGGAGCAGTTTGGCGTGCGCTGCTGCATTTTGAACAGCGAGTTGCCCGTGAATTCGCGGATCCATATCGTGGACGAGTTCAACAAAAACGTGTACCACTTGTTGATTGCCACGGACGAGACGCAGGACTTCACGGTGGAGAAGGACGAGGAGGGCGAGGAGAAGGCCTCGGAAGCAAAAGACGCAAAGGAAGCGGAGACAGGGAAAGACGCCGAACAGGAAGCCTGTTCTGAGCCTCGGGAGCAGGTTTCCAGCGAGCCCAAAGCCCCCGCAAAGGGCAAGAAGAAGCTCGCCGCAAAGGACAGCGAGTACGGCGTATCTCGCGGTGTCGATTTCCGCAACGTCGCGTGCGTGCTCAACTTCGACATGCCCACCACGTCACGTGCGTATGTGCATCGTATAGGCCGGACGGCCCGGGCCGGCAAAGCCGGCATGGCCCTTTCGTTCGTGGTGCCCGAGAAAGAGGCGGGCAAACATAAGGTGGCGGGCGTGGGCACGTCGAAAAAGGACGAAAAGGTGTTGCGGCGTGTGGAGAGGCAGCAGCTCAAAAACGGGTTCGAGATCAAGCCCTACCAGTTCGACATGAAGCAGGTGGAGGGGTTCCGCTACCGTGCGGAGGACGCGTTCAAGGCAGTCACGTCCAACATGGTGCGGGAGGCACGCGTGCTGGAGTTGAAGCACGAGTTGCTCAATAGCGACAAGTTGAAGCGGTACTTCGAGGAGAATCCGCAGGACTTGGCGTCCTTGCGCCACGACAAGGAGGTGTATCCGGCACGCATCCAGCCTGCGTTGAAACGGGTGCCTGAGTATCTTCTTCCAGCGAGTGCACGGGGCACCAAGAGGGACTTGGGGTTCGTTCCCTTCAAGAAGCACAACAAGAAGGTGTTCAAGAAGAGGCGGCCGCAGAAGAAGCAGGACCCGTTGAAGAGGCTGTACAAGGCGTAGACGGAAGGGTGTGGGAGAAGGTGTGGGAGAAGGTGTATAGAATAAGGTCTTGGACGAACATGTGCAGAGAAAGGTCTTTGGGTGGTTGTCTTGAGTAGAAGTTATTCAGAAGGTGGCCTCTGGAAAATCTCTTTAGAGAAACTCTTGCAAAACACCTTACGAAGAACGTATAGGTAGAATGTCTTTAGACGAATCTTTACGCGAACATCTTGATGGTCTTCAGTAGCACCTCCTCAGCAGAACCTCTTTCGAATATTCTGAGAGGGATGTGTTTGGAAGAACCAGGTGTATCCTCAGTCATTTCTCATTTATCATTTGTCATTTTCATCTATCATATATCGTTTCTCACGTCTCATGTATCGTTTCTCATCTATCATGTATCGTAAATTATTTCTCGTCTATCACGTATCATTTCTCACGTCTTATGTACCATGTCTCACGTATCAGCTGCGTCTTCGGTAAACCGTCTGGGTGTTAGACTCACAAGCTAGGTCCCATGAATGGGCTCCATTGCTACACTTCATGTAAACAACATGCGTAGTGGAGTACATTTCATCGGGTCAAGAGACTATAGCCTGACTGACCATAGGTCCGTTAATCAGCTTGAGCCCTCTAACTCGTCTCTTCCTCTGTATTCGGGGTATAGAAGAAGTCCACCGCAATGACCTATATCGCTGATATTCCACATTCTCTTTTAATAACAAAAGTTGGCTACACAAACTTGGATGTATCCCTCGTATCAGGAGTTCACAGTGATCATTTCTGTTGAAGCTTTCATTTGATAAACTTTCAAGTAAACTAGTATTTACATTGCTGGTATCAAGCTTGTAAGTTTCAATTTTTTACAAGTATCAGGTCTATGCCATCACGTATTCACACGTATCACGTAAAAAGACCCCCAAATATAGGGCACTATCACGTGATACCGATATCACGTCTGTTTTTCGGCTTCCCAAGCATGCCTTATGCCCAATCGTTCATGGATTATAGAGTATCGAGTATGCACCTGTTTCATACTGACACGTCTGGAATGCCTGCCTTTCGTATTCTCAAACTCTCCGTATTAGTGGCACTTTCGAAGTTAGCTTTCACGTTTAAAGAGTACTTGACAAGATCCAAGAGTTGCGAACTTTCAAGTATCAATAAGCACACTTATTCACAGGTTTCGTGTATTTACAAGTACCATGTATTCACTAACTGCCACTTATTCGCCGTATCACATTTTCAAACACGAACAGATGTACAGGTAGCATATCAAGTAACACGTATTAACCACGCATGCAATAAGCGTCGCGTAGTCAAGCGTGTACACTTTCACGTATTGATATAGTCTCAGTTACTCGCACATTAACGTACTCACAGAATCACGAATGCACAAGAATTGCATCACTCCATAGCCACGACGCATACATACGACTCACGTATGGCAACTATCTCGTATCAGCCATCACATTTCAATTACGACCTATCACTATCTCCCACCCTATCCCCTCCGTACTCATAAACGTATTAAATACCACATCCCGACTCCCCTCCTCCATCCTCCGTGCCCGCTAGCTCAACCGGCTGAGCACTAGGTTCCACACAAAACTAGCGAGGCAGTTGAGAAAAAACATCAACTGCGGCGGCACGAGCAAAAACATCGACGTCGAAATGAACGGCCAGTAGCAGTAGCTGTAGCGCAACAGTTTGGTGAATGTGGCCTGTGCACTCAGGCTGAAGATCCCGTCGTTTTCCCAGATGCTCGAGAGCACCGAGTACATGAGCTGGAATAGGGGCGCACCCACGGTCTGGTCGATGACGATCTGGTACGCCACGTGATCCACACGGCTGACCAATACGTCGATCCACAACGCGGTGAAAAAGCCGTTTATACAGCCCCAGATCACGAACTTCAAGACCCGGCTGGTGGACGTTTTTTGCCGGAAAAACTGGATGAGCGACTGCGCAAGCGCAGCGGACACCGCGCCCAAGATCGTCGGCGCTAGAAGCGGCGATTTCTGTGCCACTTGTTCGTACGAGTAGAGAATCTGCACTCCCGCGATAAGCTCGGCCACCAAGTACACGTAGGCCCTGGTGGGCCGCTGGAATTTGGCGGGGTCCTCCACGTCGAGGAACGGCTTGCTGCGCAAATCCTGGAGCTCGATGCTGGCCATGGGGTGGTGTAGAAGATATATGGCGAAGTAGACGTGGATAGTTGGCAGGGCGCGCACGTGACGGGTCGCGGTCGCGGTGGAATTTCGGCGTTATTTGTAGGGTGTTCTTGGAGGGGGTCTGGGTTTTTTGGGGTCGTTCGAGGTGGTTTTGGGGGTTTAGAGTGGCTTTAGGTTTTTTGGGGTTTTTGGCCAGATTTGGTTGGTAGTGTGTTCTGCACCAGTGGAGACTAGCGTCTCGGTGCTACCGCGACTCGGCCCTGGGCTAGACGTGTTTAGCCTCATACTGGACGATATCTAAGGAGCAGACTGGATACGCCGTTCGCGGATTTCACTGGCTCCGAGGCTTTGCTTGAATCTTCTTACAAATGTCTTTGTTGTGGTAAGATTCGACTGGGCCGTCCTTGGGGGTTTGCAGTCGACCAGCACTCATAACCCTCTTCTGCTTTGCCCACGCTGGACATCAGATGTGGGTGCTCCTTTAACATGTAAGTGTATCGCAGGTGCTGTGTGGAGTAAGATCCACCGGACGAGTGCGCCACGAGCCTCACTAAGACTATTAGTCTGAACAGCTCCAGGCGGCCACGATGCTTTTTTTAGTTCAAAAATTATCGCTGACCACTCCTACATCATGTCTTGGACATTGGACGGCCAATGAGAGAACAAAAAGAAAGAGGAAACAGAGATAACTCAGACCTGAGATCCTAAGATTCGTGCTGAACTAGGCCCCTGCGTGCGTTCTATATGGGTGGTTCCATAGTTGCATATCTTAGACAGTACGCCCCACGCTCGTACTTATACCCCGCTGCGAGAACACGGCTAGGTGGCCTCCAGAAACTCACCTGTAGCCAACCTCACCATAGCCCATTTACGAACACGAGCCTCAGCCTCAGAGCCAGCCCACCTGTCAAAAATTGCTTTTTTCGCATTTAGCCGCGGCACGTGACGGTCCGCTAAGACGATAAGAGCATCAATTAATGTCAGAGACGAAAAGGTTGCAAGTGTGTCAGAAAATACCGAAGCAGTCAGGATGGTCCGGCGAGCCCCGCAGTTGCACGCGTCGTTCAAACGCGCCGATCCCGTTTCTTTTCGGGAAATATGTGTCCCCTCGAGTTGCCCTCTTTGGTCTGGTGAGTATCTGGCATTTTCGGAACTGGGCCTTTTGCTTCCACCCCCGAAGCTGGCCTTCTACTTATATGCCCCGGAAATGCACTCCAAATTGGTGTCTTCGAAATATCCAATGAGTGACGAAGAGAAAGAGTCAGAGGATCTCACCAAACACGGCAGTTTCGAGGTCTGTTTCGACACTCTAGAGGACCCGGAAGATGTACTCCGCTTGAGCCATACCCACAAATGGCTTATCGTTATCATGGTTTCCTTGGCGTCTGTGTGTATCACGTCGATCTCGTCAATATGGTCGTTGGCGTCAGAGAGTATTATGGATGATTTTGGCGTGGGCCACGAGATGTCCGTTTTAGGTATATCCTTCTATATCTGGGGCCTCGGCACCGGGGGCATATTCCTCCTGCCGATATCCGAGTTTCACGGACGGAAAATCGTGTATGTTTCCGGTCTTTTTGTTGTCTTTGCTATGCAATTTGTGCCATCATTCAGCAAGAACTTTGGCTCGATTCTCTTCTCGCGGGCCGTTGCGGGGTTCTTCGGGTCCTCGTTCATGCCCGTGGCCAGCGGCACGTTCTCGGACTTGTTCAAAAAAACGAAACGAACGGCCCATTGCAAGCACGATCAGGATAAAGAGTTGAGCAAGGCAGTAATCCTATACTCTGTTTCGCCGTTTCTCGGGCCGGGCTTGGGGCCGCTTATCTCCGGCTTTGTCTGCCAGCACATCAACTACCGCTGGGTGTTCCGAATCACGTGCATCTGGTCCGGGGTGTTGACGGTGCTAGTGGTGCTCTTTGTGCCTGAAACGTACGAGCCCATACTTCTCAAAAGAAAGGCTGCTAGGCTCAGAAGGGACACCGGCGATGTGCGGTACTTTGCACCTATGGAGGCTGTGCACACGTCGCTATACGAGAGCATTGTGGTGTCGTCTAAACGTCCCCTTATGCTTATGTTCCACGACTACATGACCATGGCATTGTGCTTCTACTCGGGGTTCATCTTGGCCGTCATATACTTGTTTCTCGTCTCGTTTCCCTACATCTTGCGGACGGTCTACCACTTCAATCTCCAGGACCAGGGACTTGGATTCTTGGGTCTCATTCTAGGGTTGACGCTCACAGCTTTGACTAGCCCGTTTTTGATCAATATGTGGCATGCACGCCTCATAGCGAAAAACGGCAATGTTCACGTAACCGAGCACAGACTCTTGCCTGTTTTGGTGGGGGTGTTTATTGCACCTATGGGGCTCTTCATCATAGCCTGGACCTCGTACCCAGATGTGCACTGGATGGGACCTATCTTTGGATCATTTGTTTACGGTGTGGGCACGATTCTCATTTTCAACGGAATTTTCGCCTATACCGTGGAGGCTTACCGTAGATATACGGCGTCAGCCATGGCCACCAACACTTTTGTGCGGTCGACAATGTCCGGAGTGTTTCCCTTATTTGGCCTCCGCATGTACCAAGAGATGGGAATCCACTGGGCCACGACGCTTTTGGCGCTATTTGGGTGTGCGTTGATTCCGGTGGCGTTTTTGCTATATAAGTACGGGGCGAGGTTCAGGGCCAAGAGCGAGTATACGTGGTCCGACTCTGAGGGAGGCTAGAAGTACTTGTACTACTTTTGAAGGGAATTCAAGATTGATAAAAAGGTATCAATATAGAAGCTGGTCTTGGGCTGCCATTTGTGGGGAGCGTGGAGACTTATGTTAGTCAAGTTCGAGGAACAGTCTCTGCTCATACTGAACAATTGTGAGGTGGCTGGACCACTTCCTTCCTCGGCAGCTGAGCAAACCAGGACATAAAGGGCTATATCGGTTGTGGTCCTTGATGGCCACCGATCCAATTAACACCGGAATTTGATGCTCTCGTTAATAAACTAGTGCACTTTGTATGTCCGCATTTTGCACATCTCGCAGCCATTGGACATCTTGGAACGAGCACACTGTGGGCTAATTAGAAGTAACGTGGCACTAGCGAGACCTCATGTTGACGAATCGGAGTTCCTTGAAGCCTACCCGAATCAAAGCATTCAAACCGCTGAGGATTATCACTAGTTTTGCATCCGGGTTGAGGGCTTTCGATCCGGGGCGAGTGACTCAAAGCTCGCTATGGCATAATGGCGAGTACTACTTTAGGACCCAAAGTGAAAGACATTGGAAGCCCCGATTCTTGTTCATACCTACAACGTCAATTGAGCCGCTTAGAAGCGCCAATCTTCATGGTGATACCTCCATGTCAGGTTCCCGAACCCAGTCATTTAGTGGGTGTGTGATCTACCTTGCGCAGTCTGGGTTTCTAACCTAGGTGAGAAATCCAGTATTCTGTGAGGCAGTTCTCTTTCAGGCCCGGTGCGGTGTTGGAGAGATACATACAATGGCTTCAAACTTACATGGCAAGCAGTCATTCTCGAATATTTTGAGGTTTAGCCACCTAATTCGGGGTTGTTTTTTGAAAGAAGCGACCACCAAAGGGAACGTGCCATTTCCCCGGAAGAAATACGATATTCAGTCTAGCAGTTAGTGCCCAAGAAGATAGGCCCCCAGTGCTTCACCAACTCGTAAAATGTTGCAGTCTTTGACAAGGTAAAGGGCAGAAAAATAATGAATTAGCAAAACGACCTGACACTCTAAAATGTTATAGACATCACAGAGCACAGAATAGTGATGAGATTATACTACGGACTCAAAATAATAACGAGCGCCATGACTTGTGCGCCTCGCCCATTTTTCGTGAGGCACATTGTGAAGTATGTGCAGTTTATTCTTTTGTCTGGTCCCATGGCCATTTGAAAGTGTAGATGAATACAGAAATTTATGGGTTTGGTGCAAAATTCTCATCTGCTACTATTATTGAGCGAGGTCTCTTCAGGTCCGGTGGCCCAGCGTGAGAGTGTACGGAAACACGTCATGGAAACTTGGGGGGCCCTTCTGTAGTCCAGATTGCACTATATAATCAGAAATATGTCACACTCGATTATATATTCCACCTTTGGCTTTGTATGATTGCGTTACTAATAGCCTTTCTGGCAACGCGGCGCGCGAAAATTCCATGGTGTTCCGCGACTGCGAACTACCATAGAAAAGCCTACCAGTGGTCCCAGTGTGGAATACCTGATCTGCTCCGAGATATCAATGGTTGTGCATAACCCAAACAACTGGTACGTGTCTTTTTTCGTAGTCGGTGGAAATCCTCGTGGCTTTTGCTAACCTCCAGGCACTGGGTCGACAAAAACTGTCTTCCATGGACGAGGACGTACATGGACGAGAACGTCAAAAACACCACGTTCGAGGACGACGCTTTCAGGTTTGTGGTCGCCAGCATAGACACTGTTTCCGGCGACTGTGACGTCACGCAAAGAAAGGGCAAGGTTTTGTGCATCTATGATATGAAGCTTGTGTTTTCCGTGGAGGGTGTCAAAAAAGACGAAGAGCAGGATGTTCTGGGCACCATTTCCATCGACGAGTTTGTGCACGACCAGGACGAGGACGAGTACTTTTTCGAGGTTGCCTCTGACCACTCATCCGAAATAAAACGCTTGTTGGTGCCTGTGCTCCGGGCCAAGCTCATGAGGTTCCAGGAGGATCTCATTCTGGCCCACGGACAAGACGTGCAGCACACGACGTAGTTTGTGGCGGTAAATAGGAAGGGAGAAATAGATGTGGGATTTTTCTTTTCCCTTATCTTCGTAGAGTTGATTCCTCTTCTCTCGAAAGTCCTCTTCATAAACTTGACTCTTCTCGTACAGTTCATCGTTTAGCACCCGTCGAAACCCTCGGGAACTCCCCTGGCGTGTCTTGCGCCCTCGCGGTGATTTAGATATATCTGGATTTCGCCATACGTGTTCTGGTCCTTTCCGATGCTGTACCACGGAATGAGCCCCAGCTCGATGGTTTTGATGACCTTGTACACGTCCTTGTTCTCGTAAGGAAGCCCCGTGGCAGGGTCGAAGTAACGTGCTTCCTTTCCGGTGATGAGACACAATTTCTTGTTTCCATTCGGCAAATAGAGTCCGGATGGGGCCTCGGTGCGGATCTGGATTTCCGTGGCTTCTTCCTTCTGCACGTCCTGTTCTTCCTCCTCAAAAGTCTCCTTCACACCTAGGCGAGGGAGTCTTTTGAGGGCCTCGAAAATCGCGTCATCTTCGGTGATTTCCGTCACGGGTTTCAAAAGCTCGTTTTCCGTTTCCTCCTTAGGTGTGGCGTACGGGTTGTCCAGGCGAATGCTGCTTTTGAGTATGGTCTTGACATCTCTGAATCTGCGGGAGGGGCCCAAATTGGCCTCTTTTCCAAACAACACCGCTTTCACTTTGGCGTCTGTAAGGTACGGATACTCGTCGTCGAAGTGGAGAAGAATGACGTCATTGCGTCCCACCTGCTGCACGGGGCCCTCGTATATCGACCCGTCCTTGGCGGGCCTGTACCACGTGGCGGACTCTGGCTCTTCTTCAATGGGATCCTCTTCTGCAGGAACAGAATTTGCATCTAGCTGGTGTTCTTCAGTTTCAGGCTCGGAATCTGCGAACGTCACTCGTTTTTCCTCCGCGGGGGTGTGCTCTTTGGATGAGGTGTTGGGATTTGTCTCTAGGTTTTCTGCTTCCTTGGTTTCCTCTTTCTCGTCTGTAGGTACCTCTTTGTCTTCTGTGCTTATGGGTACCTCTTTGTCTTCTGTGCTTATAGATACCTCATTCTCTTCAGTATCCATCGCTGTGTCGAGACGTGAATCCTCGGTTTCGGGAACCGCCTCTGACTCTTGAATGTCGTTCTCGGTTTCTGGAGCTGGCGGTTCGGGTTTCTCTGCCTCTTCTTTCTCCTCGTTATTTTCTTCGTTTTCTTCCGTATGAGACCCACCCAGACCACCCAGCACGCCTGGTTCACCTGCCACTATATCCATGGCGCTGCCGTCTTCTTGTTCTCTGACTATCAGATTCTCAGAGGCACTCTCGGGATCCTCTTTTTCCGGCACTTCCTCACCTGCAAGATCCTTCGACTCTACCGCATTTTCTCCTTTCTCCTGCTCGTCTAGGCTCGCTGTTTTTTCATCCGCTTTGAGTCCTTCCGCCTCACGTTCTTTCTCCAATCTTTCCAACCGTTCTCTCTCGTTCTTCTCCTGCTCCTCCCGGAGCCGTTTTTCCTCCATTTCTCTCCGGTAGTACGGCAATTGCGTGTCGACATCTCCAGGCCGTGGGTCCTCCAAAACATCCGCCCCGGGCTTTCTTCTCTTGCCCTTTTTCTTCTTATCGAATAGATCGATCACGTGCCGTGCGTCCTCGATCTCGTCGATTGGCGCCACAAACGTCTCCCTCGATAGAAGCCGCACGACGTTTCTGAGCTTGAGGCGCCGCTGCTGGAATAGCAATTTCTGGTGCTCCTTTTTGACAATCTCCTGCTCGAGAAAGCTATGTAGAGAAAGCACATTTTCCTTTTCTGTTTCGACCGCCTGTGCAAGCCGCTCCTCCTGGGTGAGCTTTTTCTCGTCCACTCGAATTACGGGTGCTAGGGCCGCACGTCTGGTCTCGTCCTCCTTCAATTTCTGCACCAAAATCGCCTTGTTTCTCATGGCCGATTTTCGCAGCGACGCCCTGCGGTCGAGATTGAGGAGCAATTCCGAGTGTTTGGCCTTGGGCTTGGGTTTGGGTTTTTCACTCGCAAGCTTGGGTTTTTTTATGGCAGGAATGATCGAGCTGGGTTTGGCCCTGCGCTTTTTCAACTTTTCTGTTTTCTGCAACTCCCGCTCACCCTCGCTGTCGTCGTTTTCAGACGCCGAGAGATCGGAGTCGGAGAGCATTTCGTCGGAGTTCACCACCAGCTCCGTATCGGAAGCCTTATTCTCAGTTGAATCGATGATTTCCGGTGCTTCGCCCGCCAAAACTTCGTCCTCGCTTTCTCCGTTCTCTTCGTTTTCATCGGACCCCGCGGAGTCCTCAAACTCCTCGTCGTTCTCGTCTTCCTGGAACAAAAGTTGCACGTTTTCATCCTCCTCGGAGTACACTATCGAGGACACGCCCGTGGCCTGCTCTTCTATTTCTATAAGCTGCTTGAGCCTGGACCCTGCATTTGCTCTCCGTGCCCGGGTCGCCACCAAACTGTCTGGGTCCATTGAAAAATGCGGGGATCTGTGAAGAAGTAGATATGGGTTGCGAGGTGTTAAGTGCGAGTCGTTTCACTATGAGATGAGTCGCGGTCTCCAGTGTGCATTAACTGGTGCCAGAGGAGGAAAAGACACTAATTTTGAAGAGGTTTCGAGATTAGTAGAAAAGGCGTGGGCTCGATAGCTGTGGGTGTTTTCTGTGGGAAAACCGGGTTTTCATGGTCGCACCCGAGTCTGACCTTGTTTTCCCATATATTAACTTATACTTGCTAGTGTGCCAAATAGTGGAAACTAAAGCTGGTCCAATAAAATGGAATATCCAGGGAAACACAAATAAAAACGCCATAAATGAAATCCCCACACCTCATTCACACACGCCCAAGCACGTCCCCCAGTAGAGCCCTCTTTTCACTTCTGCCGTTGCCAACCACCACCTCTGTCTCTGACCTGCACAGACACCTCCACCCTCCACCACTTGTTCTTCCCATGTTCAGACCGACCTTCCAGCTAACTCGCCGGGCAGGCGCGTGCCGGCGCTTCTCCGTGTCGTGTGTCCGCAGGCACGGCCTCAGCAAACCCACCGCGGCGTCCTCGGACGAAATGTCTCACTTCAATGCTCTTGCCTCCAGTTGGTGGGACGTCGATGGGCCGCAACGGATACTCCACAAAATGAACTTGCTTCGTATGGACTACATCAACGAGGTGGTCAAGAGCCACACCAAGCTCAACGAGGGCGTGGTGCCGGACGACGAGGTGTACATTGCGCCGTACAACTTGGACCTTCTCCCGCGTCTGATCAAGGACCGGATTTTGCAAGAACAGGACGACAAACGCGCAGAAATATTCTCCGATAACCCGCTTCGGGTGTTGGACGTGGGCTGCGGCGGCGGCATCCTCCTGGAGTCGTTGGCGCGCTTGAACTACGTCGATTCCGTGAAGGGCATCGACTTATCTGCCGATGTGTTGGAGGCCGCAAAAGTGCACATGCAAAACGACCCCGACCTTGCGGGCGTGTTGCTGTACGAGTATAGGGCGGTGGAAGACTTGCCCCGCAATGAAAAGTACGACATGATCACCGTCTTCGAGATGCTCGAGCACGTGGAGTACCCAGCACAGATTCTCGCTGAAGTCTTCGACCGGTTGGAGACGGGTGGGTTCGTGTTTTTGTCGACGATCAACCGTGACTTCGTGAGCTGGTTCACCACCATTTTCATGGGCGAACACGTCTTGCGCATCGTGCCCGTCGGCACGCACTCATTGAAGAAATATATCAACGAGGGCGAAATCCGGGAATGGCTCGAGAACAGCAAGTATAGGGAGAGTTTCAATGTGGTGGATTCCCGTGGCTGTGTGTACTTGCCTGCGTGTGGGTGGAAGTTCACCAGCAATGCAGAGATGGGCAACTACTTCATGGCGATCCAGAAGATGGGATAGGGCCATATGGTAGCAGTGTATATAGTAGAGAGGTGAGAGGATGATACGAAAGCGATAATAGGATAGTGGAAGTGGTTGATTCTGATGCTGTTCTGGCCAATCGTAGATCCTTAGTGGTATGGTGGTGGTATGGTGGTGGTATGGTGGTGTTAGTCCACTCGAAACTGACACTGGAAACTGGTACTGTTGTAGCACTGGATTTCGTTACTACTCGAGACTGAAGCACAAATTGGCACTACGATATCGAGAGTACTGGATACTGGGTGTACCAGATGCTTACACTACTAGATGTGGTAGGACCAGATATGGTAGGACCGGATATGGTAGGACCAGATATTGTAGGACTGGATACTGATACTGCTCGACAAGACACTAATCCATAGAGACAATACTGGATACAGATATTGTATAGTGATAGTAGTGGATACTGATAGTAGTGGATACTGATAGTAGTGGATACTGATAGTAGTGGATACTGATAGTAGTGGATACTGATAGTAGTGGATACGGACAGTACATGTGTTTGCTACTGATAGTACTTGCTTACGATCTTACTAGATACTGATAGTAATGCAATACTAGACACAATTTTTGTACTCCTCGATATCGATATCGCTCTATATTGACACTGATGTAGCACCTGTATATTCTGATCAGTCTACAGCTTCATGGCAAACCTGATACATTAATTTCCTCTATCAAGGCGCTCCCGAACAGAAGACGCCGCTATACCTGAACCGCTTACTGCGACGCGCACTGCACACCGGGGCCCTGGGCACCCTCCTCCTCGTCAGAGTCGTATGCGTCGCGTCTGCCGCCAGCCTGGTGCAAGCGGGGGTCGACCTCTGCCAAGTCGCACTCGTCCACCTCAGCGCCCTTGGGGATGGTGTACTTGGTTCTGGCAGGCAAGATGGCCTCCAACTGCTTCAACTTGTCCTCGGCCGCAAAGTGAGCGTCGGGGAACTTCACGGAGAACTTGATGAACAAGTGGCCCCTGTCACTGTTTCTGTAGATTGGCATACCCTGCTTCTCGACCACGCGCAAGCAGCCGGGCGAGATCACCTCGCCGGGGAGCACGTGGAACTTGATGTAGTCGCCGGACACGTGCTTGAACGCCACCTCGCCGCCCGCCAACGCGGTCAACAAGTCGATCTCGGACTCGTAGTACAAGTCGTTGCCCTTTCTAGTGAACTTCTCGTGGGGTTTCTCGTCCACCACGAACACCACATCGCCAGGGGTAACGCCTGGCTCCTGGTCTCCCTCGCCCGAAAAAACGATTCTCTGGCCGTCCTTCATGCCCGGGTCGATGTGCACCTGCAAGATCTTACGCTCCGCCAGCGTCTTCTGGCCCTTGCACGCAGTACATCTGTCCTTAGCGTCACAGATGTCTCCGCTACCCTGACACACGTCACAGGTAGTCTGGAACCGCTGGATCATGGGGCCCATCTGGCGCGTGACGAACCGCAGACCGGAACCGTGACAGGAGGCACACTGCTTGATCTTGCCCTCCTTGCCGCCGCGCCCGTCACACAGCTTACACAACACGGTCTTGTTCAACGCCAACTTGGCCGTTCTGCCTTTGTACAACTCCTCCAATGTGCAGGTGATAGAGTGCTTGATGTCCTTGCCTCTGGCTGGGCCTCTGGGGGCGCCGCCACCCATACCGCCAAAACCACCACCAAAAAACTGGGAGAAAATGTCGTCGGCACCCATGCCGCCCATTCCGCCGGGACCACCACCGCTCAAGCCCTCGACACCGTATTGGTCGTAAACCTCTCTTTTCTGGTCGTCAGAAAGTACCTCGTAAGCTTGTGACAACTCCTTGAATTTCTCGGCGGCCTCTGGCGACGGGTTCTTATCGGGGTGGTACTTCAAGGCGGCCTTTCTGTATGCTTTTTTCAACTCGTTTTCGCTGGCCTGGGGCGACACGCCCAAGAGATCGTAGAACTTAGTGTCTTTCACCATGCTAGAATATTTGTGGATGGAATAAATAAAGCGTACGCCGTGGAGCTCACGACACAGGTTAAGAAGAGTTTTTCGATGCGCGCCGCTTTGTGGAACATTCTACGTTTTTCGCGTGCACGTGACATGGCAGATTGCTCCGCACGGAGGAGCCGGTTTGGGAGAGCTGAATTAGTAGTAATCTCCTAATGTTTTTCTGTTTTCTACGATTGTCGTTTAGTATTGAAATGTTTTGCTTGGTGCGTTTGTATATGGTTTCTTGGGTAGGTTCGCAACTTGTGCGGCACAATGGTGGTGCATCCAAGTAGTGCTTTCGTTTAGTAATGGCCCCGTCGAACCAGGTGGATTACGTAATTTTTTCGTAATAGTGGTTGAGGTTGAAGCCGGGAGCAGCGGTTCTGAGGTGTGGATTCGGCTGTGTGTTTCTACTGCGCCAACGCTCGTTAGAGCAACTCGTGGAAGTGACATCAGAATAATCCATGCTAAAGTATAAACTACTGAAATGACTAATTTGGAAGTTCACGTTCACGGTCATTGGAGTAGAGTTCGTAAATCTTGAGACTCCGTCAACGAAATTCAGTCTCAGGGCCAGTGCTCTGGTTCACCGCTTACCTTCGCTGGCCATCTTATATATCGGCATATATATCGGCATATATATCGGCTTATATATCGCTTGGCTTAAGTAAGCAGATCCACCTGAAAGCAGCACCTGTCCTGATAATCTGCATTCACTTGTTGCCAGTATAGAAGCAAAGATGCCCGATGCTACGCAAGCTGGGATTTTCCCCTCCCTTTTCCGCATCTGTTTTAAACGGTTCTATCCGCAAGAATACCATTAGGTATAACTCGGTATCTTGGTCAGCTGGGGTGCCCAAAATGCGTAATTTTTGTAGAATTGCACCCGACCGAGACTACGGCGCAACAACGTATTACACACACGAGCCGGAAAAGATAGAGCAGTTGGTACTGCCACCGGTTGCGAAAAATCTATGTTACTTTTGTAGGTGTAGGTGATATGTTGTTCGTATCTACTGGTCGGTTTGCCAGTGCAGACGTCTAATTGAACGACCCAATAAAGGCGAAGATGAAGATAAAGAAGAAAATGGTAAGGCTGACGAGGGTGGCTAGGATGATGAGAGACGATGACGGAAATCTACCAGTTACGGAATCTACGTTTCCTATGACGTCACTGCTTGTAAGCGTAGCATAACCAGGCTACCTTGGGACCGTGAATTCCATTACGATTACGTTACCAAATATATAGCAACAGATTTCTTAACCTTTTTCTGATTTCCACAAGCGAGGTGACACTGCCATATTCCATCCGCCTATTGCCAGGCATACTAGGGTCCACCACAGTGGCCCACGTACACACTACAGGCACTAATGGGTTGCCACACAGACATCTAGACGGAAACCATATTTCGAACTACTACGATAAACGAGAGACCAGCGTCTCTCAACTGATCCAGATCAAGGCTCGCAGCGCGGCTGGTACCATAGTCGTATATTCGTCTACCAAAAGCAGTCCATAAGATAACCAGTAGTGGTGTCCACGTCAGCCCAATACCATCGCAATACTAGAACCCGTAATGCTCCGTAATATTGTCATCAGAATATCACTGGACTGTCCATCCCCAATAGGTATCAGCAATAGCAGTGCACACCTACCCAGCGTGCTCCACCACCTCCGACACCAATTTCCCGTTTTTGACCAGATGGCTCAACTGCTCGGGCACCGCGATCTCCACAAAGTCCTCGCCCTCGAGCACATTGAGATTCAATGCCGTGGTGTTCGAACTGATCACCTGCGAATCTGCATCCACGCTCTCCTGAGATAAATAGATACTGCCCTCCTCACACTTGTCCACACTGATCAAAGGAACCACGCCCGTGACCTGCACACCGAATTTGAACGACTTGATCACGTCGATTCCTGAGATTAACGAGTCCACCACGACACCCGTTTTGGTCGTTTCGGAGATGGAAACCGCGTTTCCTTTACCCTTAATCTGGATCGTCACGCCGCTGGTTTTTCCGATAAAAACTGACTGCGTTCTTTCGACCTCCACCACGATCGGCTCCGGCGCGTCTGCGGCGGTGTAGTTCTCAATAATCCATTTGGCACCGTCTACGAGCTCCTTACGCGCAGGTTTCTTCTGGGGAACGCTTGGCACGTTTTGGACATTTTGTTTAGTGGACAACGCCGAGGGTTTCTTGGGCGGCGTGGGTTTCCGCTGGAGCCCAGCCTGTTTGCGCAACTCCGGGTTCTTGTGGGTCATCTGCGACTTGTCGACCTTCTTGAGGCCGGAAGTGACATCTGCACCCTTATTTAAGTCGGCAAAAACCGCACTTAATCCGCCAGTTTTTGGTGCTGCCGCAGGCTCATCAAACAAATTGGCAGGGGGCGCAGGTGGAGGAGGTGGGGGACCGCCAGAGGGGGCTGCTACTGTCTTTTCCGCAGATTTAGGGGCACTCCCTTCAGCCAACGTTTCTTTTAAGGGTTTTCCCTTGGCATTCCACGAGGGGCCTGTGGTGTGGTACTCCTTCACGTAGGCACGCAACGCGTCAAACACCGCGTAGAAGGATTGCACCCATTCCACGTGGACAGGGTCTTTTTCCTTGAAATCCTTGATCACCCGATTGGCCCAAAACTGGGCGCTATCCTTAAATTCAGAAATGAACGACACGGGCGTGTCGCTCACAATCCAGCCCAAAACGGGCGCGCCGTCACTTAAGGTGTTCAAATGGTTGAAGAAATCGGAGCGGCGGTTCGCATCTTTGGCTGCACTGATGGCGCCTATTTTCTCGTTAATTGGCTGCAACACCTGGGCAAACGCGGGGTCGGCGATGTCTGGTTTTTGGGTTTGTGCCACTATGGCCAAAAAATGGGTTTGTGCTGCAAAAGCCGCCTGGAAATCCAGAGCAACAGTGCCCACCACAGGATCGATTTTCTTCGATACTTCGACAAACGGTGCCACGTGGGTCTGGATGAGAGTCTCGAATTCGGTGACAAACTTGGGCGTTTGGGCGGTTTCGGGGGCAGAAACAGCGGATTTAGCCGCCGGCGTCTCGCCACTGACCGCCTTAGACTCGGTACCTGTGTCCTTAGTTAACGCACTGGTACGGTAGGACTCCTCCTGGGAGTGGGTGAAATTTTCCAAGCGCGCAGTGGCGTGTTCCAAGCGTTTGAGAATGTTGACTATGTTGTAGCCCTGGACATTGAATTGGTTATCGTCCAGCATGGTGGGGATAAAGTAGTGTATTGAGAAGTAGTGTTTAGAGTCGGGTGGGTCGATAACAGTGGAAGGTCGCGGCACGTGACGCGCGACCAGAATGGGCACCAACTTTTACACCCTTTAGCTCCACCCAGGCGACCGATGGGGAGGGTGGTGTACAGGAGGATGGACATATATCGATTCTTTTATGTCGATATGGAAATTGCCATTTATCTTGTATCGTTAAGATGGGTACCCACTGTATATTCTATGCGTGGCTCGATCCTGCAGAATGCGACTTCTAAAGTAGGTTCTAACTACATTAGATGTACGTGGTAAGACACTGCGATAACAGCAATCAGAGAGAAGCGAGCTTTACTTAGATATAGTACATATAACACATATAGTAAGATTGCCTCTGCTGCCCTCAACCCACTTCACACAACTTCCAGTCAGTACACCCGCGCGTCACGTGACCGCGCTGCCCCAAAAAATCCACCAGATCCAGCTTCCTAGCACCCACCATATAACTCAGTATATACTACATTTTACCAAAACCAAGAAACCCAAATCTTTACCACTGAACACAAAACACTCAATGACAGCTGAACCGCCGCTCCCGCCGCAGAAGGTCCACTTCATCCGCGAGTCCACCGCACCGGCCGGCGCTGAACCATTCTATGAAAACTACCAAAAGGACGTCCCCATTGCCATAGATTTTGGCTCCGACTATATACGCGCCGGCGTCACAAACGCCACTGAGCCCTGTGTTGCATTTCCTAATCTCGTCGCCAAACACAGGGACCGCAAAACCAACCACACGCTTACTTTGGTAGGAAACGACATCTACCGAGAAGCGGCCAAGATCCCCACGCTTCGCTCCAGTGCAAAGTCGCCCTTTGACGGCCCCATGATCACAAACTGGGACGCCGTGGAATGCGCGCTCGACTACTCCTTGGAGCACCTAGCCGTGCACTCCGACAACGGAAAACTCAACAACCCAATAATTTTGACAGAGCCGACTGCGGCGCCGTTTGGCTACCGCAAGGGCATGTACGAGATTCTCTTTGAGGCGTACCGCGCCCCCGAAGTGGCGCTCGGAATCGACCTGCTTTTTTCGTTCTACGGCAGTTCCGATCGCAAAGAAGGCATAATCGTAAGCGCCGGGCACAGTCTGACGCACGTGATCCCGGTGATTTCCGGGCGTGGTGTGCTCACAAACTGCAAGCGGATCGACTGGGGTGGCGAGCAGCTGCTGCAGTTCCTACAAAAAGCGTTGGCACTCAAGTACCCGTACTTTCCCACCAAGTTGTCCACGGACCACACGCGCAACATCGTGCACGACCACGCGTACGTGGCGCAGGACTATTCTAGCGAGTTGGCGTCTATTTTGGAAATGCCGGTGTTGGAGCACAAAGACGTGGTGGTACAGTTTCCGGTCGAAATTGCAACCAAGGCCAAGAAATCCGACGAGGAGCTCCAGCGGCAGGCCGAGAAGCGTCGCGAACAGGGGCGCCGGCTCCAGGAACAGGCACAAAAGAAGCGCCAGGAGACGCTTGCACAAAAACAGCGGGAACACACATACTATACGAATCTTCGGGCCGACATTGCGGGGCTCAGCCGCGCCGAGGCCGAGCGGCGCGTGGTCGCCGAGGACTTCGACAGCGTGGCCGAATTGCACAAGTACATCTCGAATTTGGAGCGGTCGCTCAAAAGAGCCCGGGGCCAGGAGACCGACGAGCCAGAGGAGGAGGTGGATCCGCAGGTCACGTGGCCCTTGGCGGAGGTGCCCGACGGAGAACTCAGCGACGAGCAGATCAAAGAAAAACGGCGCCAGAAACTCATGAAAAGCAACTACGAGGCACGTTTACGTATGCGTGAAGAAAAGCGCCGTGAGCAGGAAGAACAGAAGCAATACGAGGTGGAACAGGCGGCATGGCGCGCACGTGACTTGGGCGACTGGTGCGGCGCCAAGCGGCTCGAGTTGGCCCAGAGCATCGCCGCCTACAAGCTCCGGGCCAAGGCCATGGACGCCATGAAGGACCGCAAGTCTGTGGCGGCGCAGCAGCGCATGAAGAACATCGCCGATTTGGCGAGCGACGCGGCCACCAAGAAGCGCCGCGGGCCCGTGGCCACCATCGACAACGACCCGAACGACACCTTTGGCTCCAACGACGCGGACTGGAACGCGTACCGCGACATCAGCAGCGCCAGCTTGGAGGAGGAGCAGGAGACGACCATGGCGCAGATCGCGCGCCTTGAGAGCGAGTTGCTCGACCACGACCCCGAGTTCCACACCGAGGACACGTTTGCCGCGTCGGAGCAGTTCGACTGGCGGGGCCTGGTGTTGCACAAGTTCATCCACGGACCGCGCCCCAACCTCACGCTTACGATGCAGGCGGAGGGCCACGACCCGGAGGAGTTGATGCGCGACCCGGAGATCATACGCCGCAGCCACCAGTTGCACGTGAACGTGGAGAGAATCCGCGTGCCGGAGGTATACTTCCAGCCACAGATCGCGGGGCTCGACCAGGCGGGCATTCCCGAGGTAGTACAGGGCGCTCTCCTGCGGTGCGGCGACGGCGACTTTTCTGGGGGGCTTCTGCGGGCATTGGTGGAGAACATTTTCCTCACTGGAGGCGGCACTTTGCTCCCGAACTTCAGCGAACGCTTGGCCGCGGAAATCACAAGCTTCTTGCCCACGGGGACGCCGATCCGTGTGGTGCGGGCGCAAGACGCACGCTTGGCCGCGTGGCGGGGGATGCAGAAATGGGCGAGTTCTGAGGATGCGAGGGGTAACTATGTGACCCGGCAGGAGTACGAGGAGTACGGCGCCGAGTACATCAAGGAGCACGGGCTCGGCAACGTGAGTCTTCGCGGGCTCTAGGGTAAAGGGTGGGGTTATTTTCAGGGGATGTAGGAGTCCGTCTGAGACTGTCCGGTTTCAGTAAGGGACTGGGGAGGATTGTCGTGCGAGAGCCGCATTTGGACAGCGAAGCAGGGTAGACAGGCAAGATTCACTCAGCCGAAGGGCGCAGAATGCTGCTGTTTCCAGTATCTTGACCAGAACGCAACAGTTGGCCTATAACATACCCATGTACTTCCATGGTGAGGTACAGGGGCGTCTGGCAAAGGCACTAGACATGCTAGACGTTCAACGATGAGGATTCTTTGACTGAACGCGGTTCCATTGAGATACTACGATGATTCTGCTAAATAGCGACAGTGTACGGCTCAGCAGACAGTGGAACAGCCATTGAATGGAAGCTGCACCGCTCGGCAGCTCTCCGTACTGACCCACGCACTAAATACGTGAATAGTGCCCAAGTACATATTGGAAAGCGCTTCAGAATGTAATACAGCAGCCCCGTGTATGTCGGGACATTTGGAACCTTCAAAAGCTGGAGCCCTTTGGTGGTCAAATGCGTTGTCGAATGGTGGGTGAACGGTTCAAAACCTTCGCTGGTGAAAAGCTTGGTAGGTGAAAAGCTTGGTAGGTGAAAAGCTGTGGAATGAAAACTTGATGATTACTAGAAAGCCGTAGAGTTGAAACATCGACCTACACGGATCTCGATCTAACTGAATGACTATACACTACTTCTTGGCGTGCGGATTGAGGCCCTTCCTCTTCATGCTTCTCTTGATGGACTTGTCGATCAACGTGCTGTCCTCGGCACTGTCGAACTCGGCAAAATCACCGTGGATGATGCCCTCCTCCTCGGCCTCTGCGCGTGCCATGGACTCCTTCTCCTTGGCACCCGATTTGGTGATGTCGTGCGGCGAGGGTGCGATCTTCTTGAACTTGGCCACGTAGAACCCGTCCACGTTGTACGTGTGTGGGTAGTACCGTCTGGTCATGGAGAGCGCAGGGTTGAAGTGCTTGCCTCGGTACGAGGTGAAGCCCTCCTTTCCGATCTGCAAGCCGGCCTCCACAAGCCTGACGTTGGGTCGTTTGCGCAAGGCATAGTCCACCACAGCCTCGTTTTCCTCCACCGCGACAGAGCACGTGGAGTACACGATGACACCGCCGGTCTTGGAGCGTGCGTTGACCGAATCAATGGCACTCAACAACAACTGTTTCTGGAGATGCGGGATCTGGATGAAGTCCTTCTCCGTACGCGACACCTTGACCGACTGGTCCTTGGCGATGACACCTGTACCGGAGCATGGCGCGTCCAACAACACACGGTCGAAGCCGCCAATGACCTTGGGGAACTCACGCGCGTCGTGGTGGCACACCACGGTGTTTTTGCACCCCAAGCGCTGGATGTTGGCAATCAACGACTTGGTACGCGCCTTGTTGGCGTCGTTGGCAAACACGCACCCGGTGTTCTTCATCAACGCGGAGATGTAGGTGGTTTTCCCGCCGGGCGCCGCGGCCATGTCCAAAACACGCTCGTTTTCCTGGGGGTCCAACGCCATCACGGGCAAGAACGACGACGCGGCCTGCAAAATGTAGTGGCCCGCCAAGTACTCGGGCGTGGCGCCGATGGGCACCTGCGAGTCAAAGATCTGCAAGCCGACCTTGGTCCACGCGCCGATGGGCTGCAAGTTGACACCTCTGTTGACCAAGGTCTGGGCCAAGTCGCGGCGTCTGGTCTTCAAGGTGTTGGTTCTGACGGTGGTGGGCCGTGCCACCTCGTTGGCCTCGAAGAACTCGATGGCCTCGGCCGGCGCGAAGAGATTGAAGAGCTTCTCCGCCAAGAACTCCAGGTACCCGAAGTACTCGCAGATGTCCAGGAGAAGACGCAGCGTGTAGTCGGCACGCGACTTGCCCTCCTCGGCCATCTCCTTGAAGTTCTCCAACACCTTCACGATTTCGAGCATCCGCGTGCGCACGCTGGTGATGTCCACGGGCTGTTTGGCGAGCGCCTCCTCCTCCTCAGCGGTGGGTAAGATCTTGGCACGGGGCTGCGCTGCACCCTGCACCAACTCCATCTGGGCCTCTGCGGCCTCCAACTCGTCCTCCTCGTCGAGTTTTCTGGAGAACGCCTCCATGTTTTCCACGTTGAGGCCCTCCAATTCGTCGTTGTCCTCGTCGTCGGAGAACATGGGGCGCGCACGGCCGTCCTCGTCGGAGTCGAACTCGTCAAGATCGCCGTCGCCCACGTCGAACTCGTCGTCGTCCGGAAGCGAGTCGTTGTCGTCGTCGAAAAGCGCCTTTTTGGCGGACGCCAACTCGGCCAAGTCCACCTCGGGGAGGTCTGCGGGGATCTCGTCTTCGTCCTCCCTGGTCTTCTTCACCGGCTTTCCAGACTTGCCGGACTTCGCGGCCTTGGAGGCCCGCTTTTCGGGCTCACCGCTTCTGCGTCTCTTTTCCCGCGTGAACTCCTTGGGCTCGGGCGTCTTGCCCATGAACTCGTCCAACGTGGGGGGAATGCCCTGCTTATTTTTGGCTCTTCTGCCCATTGTGACGGTTGTGTAAAGATAGCTGAGATGGTGGAGTAGGCGGAGGGAAAAGTGCGATGAGCATTGAAAATTCGCAGGACGATGCAGCGGGCGAAAAAAGAGCACGGGCCACCAGAACACCACCGTCAAAAGGAAAGGCAAAAGCACGAAAATCCAGGGATATCGAACCGGGATTCCCAGTGCTAAAATTGGTCTTTGCAAAATCGTATTAGCTTCGTGCCACCCATTGACCACCCGAATCACACCAGTGCCTCCTGACCACTATCACGAGCACAGTGAAACATAAAGATACAAAAGATAAAAAAGGACAGACCATGGATTTGAACAAGAGCTGCCTGACCATCGTCGCCAACCAGCACGTGCTCATAAGATTGCCCTCCGAGGGCTTGAAGATCGCGTTCTTGAAGGACGACGGCACCATCAGTTTGGGCAAGTTCGGCGCGTTCAAGGTCAGCAGCATTTTCGGGCATGCCTTCGGCACCACGTTCGAGATCGTCGAGGACCAGGTGGCCGTGCCGGTCAAGTCCTTGACCAGCGTGGAGGACGTGCTAGAAAACGAGATCGACGACGAGGAACTCACGCGCGACCAGGTGACCAAGTTCTTCGAGGTCAGCGCCGAGTCCAACCAGGACATCATCAACGTGGGGTCCAAGATCCAGAAGTTGGACAACAAGCAGATCGACGAGCTCAAGCAGGCGGGCGCCTCGTCGGACATTGGCCAGAAAATCATCGAGCAGATCATCGCGGGCCACACAGCGTTCGACAAAAAGACGCTCTTTTCGCAGCAGAAGTACCTCCGCCGCAAGCAGCAGAAGTTCTTGCGCCGTTTCCAGGTCGAGTACTTGGGCCTGTCGCAGCTTTTGCAGTACTACATCGACAAGGACATCCAGAGGGTGAGAGACATGAGCGAAGAGACCTTGGGGATGCTTCTAAGCCACGCCAACGTGCGCCCCGGGGGCAACTACCTACTCGTGGACGACACGTCCGGGGTGGTCACCTATGCCATGTTGGAGCGGATGCAGGGCAAGGGCAGCATCGTGCTAATCCACGAAAACGAGCACGCCAACCTCTCCGCGTTGCGCCACTCGGACTACTCGGACGAGTACCAGAAGCAGATGATCAAGACGTTGAGCTGGCTCCAGTTTGCGGAGCCGGAAAACGAGAAAATCCAGTGGGACGAGCTCCCGCAGGCCGAAGTCGACGAAATGAAGCCCACGAAGAAGCTCCAGTACCACCGCCGCCTGAAGCGGGCCGCCGAGATCAACGAGGCGTTGGACATGGTCACGCAGAACAACTTCGACGCGTTCATTTCCGTGTCCACGCTCAACATCCCGTCGTTTTTGCCCTTGGTCGTGCCCCGCGTGGGCGGCTCTCGCCCGCTCGTGTTCTACAGTCCGTTCAAGGAAGCGCTCTTGGAAACACAGCACGGGCTTTCGGCGGATAAGCGTGTGTTGGCTCCGTCGATATACGAGACCAAAGCGCGGATCTACCAGACGATACAGGGCCGCTTGCATCCACTCATGACCATGCGGGGATACGGCGGATACATATTATCGGGAACGCGAGTATTCCCGGCCGTTGGGATCCAGGCCGTGGGGAAGGGCACGCGGAAAAAGCCAAAGCCGGAGGAGAAGGAGGCGAAGGAGGAGCAGCCGGTGCCGGGGAGTCCGGATGTGGCAATGGCGGAGTAGGAGGGATCGAAGAGGCGTCATATGAGGCGTCATGTGAAGGTCCAGAGATGGAAGGATGGGGGAACGAGACGTTGTTCTGTCTTTGTTGTTAGGTTTAGGTAATGGAGAAACCAAATGTGTAAGAAATCTGTACGCTATATGGGTCCCATTACATCCATTGTTGTATCTCTGGATTTGAGGAAGAACCTTTTCATTGCACTTCCGTCACTCACATACCTTCCTGTTACTACTGTGCGATTTATGCTTAGGTACTCTCTTAATTCACCATTCCTTCTAGCCGTGGGTCATGTGAACTATCTGCTGTTTTCCCTTTACGAAATTCTGCACTGTTTCAAGTTTATCTCCTCTCTCAGATTGATAGAGGCTCTCTTGAACACCCCATAAAAGTGCAATACTTACCAAGGAAAACAAGATGGGCTGTTTTAGCCATACCCGATCCCATTCAATGTTTCAGATCCTACATACCATATATAAGTTATAAGTTCACGTCAGCTGTCCATTACGGGCAGGTCTAGTAGGACCAACGAAAATGTAGGAATTCTGTTGAACAACACTCATCCAACAGATATCCTAGTTTCCTCCAACTCCATTAATTGTACGATTTTTATATTTCTGAACGCATGTATGAGGCTGCTACCTTGAACACTTTTCATAGCCTTCGTCGATATACCCTAAAACTTGATGTTTCCTCGCTGGCGGGGGTAGCTAAATGAAACACCCCGTTTGGCTCGAGATATTCAATGGCATGGGCTCTAACTGCGGTGACGATTTCTGTGGTTGAAGATCACGTCCGCATAGCCGATAATCTGTAGTCGGAAACAGCAAAGTGGACTGTGGCCAGTGGGTCTTCAGAACAGGCCATTTTTAATGGTTTTCTCTATGCTCCAGTGCTCTCCATGTCCCACTGTTCTCAACCTCCTACTGTCCGTTCTGGTATCTGTTTCAGCATGATACCTAGTCTCTCTAATGCCTCAAATGACCACACGCTTTCCATGGTCACTCATGCTCCCGTCGCTGATTCCAAGTCCCCCGTTTAGCCACATCCTACAAGTATCCGCCATTCACCATCCCGTCCAAACACGCCATGTCGGACCCCTTTTCCCACGCCACCACACATCGTAGCTTCTCGGCCAGATCTATGTACCGTCCACAAGACCAATTGCGTGGAAGTCTAGCCGCAGTCTCCCTCGCCTGGTCCTCATATCCAAGCTCGAACACCAAGCCCTTGGCCCCGAGCGGAACCACCACTTTTTCTACCAAAGCAGTGTAGAACTCCAAGTGCCCCACCAACGCGTCACGTGGCTCGTACATTCTCACGGACGCCTCCGGGCCATCCAAAGCCAACGGCCTGTTGTAGTCGTGCTCGGGTATATACGGGGGATTCGAGGTCACGAGGTCCACACGCGAGATCCGGGAAGAGGGCCGGAAAGTGTAGAGATCCTGGAGACAGAAGTCGACCTCGAGCCCGGTGTGCGCCTTGTTACGCAACGAGAGGTCCACGGCATCCACACTGAAATCGAACCCCAGAATCTGGGCGTGCGGCAACATACTTTTAAGTAGTAGAGGAACGCACCCACTGCCAGTGCACGCGTCGAGAACGGATATGTGCTTTGGGGCCAACGATGGGAGCACCACGCCAGCTATTTTCGAGGCCCATTCCTCGGTCTCCCACCGTGGAATAAGCACGTTTTTCTCGCATAGAATGTCCAACGGCCCAAACGGCTGGGAGCCCAAAATGTACTGGAGAGGCTCGAGCCTGGAGCGTCGTGCGATGGCCAGAAGCCACTGAGAAGCCGGAAGCTCTTTTTGGATCCAGCGGAGTTCTGCCTTGGCCTGTTCCAAATTGCGGGTAGCATTGAGGAGAGGCGGGAGCATGCGGCTGTGTGCCACGGCCTGCCTGATCATTTTGCCGGAAATCCGGGGCATTCTGTGGGGAGTGAAAGGTGGAGCAGTGAGATTCGCAGTCGGTTTGGGTGCTTGGAGGAGAGAGTGGATCTGAGCACTGACCACGCCTGATTTTGCAGTATTTTAGGAAAATTTGGTTTCATGGCCGATCGCGAGAGTCTGCCTACTCAAAAAGGATATCGCGTGTTATTATATGACTCTTCGGTGCGTCACAAGATTACTGCCTAGAGCACCTAATCCCAAAAAGGTACCTACGACGACTATAGTCTCCGTTCGTTGAATCCATGTAATCAGCATGGAATCGCACAGTTTCACAGTCGTCCAAATCGTACCCCAATTCTCTCTATATGCTCTGTACAATCTTTTCGCTATCGAGGTCTCGGATTACACGTTTGCCTCAGCATTGGTTCTTAGACATGATCTCGATATTGGGTTCCCCGGGTCCAATTCGGAACAAGCCTCTTTACACACGAGATAACGTATAGGTGTATGCCCTGTACGTTTTGCGGATGGGTCTCCTCAACTAGCAGGGAACATGTATCCGATAAACGGATGCAATGACTTGAGAATGCAATGAGCAGCGAATGCAATAAACAGTCAGTCTAAGGTAGAGTCACGCTTCTCTTCATACTTATTTATACTTCTCTTCATACTTATTTTATACTTCTCTTCATACTTATTTTATACTTCTCTTTATACCTTATTATATACTTCCCTTATACTTCTCTTATTCCGATCTTGCTTCTCTATTTCTCTCCAGTCTACCTCCTCTGTCTAGCTGTCTCTTTCGATCCTCCTCGTTCTACATCTCATATATTTCTCTTTATACATCTTAGTAGATCTCTCTATACTTCTTGTGTAACCTCTACATCTACTTCTCGGTCTTCTTCTTTTATGACTTCTTTGCGTTCTCATAGGTTCGCTGTCTAACGTCTCGTCATTCTACTCTCTCTACTTCATTCGACCTCGTAAGTATAATTGTCGTATCTTCCTTTTATCCGAGTCTCATATTTCTCTCTATCCTTATCATTCTCCTCAATATCACCTATATATAACTGCTTGTTAAGCCTCTCTTCATACTTATCGCATCCCGTATACATCCCCTTACGCATCTCTCTCTATATACATGGATACAGCTATTTACACATCTGAATATACTTCTCGTATCATTTCTTCTCTTATCATTTCTCTTTATACATCTCCTCCATCCCCTCTTTCCCTCACCATCCCCCTCTCCCTTCATTATCTATATACAGCTACAACCCCTTTCTCACGTAGTACATGTACGACCGCTCGTGCACATGGTCAGGGAACGGCGAGATCACCTCGGAGTGGTCCGGCCGCGCCACGGGGTCGTTCAAGTATATGGCGTGGCACGTCTCGAACGACACCTCGATGTGGTGGGGCAAGATGGCAAAAGCACCGATAAAAGGTCTCGGGGTCCAGGGCGTGAAAAACGGCTGGGATGGGTCCTGGCGGCCAAACAACCCCTTTTGCCAGGGGAGGTCCACCTTGGCCGACGCTTCGTTTTCAAGCACGGCGTCCTTGTCCAAAGGAGCCACGCACTTCAAGGACCGGGCAAACGCAGACGAAAACGGAATCGACGTAGCATCCTCGGGCAACTTCAGTTTCTGCGCCTGGCGCCGCACGCGCTCCAACTGCTCATTGACGATCTCGCTGAGGATTTTCTTCACCTGCGCGGCCTCTTTGGCCGCCTTTGGAGACCCAAATTCGGTGCTTTTCGTGGCGATGTACTGGGCACACGCATCAGCGGGGTGTGCGCCGACCAATTCGTGGCTGGCGGCCTTCAAGACCTTGTATGCCTCGAGGCACTTGGCCAGGTCAGGTTTGTTGGAGGAAACAAGGGCCAGAAAGTGTTCTGGGGTGAGTTCCTCGACTTCCTTTCCCGCGGCAGTAGTCAAGATACTGTGCAAAACAGACTCTCGGGTGGTGGCGTGCTGTTTTCTGAGCATTTCCGCCTCGATGGCGGCGTTGAACTTCTTGACGGTTTCCTTCTTGGACTCCTGGTTCACTTTGTCCAAGGTGTTCAACGACACAGGCTTGTTTTGCTTCATGTCCCAGACATCCTTGGGGTTTTGTTTCGCCGCGTTCACGTACTTGTTCCACACCGCGATCTGGCGGTTGTCCGTTTTGATGGCCTCCTCCACGCTGGGCTTCACTCTGCCCATAGCGAGCATAACCTTTTCCGGAGCCACACTGAAGACATCGCCGCTCTTCAAGGGAAAAGCCGGGTGTCTGATGGTCACACCGTTGACTTGGACCGAGCCACTGCGCACAAACTCGCGTGCCTGGCGCACGGAGGACGCAAACATGGCACGGAAAAGCGCAAACTCGAGCCGTTTTTCCAACACCGCAAACGTCTGCAAACTCATGGGTGTGGGCGACACCTCCACGCCTTTCAACGACGCATCCAACTGCGCAACGGACTCCAAGTTGGGCAGGAAAAGCGTTTTCCATCTGCTCTCGGTCAAGTGTTCTCCGTGGTATGCTCTGGTTTCCTTCTTGGCCTTCCATTTCTGCTGGAATAGCGTCAAGCCCTGGTACTTGACCGGCTGTTTTTTGTACAAGTTGAACAAGTTGTACTTGTTCATGGACGCCCGCACACGGCCACGCGCCGTGGAGAACAAGTTGGACGCTTTTCTGGGCATGTCTTGGCTGGGGAGAAAGGATGGAATCTGGCACGAGCACTGAAAAATGTCTAGGAAAAAGTCGTGCGCGGGCGAAAAGCTGGCGGAGCGGCTGTGGCACGGGGCTGGCCGGTGGGGGGATTTTGGGTGCCGCAGGGGATGATTGAAGGATATAGAGGCGATTGGCAGAGTTAGCTTGTGGATTTTCTGGCCTGGTGGGAAATATGGTCTGGCCTTAAGTGCGCTCCCGTGCTTGGGTGCAACTGTCTCGTGAGCACTAGGCTAAGTACACCAAAACAGGTTTTCGAGCGATTTGAAAAAAGACAAGAGGAAGTTTTTCAAGACTCACGAAAATGTAAAGTCGTAAAATAGCCCATATCCGTCTTCCACCGTTTTTCTGCACCAAAAACCCACTGGACACTCGCGAGCTTCCCAATCGAGATCGCACCGCAGAATCGCAGATCGCACACCAAGATAGCACCGAGGCACCTCAATTTCACCCTAATTTCACTAACACCCACCAAAATCCACGCTTATGCCCGCAGACCGAACCTGGAGTATCGAGCAGGAAATCAGCTTGTTCAGCCTCGTGTGCGACTTCAAACCGGCGGGCCCACTGCGGGCCCACAACGTCACGCAGATCCTCCTACGTATGAACGAAAACATCGAAAACGACAAGTTCACGGAGGCCCAGGTGTGGAGCAAACTACAAGATTTCTTCGATGTCGAGAAAGTTGAGGACATCGAGACAGCGGCGGCGGGCGACGCTGGCAAGGAGGACCGGTCACGTGCCACGCCCCGGGCCAAGTCCCGAGAAACGACACGGGAGTCCACCATCGAGCAATCGGCCACTCCGGAAACAGAAACCACGCCGGCAGAGCACGCGGGCATGAAAGAGGACGTAGATCCCAAAACGGCACCCGCAGCCGGGCAAGTCGGCGAGACCCCGGAGGTATATTCGTCCGAATTGAGCGATGTGGAGGGCGAGGAAACAGAACTAGACCAGCTCCCGGAGAAGGCGCAGCCGCCGCCACCCATCGAGCAGAAGCGGCGTGGCAGACCCAAGAAACAAGACACGAAAAGAGTGGCACTGAAGGAGACGCCGGAAAAAGATACGTCGAACCCCCGGAAACGAACTCGCTCCATAGTGAAGGATGGAGACGACGAAAACATACCCAAGCGGCGCCAGTCGCTGAGCACGCGCCGCAAGACGAGGTCGGGCATGACGCCCGAAGTGGAGACGTCGAAAGAAGCACCCAAAACAGAAAACGGCGACGAGGGGCCAGTGAAGAGTGGAAACGTGGGTGAAGATGGCGACGAAGGGACGCGAGAACAGGAGAACGCTACGACCGCGGAGGCTGAGGCCAAAGAGGAAGCAGAGCATGAACTGGCGGGAAATGAAAAGGAGCCGAAAGCAAGGCGACCCAGACGCCAGGCAGTGAGAAGAAGCACGCGAAAGAGGTGAGGAGAGAGGTGAGGAGAGAGATGAGGGAGATCGGGGATTCTCTTGCAACCACCAGGGCCGTATCACCAGAGTAATACCACCAGAGTAATACCACTCATCTTACTTGTTGCCAGGCAACAAGGGCGGCCACGACGGTGGTTGCGGTGACTTAGGTCTGTGTGAGATACAGCGACCTAGGCTGGCGGGTTGACAAACAGCACTATGATACCTAGTAGTGCACTATGAATACAGAGAGTATCACCTACGCCAGTGCGCAAGAAAATAGAGGCAAGAAACAAGTGGGAAACAGAAGACAAGAGAAGAAGAACCTCAAGCATACAACAAAACACTTTATGAAAATAAAGAAAACTGAAGGCAGTACCAGGGGAACACCAGTAGGAGGCTTATATTACAACCATATACACGAAACAAACTAGCCCAAAACAAGGAAACCAGTACCATTTCCCTTTCTACCGTTATTGCACGCCACACACTTACTCCCCCCGGATCTGGCCCACCTGGCCAGCACAGCACGCGCACCCTCCATGGTCATCGTCGTCCGAAAACTCGTCGGAATCCATCTCCGCGAGCTGCTGGTCCAAGAGCTTGACGTCGATTTTGGGCTTGGGCTCGGCGGTCTTGGGCGCCGTCTCTACGCTCCTGGCCGTTTCCGGCTCCTGCGCTTTGGCCTCCGACATACTTCTAGTAGTAATACAAACGTCAGACATCACTGTCAGATCGCACCATACCACCTATATGCACTCCAGACAGTTGAAAACTACATCTCCATACGTAAATAAATGTATTAATGCATCTAGCAGAACGGTTCGTAACGACATTACAGCGGCGCGCTCACGACAACAAGCCCCAGAGCTTTCCGGCGAAAGTCGTGGGTGCCGTGTCGTCCCACACGGCCTCCTCGATCTCTCTCACTCCGGTGTCGATGTCGATCTCGTCCAAGGGAATGAGGAACGCTCTTTTCGTGAAGGCGTTCTTGAACCCGTTGTAGTAGAAGTGCGCCCCGACCCAGATGGCCGCGTACAAGATCACGGAAATGTAGGCGGTGAAGAACGACGACGCCGTGAGCCCGTAGAAGCACGCAAAACCCTGCACAAACACCAAGGCAAAGCCCAAGCCGAACGCGTAGTACGCCGAAACAGGCATCCACATGGCCTTAAAGGGCAACGTGTCTCTGGAAATGTTCCTGGACTTCAACACGTTCATGAACCGGATGTGGGAGAAGGAGATGTTGACCCACGTGATCAACCCGGCCACGGCGGTGATGTTCAACAACCAGTTGAACACGGTGTTGCCGCTGTTGGAGAGCACCATGTAGCCCAACGAGCCAAACGCGGCGGTGAAGAGCACCGCGATGTACGGAATGCCGTGCTTGGTCACACGAAGGAAAACCTTGGGTGCGACTCCACACTGGGCCAAGCCGTACAAGATTCTCGAGCCGGAGTAGACGTTGGAGTTGGCGGCCGAGATGACCGCGAGGAAAATGACCGCGTTGAAGATGTCGGCCAACACCGGCGTGCCGGAGTTTTGGATGGCGATGATGTAGGGCGACGACGCAGCAAAGGACGTGTCGCTCTCCAACTTGGGGTCGTTGTACGGAATCAACAAGCCCATGAAGAAAATGGACAAGATGTAGAAAATCACGATTCTCCAGATGACCTTCTTGATGGCCGAGGGCACGGTTTTCCGGGGGTTGGCGGACTCTCCGCAGGACACACCCACCAACTCCACACCCTGGAACGTGAACAACGCGGAAATCAACGAGTTCAACCAGTTCAAGAATCTGCTGGTGTTGATGTTGCTGACGTAGTCAGCAAAAGTGCCACCGTCGCCCCAGGGGCCGGGATTGCGCCAGTATCTGAAGCCCACAGGGCCGGTTTTGCCAGCCCCACACACCATGCACAAGGCGTAGATCAACCAGCCCACCACGGCGATGATCTTGATGGACGCAACCCAGAACTCGATCTCGCCGTAGAACTTGACCGGGATCATGTTGGCGCACGTGACAAGCACCCAGAAGATGGAGATCCACACGGCCAACGGCACGCGGTCCGTCCAGTACTGGATCACCTGGCCCACCACGGAAATCTCCAACGAGAAGGTGATGGCCCACGAAAACCAGTACATCCACCCGTTGGCACAGCCCATCGCCGGCGAGCAAAACCTGGTCGCAAACTGCGTGAAGGAGCCCGAGCACGGAATGTAGGTGGCCATTTCGCCGAGCGACTGTGTGATGGAGTACGCCAACGTGGTGATGAAAAGATATGCGATGAGCGCCATGACGGGCCCCGACGAAATGGGCCCCTTGGTCGAAATGAAAAGACCGGTACCGATGGTGCCTCCGAGGGCAATCATGGATATGTGCCGGGCCTTCAAGTTTCTCTGCACCTCGGTGACCTCGGCCTGGATTTCCGAAATGGAGTCGTCGCCACGCACGTACTGGACGTCTTTAGGCGAGCCCACGGACTTTTCGGCGTCAGACATGGGCAATGTGAGTAGTTAATGCAGACAATGGCACTGGAAGAGGTGCGCTGGGATTATAAGGTATTAGACGCGAAGACTGTGTCGACGTGCGGGCAATGCAAAGACGAGGCTGAAAACAAGCTGTGCAACTGGAAAAAAGGAAGCTCGTGCCTGGGGTGTGGGTCATATAAATGCCATATAAGGACATGACTGTTGGACAGAGATGCTTATCAGAGTCTGCTCCAGCTGCACGTCCTGTGCAGTCCGCGCCTGAAAAAAATTTCTTATTCTCCGCCCAGAGGTGGATAAGCCCACTTCGAGTACGGGTGCCGCGCAGCGCACGCCAAGCGCCGTCTCAAGATGCGCCTGTGTGCAGGCCGCGGACGTACAACGCCGCGGGTCATGCGCTGGGCGAGATGAGGGCCTCGCCTGCTCTTGAGATGTTCGCTGCCACCTGCGCTTAGTGAATCGCCAAATCCACTTTTGGCTGCTTTCGACGGATATCTTATCGGGGTGCTGCCGTGTGCTTGCTGTTGGGGTAATCTATATGCGGTGTTTGTTTTTGCGGGGTAGATCTTATCGGGCCATGCCCTCCGTTAATTCTGATTCCCAATACGGGTCTGACTTATTGCTGTTCTCATCCTCGTTATGCACTGTGCTGCACCGGTCCCCCCCTGCCTAAAAATTTTCGGTGCTCGGGCTTACGCGAGAAAAAGAAATCCATCAAGAAAAGATAAGACAAAAGAAACGTAGGAAAATAACGTTTGAAAGTGGAGCGACTTTCTGTCGCCGGTTAGCTCGAGTCTGCTTGGGGTCTGATCCGGGTTTATGATAGTATGTGGAATCCTAGCGGTCTTGTAGGGAAGGGCGGAGAGAACTGAATGCAGTATTTATCCACTTTGGGAAGGCGGGCTTACTCGCAGTAGCTGTCAGCGATGAGTGCGTCAACCGGCAGGAAAGAGCCAATTGAGTGCGAGCGTCTTGGCACGTGACTGCCAAAGCCCGGTGCGTGATGGTAACTATGGCCAGTGATACTTGATTAGCGCAGACCCTTTGGGCCCCATACCTGGCTGGATTTGATCGAAAAATCATTTCCCAAACTTTTTGCACTTTGGGAGTTTTCCACGGTTCTTGTCCTTCGTACACCGGGACATAATAGAGTAGGTTAGTACAATAAGCGTGGCAGGCTCAATACTTACAGCTGAACCTGGAGGGTAACCCGAGAATATGTATTTTCTTTGTTAAGTCAAGACTCTGGAAGATTCAATGGCGTCCAGGAGCAGGCACCTTTTCTCTTTGGCTACATTTTTGGGTGGAAGACTTATTCGAATATGAACATACAATGTGCCATGAGCTCACCCGAAACTCTTTCTTTAGATTAGAGTCCAGTCTGCCCCTACTAGGATCGACGTTTCCTCGGGTTTCTTCAAGCGTAATATAACATCCAGTACCCCGTCGAGATTTATGTCCTTAGCAAATTATCAGCACTTTGGCGGGATCGCCCCCACATTCATTCTCTCGTCTTTCCATTGACATATCCTACTCCTTCTATTCCTCTCCCACCTCTGATAACTCCTCTGTTGCGCCTTCCTGGTTTCATTATGGATTCAGAGATCAGTTCAGTATATTTACTACGTTTTTACGCTCCCAAATCCGCTTCGAACCTCGTGACTAATCAACACAGGGCTACCTGCACTTCTACGACATTGTTTCAGACCACATTATTGATATAAAAAACTAGTTGAAGAGCACGAACTGCCCACGACCAGAGCTCACCGTGAAGGTGCAGCCATCCGTGTTGCTGCCGGTCGAAGAGGCATACGTTCCTGCAGAGTAAGAACATTCCCCAACAGTTTGTGCACTGCCCTCAGCAACAATCTTCACCTGGAAGTTAGCACCGCTCAAGTTGTTGGGGTTCTTGAACACCGAAAGATATGTGTTGGTGCCATCGTATCCGGCGCCAAAGTTCAAAGGCGCCCAGTTTCCTAACCCTGAACTTTGCGAACCCCAGAGACAAGCATCTTCCCAGCCTACCCCAGCGTTGTTGACGTAGTACTGTGCAGACGTTTCCTTACCTGCGACGGTGTGGTAGTACGAAGGACCGTCGACAACTGTGAGAATCGACGAGCCACCAGCCTCTACAACAGTTGGAATCACCATGTTCTCTGTGCCTGGGTAGTCGGTTCTGCAGATGGCCACGGACTCGGAAAGTTCGCTCTTCACCACCGCAGAGTCCACACCCCACTCGCACAAGTAGTTGGTGTTGGTGTTCGTCCTGTACAAGTAGCCGCTTTTGCAGATCAATCCGCCCACAGAAACACCGTTTTGGGGTTGACTCGAAGGCCATTGAGTCTTGGACATACCCAGCTGACAGGCGTACGAGCAGTAAGCGCCCTCGTTACAGCTTCCGCCTGTCGACGTGTCCGAGTGATAGATTCCCGAGAATCCGCCAAAGCCCAAGTGCTCAAGGTTAAGAATACCCTGGCCCGAGGCGCCTGGGAAGCCTGAACATGGAATGGTGCCGTCGACAAACTCGGTATAAGGCGACTCGTAGTCGCTCAAGTCGCCGCTAATCGAGTCGGCACTCACAGCAGAAGTGGAGCCGGAATTGCTGCCTGAAGAGGAAGTGGTGGCCGCAGTACTAGCAGGCAGTGTGCTCTGGGGCAGGGCAGTCAGGGTGGTATAAGTTGGGGCACTAGAAGCAATTTGCAACGCCGAAGGAGATTGTGTGGATTGAGTAGCTTGGGTTTGGGCAGCAGCAGTGCTAGACAACGGAGTTTGAGCAGCAGCGGCAACATTGCTCGACAACGCCACAACAGTCAGAGACTGTGCCTGGGCCTGGCCGTTGACGGTGACAGTGATCACTTCGGTTTCGATCACATAAGCTCTCTTGTGTTTATGGTGAACATGATACTGCGTTGTAGCACAGTCGTCGTCTCGCTTAACGGCGGGAGCAGCGATTGCGAGGGAGGCCAAGGCCAATGCCAAGGCGTAAGTGGAAGTGAATTCTAGCTTCATGGCTACTGGTTAGTAAATCGTAAAAAACGAACGGATTATGAAACTGTAGAAGTACCCAGGTGAAACAGGGCTCATTTCGACACGCTCTTGACACCAAAACGCGAGAAGCGCGCGAAGCGCGACTCACCACAACAGTGGCTGCATCGTGCATCGAAACACGGCCCTGTATGCAGAACCCCGCACTGCTGGCGCACCTGACGTCTTGGGACAGTCGGCTGGCGGGGAAAGGGCTCAAACCAGCTCGGCTACGGGCGCACCGCTCGTGTCCAAATTGAGCCGTGCCAGCGTCCTTCGAACACCCCACATTCTTCGACCTCAGAACGCAGCGTCCGGAGACGAGGCCGCGTGCGCAGGTCCAGAACCTAGAAATCACAAACCCGACTCCGGCGTCAGCGGAGATCTAAAAAAAGGGACCGCCGAGTAAGTTCATTCTTGCAGCCATTCGTGAAAGTGGCCACAAACATGAATTAGCCGCCCAATGGGTGCTGGTGTTCTCACGTGTCTGGGCGAGTTGGATCGTTGGCGGGATTGGCGAGCCCCGTCAGACGCGTTGGTGGGTGACCCCTGGATACTATAGCTAAAAAATGAAACGTACCAAAAGTAAACGAGGGTTTGAGTGGGACAGCAACAGGGAGAAGTCGCGAAAGAAAGGAATGACAGGTTAAACCGGGGTTTGCTTTTGAAAGATAGAAGTTGGGCAGAAAACAGCAGCCACGGGGCACGGGGGATATGGATCTTTTTATGTTTCATGTTCTAGCTGGGTGCCGTCACACCAAAACAAGAGGGGGCGTGGCTTGGCTGGCGCCTGTATGCAGTCTCGGGCCGTATTGTGCTGGTGCCTGTGCGAAGAGGGCAGCACGCTACGGCGACCACTTGCAGCGCAGACTAAAAAGGCAATTCGGGCTTTCGAGTTGCTCGATGGTCACCAGAATCTGGGAATTCGGTGACGTAATACTGGCTCGCACAGTGGCACTGGGCCATTGTGGGATGGAAAATGTGGGATGGAAAATGTGGCGTTTGCAGAGCAGCAGAATGCTAGCATGTTCTCGAGCAGCTTGTGGAGGCGATATTTTTCATATTTGCATTTGTTGATGTCTGCGATTTCGTTTGCCGGCAGGCGGTGCTGCCAAGACAATGGGTGCGAGGGCCAGCCCGAACGCGACGAAACATTGCGTTGGCCGTCCCTTGTTTCCTTTGGGTGAAAAGCGGTTCATTTGCAGACAAATGCAAACACCCGTTTGGCGGCACTTCCTGAGAACAATGGGCTCGAAATTGACGCGGTGCGGGTGTTTCACGGCCTTCCTCATTGAGCACACCAGCCTGCCGGGCGACGCTTGCCTGTTCCAACAGGAGGGCGGCTTTGCAAGGCTGTTTGCATAGGGCCCCAGAGGAGACGGTGAGAGTGGAGGGTGAGTTGCGATACAGATATGGGACAAATGCTGGACAGACCTGGACTTATTAGACTGGCGCGGCGCGACACTGACTTTCCAGTATCAAAGTCTCAATGCCCTTCGCCAATTGACAAACTGCAACAGCAAGAAGTAAGCATCGCGAGCAAAACAGCCCATTTCCACTTTCGCTGATTTCGAAATCACAACAAATGCTTTGCCGGCTGACATGTTCCTGTTCAGGCCCTATTCGGGCAGAAGCCGGAGTCAGCATGCAGGCTAGACGGCCTCAGTGCCCGAAATCACACCCGTGCACCCCGCACGATCGCGGCCACCTCATCTCGGCTGCAACGAAACATGGTGCAAAGTGAACTGCAATGTCTGAATCCGAATCCGGGAAAAACTCGATGCCGACAGTGACGGAGAACTCCAGCGTGGACGAGTCACATGACCCCAGAGCGCTGACTGTTTTTGAACCAGCAAAGGAGGCGAGTGTGGGTCTTAAAAAAAGCGAGCCAGCCACGGAGAGTCACGTGAGTGAAGAAACCACAAATTCCACCACTGTTCCAGGCGCCTCCAATGATCAGGAAACCGGGCATGAGAGTGGCCAGAATGAGAATATACAGAATGGGGACGGCCAGAAAGCTCCAACCGAGGAAACTTCCAGTATACCAGCAGTTTCGACTGTGGAAGAAAAGGCAGATGGGGCACCTGAGGAAGCCACGCAAGACGCAAGAATTAATGCTCTTTTGTCTGGCTCAGCACCAAAAGAGCAGATTGATTCCTTCTCAGACGACGAAATACAGATAGATGAGTCTGGCGACGCCACCTCAGAGTCTGGTCTGGATGATTCCACTAGCTCGTCAGAATCGGAAAGTGACGCATCGGACGACTCCGAGTCCGACGACGAGGCGGGAAACAAAGGCGGGAAGGAAAAGAATAGAAAAGAGGACGTCGACGAGCTTGACGAGGAAGATGAGGCGATTTCCGGCCCCATCTTGTCGAAACACGAAATTGCAGACGAGAAGGCCCCCAGTCTACCGGCTGACTACACTGTTCCAGAAAATGCGCCCTTAGAGTATATCGGGGATATTTCCGGGGTGGTGGAGAAAAGCGTGATCATCAAAGCCAACGTTTCGGGCGAATTCAGGATCTTGAAGGACGATTCGGTGCTTTGTTTCGAGGACAGGCAATTGTTGGGACCTCTTTTCGAGACCTTTGGCCGGTTGCAGGCTCCAGTCTACCGTGTAAAATTCAACACCGACGAGGAGTTCCTGAAGGTCAAGGATAAAAAGGGCAGCAAGGTGTTCTACGTGGTCCCCGAATCGCAGTTTATCTACACGGATACGATCAAAAAATTCAAGGGAACAGATGCCAGCAACTGCCACGACGAAGAGCTTCCCGAAGAGGAGCAGGAATACTCTGACGACGAGCAGGAGTTGGCTGCTAAGCAGGAAAGAAATCGGAAGCGGAAACAGAAAAAGCAGGAGAACGGAGAAAGCACACAGAACAAGAAACCCTCGTCGCAGAAGCCTGCGAAGAGTTTTGTATCCTATGGCTTTGCAGAGCAAAAGCCCGTGGCACCGCCTGCTTCAATCATGCCCCAGCTTCGTCACCACAACCCGGCCTTACACGGTACGCCTCCTCAACAACCAGTACAGGCTGTTTCGAGCACCTACGGGGTTCCATATCCACAGCCAGCAAACGGGTATGGCCAGCCAAACCTGGGCCACGGCTACCTTCCCCAATATCAGGCGCAACAACAGTATGTGCAGCAAGCGTATGGCCAATACGGGCAATATCCTGCGGGGTATCAGAACCCGTATGGACAGCCTTACAGCGCTCAGGCACAGCCACACCAGCCATATCAGGCATACGCGCACCAGGCACATCAGTCCCAGCAGTATCAGCAATATCCGCAGTACCAGCAGCAGCCATACCAACCTCCAGGCGTGCAGGCATATCCACAACACCCACAGCACCCACAGCACTATCAACAGCAATTTCAACAGCAATTTCCACAGGAAGGTTATCCTGTTGTGCCAGGACAGCAGTATGCGTCGCCTGTACAGGTTGCCCAAACGCAGCCACCTCAACATGGGACCGGTGGAGTGCCCGACCCATTGCAGCAGCTCCAGCAGATGGTGAGCCAGAACATAGCAAACGAGCGGGGCGCCGACGCCCCGTAGGCGACGGATTCTGTTGTGGGTTTGAGGTAGAAGGATCGTGTGATTGTCGAGATCTATTTACACATATAGTATTCAGCCAGTGTGTACGAAATATTAATGCTAGTGATGTCATCAATATGGAGTGATCGACTGGCCAGTCTATGGTATCCTTTCGAGCACAGATATCGAGTTGGATTAACCCCAGATAGTATCCTGGATATCATGTCAGTACGAACCATCAACAGGTCCCTACTGCCGCTTGATTCTTCGCATGCTTGTTAAAGAAGGATTATGTGCTTGTAGAGATATGTGTATACATATGCAGAGTACGAAGAAGTAATGCCAGTGATTTCCTATCAGTACAACTGGAAGAATGAACCATCCGCAATTATATGGCATCGATGAATTACTAGACAAGATCTCCGGTAACCGTACACGGTATCTTACACAATAGCTTAAATAAAATCTTGCACAAAATCTTAAATAAAATCTTACCTCAAATCTTAAATGAAATTTTACATATGATCTTACACCGTATTTAAACATTATATCAGGAAGAACCACTTTCACATAACTATTCCCAAAGTTACATCCAGCACTTTTAGGGGAAAGATTGTGTGTTTAGATATCTGAATTGACATAGAGCCGTGAGTCAGTGTCTTGGTAGTCCCTAAGATGATCTCCTGGATAATTTTCGATAACATGGTAGAAAACATCCAAGCGCACATCTAAGCTAACATCTGCGCATGAATCATGAATAACACTACTCAAGACTACGTCACGTGTTCGTTGGATATGGATCGAGTACTGTAGAGATCTCTATTTACATATAGCTGAAAGTCAGTGCTAGTGAGGTGGCAGATGATCTCTTGGGGGATCTCTGGAATAACGTCTTCGATAACTTTCAGATAATCTGTTGGACAATCTCTCAGACAGTCCCTTAAACAATCTCTCAGACAGTCCCTTAAACAATCTCTCAGATAATCTCTCAGATAACCTCTCAGATAATCTCACGATCTCAACAACTCACTATCTCCCATGCAATCTCAGGCAGTCTCACAATCGCTCATCCGTTCCAGTTGAATCTCAGATATCATCAAACATCAGTATATCCACACCTGCGCTCCGCCTCACATAAGCGACAACGCCCGCTTCGCGTGTGTGAGTGCAGACTTCGGAAACCCAGCGAGCTCCGCCACCTCGATCGCATACGACTTCTCGCTGATCCCCGGCTCGAGCACGTGCTCAAAAATATACTTCCCGTCGTCGCTCTTGACCACCTGCGTTTTGTAGAAGCGGATTTTGCTCAGGCTGATCTTGTCCTTGTCCAATAGATTCTTAAGCTCCGTGCCGAAATGCGTCGCAAATAAAGTGCGGCACTTGTTCACCTCCAATAGGTGGAGAAGCGTAGCGTACGCAATAGCCAAGCCTTCCTTCCCACTGGTTCCCCTGCCGATTTCGTCAACGATTGCCAAAGAGCGCGAGGTGGCGTTCTTTAGAATGTTGCTGGTTTCGATCATTTCCACCATGAACGTACTCAAGTCGCTGAAGAGATCGTCGGACGCACCCACGCGTGTAAATAGACGGTCCACGATGCGGAGGCTTGCTTTTTTCGCCGGCACGAAACAGCCGATTTGTGCCAAGATCACAATGAGCGCGTTTTGCCGGAGAAAGGTGCTCTTTCCGCCCATGTTGGGGCCTGAAATCACCCACAAATTGCCTTCGTTTCCTAGTTTGGTGTCGTTTGCGACAAACGTTTTACCGTTGTCTTTCAAACTGGATTCCACGACCGCATGCCTTCCCTCTGTTACGGAGAGGATTTTGGTGGCCACAAACTTGGGTCTGACCCATGAGTTTTCACGTGCCAACACACCAAAAGAGGACGTCACGTCAATGAAGTCCGCACACCTACTGGCAGAGCGAATCGTGGATATATGCGAGAGGACACGCTGGCTGAGCCCGTCGATGATTGTCTTTTCGAGTTCGAGAATGCGCCGGCTTAGGTGGTTCTTGTGCTCGATCACGTCGGACCATTGTGACGTTTTGATCACTAGATAGCCCTTTCTCTTTTCGCGTATATCGGCACTGATTTCAGAAGCCAACTGCGTCTCGATTTCCGTGAGGAACTTCGCCCGGCACTTGACAAAGATGGCGTCTGTGTGCCGGCCAGACTGCTCCCTGTGGTTGACCACGGCCTTGGAATCGATTCCCGTGGAAATTTTTGCGATTTGTCCGAGGATTTCTGACTCTTGCGCCTTGAAGCCCGCCAAATCGCGGTGGTGGGCCGCGAGTGTTTCGTTGTGGTTTTTGTTGACCGTGAAAACGATGGATGTTTCCGCAGCATGGGTGTTTTCAGTCTCCAGGTCGAAATCTGGGTCCACCTCCGAATCCACCTCGGGGTTTCTGGCCTCGTCATCAACACTGATGGTTTCGGATATCTCGGCTGCCACGCCCGGCGGAATGCTGAACTCGGCCACGAACTTCTGTACTAGTTCGGCCTCCTTTTTCTCCATGCTATGCGACGCTTTCTGCAACATGTCTCTGAGCAGTTCCAACTGTCTAAGCCCCGATGCAATAGTCTGCAAATGGGTCACGGCCGATCCGGACCGGAGAGCGAGTTTCTGGAGCGAGCGCACGCAGTCGCCCAAGAGACCCAACTGAATGGCCGTCTCGCTGGTCAAAAGCACGTTGTTTTTGAAAAGAGCCACGAAATCGAGCCTCTTGTCGAGCTCTGTCTCGTCTAGCACCGGCAGCAAGAGCCAGCGCGAGAGGAGCCGCGACCCGGACGCGGTCTTGGTCTTCTTGATGGTGCTCAAAAGCGACCCCACCACAGATGTCGACCCAAACGTCGATCTGCCAGTGAGTTCTAGCGCGTCCCGCGTGCGGGAATCCATCGCCAAGTAGTTGGAGTTGATGTACCGAGACGGCTGCTCGAGCACGAGCTTCCGTTCGGGCAAGTTGACGTTGGCGTAGGAGAGCACCAAGTTCATCGCGGCCTCCTCTCTGACGGTGAAATCCTCGAGCACTTTGCGCGTGGAGAGGATATCCTTCTGGAAGTGCTGCTTGAAGTCCTTGTATGTGGTCTTGTGGTAGCGCACGAAGTACTTCTTGAGGTCGGCCATGTCGAGGAAATGGTCGTTGTTGGAGCTGGACACATGGTACTCCTTGGGGAGAATCACCTCGCTGGGGCTGATGCGGCGCAAGTCGCCCGCCAAGTCGCCCAATGTCGTCTGTTGCACGTGAAACTCGCCCACGGAGATGTCTACCCACGACACGCCCACGGGCAGGTCCGGGTCGGGGACTTCACCCGGTTTGAAACTCGGCGAGAGGGCTACGAGGTAGTTGTTCTGCGCATAGTTCATGAACGACTCGTCCACCAAGGTGCCGGGCGACACGATGCGCGAGATTTTGCGGTGCTTGAGGTCGGTGTCGCTTCGCACGTTGTCGTACTGGTCCACCACGGCGACGTTCATCTGCAAATCATGGACGAGGATCTTGACGAACTTCTGCAACTGGTGGAGCGGGAAGCCGGCCATGGGCACGGCGTGGCTCAGCGTCTTCCGCGTGGCCACCTTTATGCCCAACTTGGGGCCCATCTCGGACGCCTGTTCGAAGTAGAGCTCGTAGAACCCACCCACCTGGATCAAGCACACGCAGCCCTTGTTTTCGTCGATTAGTTTCCGCGAGAGAGAGTAGAGCGGGCTGAGTGCCGTGGCACGCGACTGGCCGCCACGGTCCCAGCTGAGGTCGGCGGGGTCAAAGGCGGGATATGTGGTATCTTCGGTAGTGGGGTCTAGTTCAGGAGATGTAGATGCTTTTGCTAGCTTCGCTGCTTGCGCTGCTTGCGCTGCCTTGGCGGCTTTGGATCTCTTCTTCGGCGGCGCCAATGCTTCACTGGCAGATCCGCCGGGGTCCGCCAAAACGGCACGTGAGCGTGTGCTGGATCTGGCCAAGTGCCTGAATAGTTGTAGCCCAGGCCCGGCGTGGGCACGTGACATGCCCCGGGCCCAGAGGCCCAGAAAAACGCGTCCACACACGGGCGGTTGTTTTCGTAGGAGCATAGCGTGCTGCACTGGTGAATTGGCGTACTTTTCTGGCTCACCAGATCTATATATGGGCTTCGCAGTCCACGCGTCGCGGTGCAAGTTTCAGAACCACCGCGATGAAACACGACCTCGTCTACAATTTGTATCAGTATCGTTTGAGCTAAGTCTACTCTCTTACCCCGCTAGTTTCACAGAAGTGTCGTGGAGTCTATGGATGGGGAGGGTAATGGTAGTCATTGTAGGTCACGTGACTCCATCCACCACGTCTCTTCCCTTAGTTCAAGTACCCCTTGCATCCCGGGGCACCGCAGAGGCACCGGATGCGCTCCTCGTCGTTGGTCTCGCGCTCGAACTTGTAGTCGTACGTGAGCTCCTCGTTGGCCTCGATGTCCTTCAACGCGTAGATGACGATTCGCTTCTTTCCGTCCACCTTGATGATTTTCGCCGTGCAGCTCGGGTTGCAGCAGTGGTTGATGAACCGCGCGATGCCGCCCTTCTTGGTGGCGTCGATCACCGTGTTCTCGTCGATCCGGAACAAGTACGACGACCCGATTCCTGTGCGGAGGTAGCTCTTCTCGCGGTGCTCTGCGACCTGCTGCCTGATGCTCTCGCCGACATACTCAATGATCATCTCCTTCGCGGCAATCGGCTCCAACGCGTACAAGCCCCAGTTGTGGATGGCGGAGCGGGCAAACGAAACGGGCTTTTTCCGTTTGTTCAATGCGTTGAGGTTGAGGATATCCGATTCGGAACTCAAGATCTGCTTCTGCGCACTGATGTCTGCTGCGAACCTCCTGTTATTCGCCCGGTTCACACGGGAGCTCTGCACGTTGTTGTTGGCGTTGCTGGCATTGGAGTTTTCCTCGGAATCGTTGTGCACGGTTTTGAGTGGCTTGTGGATTTTCCGGCGGTGCGGCAAGTACTCGATCTTGTCTGCGTCTGCGATCTTGCGGAAGCCCTGGCTCTTGAACGAGCCCGAGGCGCACTCCAAGCGGTCGGAAAGAAGCCCGATGGACTCCTCCTCGGAAATGATCGCGTGCGATGCACTCTCGTTCTGCCTCCAGGCCCAGTATTCGGGGTGCACTATCGAACAGGGCTTAGTGTCAGCAAGCACTTTGCGTGCCAAGGCAAGATCCTCGTCGTCCTTGATGAGCTGCTTGAAGCGGGCCAAGTCAAACACGCTTCCTGCATGTGGCTCCTCCTCTGAAAAGACGAGTTCGGGCGACAGCGACGCCGTGGACTCGTAGCGCCGGTCGAGCTGCGCCGCGGGGCCGTCGGTGCTCGGAGTAGCCGGTTCGTCGCTCGTTTCTTCCTGTTCTCCCTTCTCCTCCATCTCGTCTGAAGACTCATCATAGAGAAGGCTCTTCCTGAGTTTAGACGTTTTCTGCCGCTTGTGCGGCTCGTCGTCGTGCGGCGTGGGCGGCGACTCGAGCTCCCTTTTGGAGGACGGAATCGGGGTCGTGCCTCGGCTGGAATCGTCCTCGTCAGACTCCTCCGAGTCGTGGTCGTCGTAGTTCAACGCGTGCTGCATGGGGAACAAGCTCTTGCGCTTGCGCCGGTTGTCCACGGTGAGTTTTTTCGAGAAGCTGGGCAAGCCCATGACGAAGCTGGCGTCGCCCTTTTTCTGCGTGGAGACGAGACTGTGGTGGGGGACAACATGGGTGCTTTTTGCCGCCTCTAGTGCCTTTTGCCGTTGTTGCTCCTTCTCTTTTTCCTGCTCCTTGAGCACGCTCACGAGGTCCGGGTAATCGTTCGGGTTCAAGAGGTCGAGAATGAGCGGGGCGATAATGCGCTCGCGTATATCCTTGCTCAAAAACGCCTGGAAATCCTTGATCAACAAGTTGACGGCCTCGTCCACCTCGCTATTGCCCGCGTTGGCCGAGGACGAACTGTGTGTGGTGTTCTCCTTGAAGTTCTCGGGAACACACATCTCCATATACATGCGGAACTCGAAAAAACGGAGCCCGTCTTCTTTCACGAAACACCGATGGCACTCCTTTAGCGAGTTGAACACCACGTAGAAACCCGTGCGGTCGAGCAACACACGCGTCCAGTCGTACTTGGTCAACACCTTTTTGACGTCCTGCGTGGAGATCTGCGTTGTGGGAACGTACTTCTGGTTGATGTACAAAAACGGACGCTCCTTGACGTACTTCACCAAATCTGGGGGGATGTGCACTCCTTTGATCACCTTATTCTTGTGTCTGGTCGAGAGCGTGGTGGTGTTTTCGAGATCCTTAAGTGGGTCCGATTCCACGGGTTTCTCCAAAGCCACGGCCTTTTCTGGTTTCTCCAGAACGGCTTTTTTCTCCTCCTCGAGCTTCTTCTTCTGGGCCTCCACGCGTCTTTTCTCCTCCTTTTCCCGTGTGACGTGCTCGCTGCGCAACTTCTCCTGTGCCTGTCTTATCTTCATATTGAGGAACTTATCGTCCGCGTCATTGAGTGCCACTTTGAGCTCGACACCGTCTATTTTATGTGGTTCTGCCCGAACCCGTTTAAGGAAGCTCTTGGCGAGCTGCAGCGCCTTTTCAAGCGTGCCTTGAAAAGAAAATGTCACTATGCCTAGGGGCACTGCATTTACGGGATCGTTGATCACCTTGATCGCCTTGACGGGGTCGCCAAATGACCCGAAAAAGTTCGCGAGGTACACCTCGCTGGTCGCCGCCGGCACGTCCCACGCCACCAACTCTGCTTGTGGCGGTGCCCCTAACGAATCCTTATCATAGGTGAAACGTGCTCTGGGAAGCTGCTTGAACGGCATTTTTTTCGACAGCTTGTGCGGTTTCGAGATATAATGGTGGAGGCCCATGCGGAGACGGGGGTCGGCCACGTTTCCCGGTGTTTCCGCCGCCTGAAAGTGGAGTTTCCGGTGCTTATGCTTGCGTTCACTTTTGCTCAAACTCTTGTCCAACTCTGGGTCGTATACGACCTGGTAGTTCTTCAGCACGTCCACGGCTGACAGCACCGGTCGCAGCGCTATGTACTCGAGGGTGTGCATCTGCAGCTCGAAGCGGGCGTCGTCCGGATTTAAGCCTGTTGTTGGGTCGGTTCCGTGCATGGGAGTGTTTGTGTCCGTTTCGTCGGAGATGGCCGACAGGGGCTCCGGCGACTGCTGTGCTGTTTCTGTGTTTGTGCCATTTGGCTCTCTATGCCGACTATGTCTGCCAAAAGATCTGGGTCCCCGTGGTGTGTTTGGGCCCTGATCTAGGCCGTTGCTCTTGGGTCTGTCGTCACGTGACGGGCCCGAGTACGGAGGTGCAAAACTCCGGGGCCCAGCGCCAAAGCGGCGCCTGTTTCTGTCCCTTTGGAACGACATCAATCGAAGAATAGGTGGTGGAATATGCCTTGTACAGTGCTATGATACAGAATGGTCTGTGGGCCGCGGCGTCCTTCTGCAGCAGCAAAAATAAAACGCTGTAGAAAAATCGAATATACTTGGCAGTCCCGGATTAGGCCACGGAGGGACGCTGCTGATGTTTGTGGAGTGTTTAGGACGAAGGTAGGAAAAGTCTACCAAGTTGAGCTTCGCGTCTGGTGTGTATGAAGCACGAGACCAGGCAGATCGCGTGGGATTTTGGGGTGGACAAAAGGCACATTTTTCTGGAGAAAATTGGAGAAAAAGCGGGGTGGCTTGAAAACAGGGTGTTTCATTTGTGTTTTTTGGCCTTTTTAAGTTTGGTTCGGATCTTCGGTTTTGGTGGGGGTGCACTGGATAGTCGGTATGGGCATATACTAGGAAGATGCGGAATTGGCGAACGAGGCCGTACGAAAAGAGAAACATGAATAACTGCAAATGTGTACGCCGGTCACGTGCTTCATGCTTTCCCGATGGCTTATTCCGCCAGACGTAGTTTTTGAAAGTGGCCTGATCAATGGGCCTGGTGAATAAGTTGAATTGCGGAGACGAAGCTCTAGATACTATGTCATGAAACTGGTTCACGAAACTCAGGACGTCTGCCTCCACATTGTCTTGTAGTCAGTGGACCAGGCTCTTCCAGGTGTCGCCAACACATCCCCGGATACTGGAGCCTTGGGTGCTATTGCTTCTCACTACCAAAAGTACCTACTGTTCTAAGAGTCTTAGGCTCAAAAGACACCGCCATCGCTATTCCTAAAGGAGACGACCCTTCCCCCGTTCTCAAATGACTGCATTATGTTATATAATAATAAAAGACCCGTCCCCTACTTCGTTCTGATGTGCTTCAAGGGGCCAGAAGAATGGGCAAAGTTCATCGCATACTCCTTTTTCCTGAAGTGTCTCACCTTGGGCTCTTGCACGTAGAACGACCAGCCCTGGCCCTCGGCAAAGCGGATCGCCGACTCCTTCGTGTCGAACTTCATGATCGTGCCTTGCATGTAGTCAGCGCTGCCCTGGTAGCCCATCAAATCGTTTTCCCACCTGTTTCCTTTGCCCAAAACGTCCCAGTCCAACTTCCAGAACTTGCCGTTGTTGTGGCCGGACTGCGTAGCGGGCTTGGCCTCCTTGAAAATCCGTACCACTCTTTCCGTGGTCAACTCCTTGGGTGCTCCAGACACGATTTCCTTTTGTTTGTAGTGGGCGTCGTCGTAGATGGCGGGCTGCTGTCTCAACATGGCGGAGACGCTGAGCTGGCGCACGGGCGCCGCCACTTTCATGAGGTTTCTCGACAACATGGTGTGGAAGTGATTTGGAGATTACCATGAGCTTTTCTTTGGCTCTGGTTGGCCAGGTGCGCAGTGGTGCACGGGTGTGGGATGGGTTAGCTGGGTTTAGTAGGAAGTAGTCAGCAACGGGAAAGCGCCTGCAAGTGGGTCTATGTAGAATTTAGGAAGAAGTGCTTATTCGTTTCCGCTTTTTTTTTCTACCTTCTTATTGCTATTTTGTGATGTATGGCGTCCATGAGGACAGTCACGTGACTGCTCAGCTCGCACTACTGCCCCAGATCAGCATACCGATGAAATAGCACGCCAATTCCACAAAGCCTAATAATCCAATTCACACCCTGGATCCTCCGCAATGAGCAAGGTCAACCAGGCGTTGAAGGACGTGCTCCCCACGTTTTCAGGTGACTTTCCGCCGCCCCTTCTCTCGTACATCGACTCGCTATACCTGTTGAGTTTCCAGAAACTACCCATTCTTCCCCACAAGGCCGATGTCGCCCGCTACCACTTGTGTGCCTTTTTGGCGGTGCAGAAGTACCAAAAAAAGTTCAATCTCCCCATGCCGGACTTGCAAAAAGTGCCTATCCAGCCCAAATACCTAGCCAAGCTCCTAGCAGATATTCTGGACAAGGTGATCTCGTCGATGACGCCGTCGGCGTCGCCCACAAAACCGAAAAAACTCGTCCATGACCTTCTGCCGACAAAGCAGCCGCACACTCCTACCAAAGGATCGCCCTTACGAACCCTACAGGGAACGCCAGATTTGCTGGCAAAGCCACCAAAATTCGCCGTCGACTCGCCGTTCAACCCCGGCGGCAACACCACTATAGCCTCGCCGGACGAGACGTTGTTCCAGACCCCCACGGGAAAAAAACGCGTGGATTTCGACGAAGTTTCGCCGTTTAATCCCGCCGGGGGAGATCATGCTAGCAGTAAGCCGTCGCCCTTCAACGTGGCACCGAAAGAGGCAGCCAAATCGTCACGTGCACCCAAGAAAGCACGAATCGCTAGGGTGGCCGAATCCTCCCTGGCGTATGTTCCCCGCTACAACCGGCACCTCAATCTCGCAGAGTTCATCTCGTTCGCCAACGACTTTCACATCCCTGCATCCGTAACCCCCCTGCTTCTAGAGGCGTTCATGCTCGAAAAACCCAAGTTTCTGAAGCGCAGCGAGTGGCTTTTGGCGTGTGGCTTGGTGCATGCCGCCTACGTGAGAATCAATCACCGGCTCTTGCAGCACAAGCTCGGTGCCAAGGGCGAGGTGCAAAACCACCTTTTTCAGTACCAAAAGGGCAATCTCACCAAGCCCAACATGGTGGAGTGGATCATGAAGATAGAGGAGGCAGTCAAGGCGCAGCCGTGGGCCGTAGATCTACAGATGAAGTACGTGCACAACGACTGGACGCAGGACGACACTACGAAAGAAAAGGAACTCGAGGCCAAGCTCGGCACGGGCTGGGCGCTTGTGCAGGACATGGGGTCGATGAAGAACCCGTGTTTTATGTTTGACAAGCACTCGCAGGTGGAGTACTATAGTGTGTGGGCTAGGAGGGTGCGCGAAGCGGTGAAGGGCATGGAGCCAAAGCCGGAGAAAGAGGGAAGAGACGGCAACGAGCAAAGAGAGGCTGTGAGAGTTGAGGAGGGAAGAATCGAGCCAAAAATCGAGGCGGCGTGATTCCAATGGTTTTCTAAATAGCCTGTGTTTTTGGTTGCACGGGCTCTGGTGCCCAGTAGTGCACGCGCGCGGCCACACAGGATTCTCAATTTTTCATGGCTGTGAGATGGCTACGCTCACGAGACCAGATCGAGCACATCAAAAGAAGCCACTTTAGAGCCCGCTCCCCTTTTTGGTCTGTGCATTTTTACACTTCCCGTTCTTTCAAGTCCAGCATATTCGAGTGCCACGCGCTGTCTACAAACGGACATCACTAGAAGACATCACTGAAAGGCATCACTAAGCACACTGTCACGGCTCGTATGATGGAAAAGAGAAAACTCTCCAACGGCAGCGACCGCCCCTACAAAAAACAGGCCCAGCCTGTCTCGGACAGTGAGCTGGACGACTACATCGAAGACGCAGAGCCCAGTTTCCCCGTTTTCGACATTGGCACAGGAAACAACACAGTGTGGAGCGAAACCATCACCAAGGTGATCAAGAGCGTGGTTTCGGTGCACTTCTCCAACATCACCAACTTCGACACCGAGGTGTGCCTCACCAGCGAGGCCACGGGTTTCGTGGTGGACGCCACCCGGGGAATCATTCTTACTAATCGTCACGTGGTTGGCCCCGGCCCTTTCTGCGGATATGCAGTCTTTGACAACCACGAGGAGGCCGTGGTGAAGCCCATCTACAGAGACCCGATCCACGACTTTGGCTTCTTGCAGTTCAATCCTGCAGACATCAAGCACATGGTCGTGTCGGAGCTCGAATTGAGGCCCGACTTGGCCAAAGTGGGCACGGAGATCCGGGTGGTCGGCAACGACGCCGGCGAGAAGTTGTCGATTTTGGCCGGCTTCATTTCTCGCTTGGACAGAAACGCGCCCTTCTACGGATCCATGACCTACAACGACTTCAACACCGAGTATATACAGGCCGCGGCCAGTGCGTCTGGCGGGTCCTCGGGGTCCCCTGTGGTGAACGAAAACGGACAGGCGGTGGCGTTGCAGGCCGGTGGCTCCACAGAAGCATCCACGGATTTCTTCCTCCCTGTATACAGGCCACTAAGGGCACTCAAGTGCATCCAGGAGGGCTTGCCCGTGACCAGAGGCGACATCCAGGTGGAGTGGATGTTGCGTCCGTTTGAAGAATGCCGCAGATTGGGCCTCACGCCAGAGTCTGAGACACGTGCACGCGAGCTTTTCCCGGACAAGTCTGGGCTCTTGGTGTGCGACATCGTCTTGCCGGAAGGGCCCGCCGACGGGCTCATCAAGGAGGGCGACACGCTCATTTCCATCAACGGCGAGCCCATTGCGACGTTCATCATGGTGGACGTGATTTTGGACGAAAACGTGGGCAAGGAGTTGGAGTTTGTCGTCCAGCGTGGGGGCGACGAGTTGGTGCAGAAAATCACCGTGGGCGACTTGCACGCGATCACTCCAAACAGATACGTGGATGTGGCGGGTGCCTCCTTCAACGAGCTCTCCTACCAGCTCGCACGGTGCTACTGCATTCCGGTTAAAGGAGTGTATGTGAACGACGCTTCCGGTACCTTTGACTTCAACGGCCAGGACAACAACGGCTGGATGCTTGACAAGATCAACGACCGGCCCACGCCAGATTTGGACACGTTCATCGCGGTGATGAAGACGATCCCAGACAGGGAAAAGGTCACGTGCTCGTTCCGCCACTTGTCCGACTTGCACACGAAAAATGCCATGGTGGTGTACATCGAGCGGCACTGGCAGCTGGAGTTCCGCGTGGCGACGAGGAATGATGTAACGGGGCTCTGGGACTTCACGTCGGTGCAGGATAAGCCGTTGCCAGCCATCCAAAACACACCGCAAAAGGCCAAGTTCGTCGACATTCCTATCCCCGGCGACGACCGGGCCGGGTGCCGCCAGCTCTCCCGGTCCTTTGTGCAGGTGCGGTCGTTCTGTCCGATCGCCATCGACGGTTTTCCGTATAGAAAGAACGTGGGTCATGGAGTAGTGATCGACGCCGAAAACGGCTATGTCTTGGTGTCCCGCCGGTTCGTGCCGCACGACGTGTGCGACATTTACCTCATCTTTGCCGATTCCGTGGACATCGCCGGAAAAGTCGTGTTCATGCATCCCAACTTGAACTATGCTATTGTCAAGTACGACCCGGCTTTGGTGCAGGCGGACATCAGAAGTCCGAAATTCGCATCTTCGCCCTTGAAAAGGGGCGATAAGTCGTTCTTCATCGGCTACAACTACCGCTACCGCATTGTGACCGACGACGTGTGTGCCAGTTCCGTTGCGTCGCTCAACATCAACTCCAGCAACATCAGCCCACGCTACCGGGCCACCAATTTAGAGGGTGTCTTGCTTGACAGCAAGATTGCGCAGGAGTGTGACACTGGTATTCTTGTTGACAATGACGGTACATTAAGGGCGTTCTGGCTCACGTTCCTCGGCGAACAGACCGACAGAATGACAGACGTCATGTACAGGTTGGCGTTGGACGTGACGGACGTGGCGCAGGTGATCGCCCAGCTCAAGCAGAACGAGGTGCCCCGCTCGTTGCGCATTGTGGATGCGGAATTTGCCACGATAACGGTGTTTCTGGCCAGAACGAGGGGCGTACCCCAAGACTGGATCGACAGATTCGAGCAGGAGTGCGCAGACGAGGTCAAGTTTTTGTCTGTTTTGAGGCTCTCTGCGCCGTCGTCTGGAGACGACGTTTCCCCGTTGAAGTTCTCGGATGTCGTGCTTACAGTGAACGATAAAGTGGTCACCGGCTTGCGCGACTTGAGTCCCATGTACAACAACGAGGAGTTGCGGTTGAAGGTCGTCAGGGAGATGGAGGTGGTGGATATCGTGGTGCCCACGGTGGAGACCAACACCATCAACACCTCCAGAGTGTTGTTCTGGTGTGGAGCAGTTTTGCAGGAACCGCACCACGGCGTGCGCCAGCTCATGGAGAAGATCCCGTCACGTGTGTACGTGGCGAGAAAGAGCGCTGGAGGGCCCATGACGCAGTACGGGATCCTGACCAGTGTTTTCATAACACATGTGAACGACCAGGAAACGAAGGACTTGGAGGCGTTTGTCAATGTCACGAGTGCGATTCCCGACAACACGTACGTGAAGTTGCGTCTTGTGTCGTACGACCATGTTCCCGGCGCAGTTTCCATGAAAACGAACTATCACTACTTTCCGACGCAGGAGTTGCGTATTGATCAGGAAACGGGCGAGTGGGTCGAGGTCGAGCACAAGGACCAGAAGTAGACGTTTATAGAGGTAGAGTTGTGGATGCGTGTGGTAGGTACCCAAGGTGGTGGACATGACCGAGGGGGGTTACTTTGGTGTTCATTGAGTATATACATATTGAGACCTCGTTCAATAGATACATATTGAAGAGGTAACGAAGCTAGTTTTGGAGAGGCTTTTTTTGATAGATGGACAAAAATAGATACATTTCAATAGATACATAGGGAGTGCCGTTCCTTGAAACTGTACATGTGTAGCGTCTTAGTCCAACATCGTGAGCATATCTCGGAATCTACTGTTCAACATCATATGCCTCCTTCGGGTCTTCCTGTTCAGCATCATATACATGTCGAGTCTTGCTGTTCAATATCATAGACATGTCGCGTGAGATTAGGACGTTGTATGTCTATTGGAAGAGGTGCTATAGGGAGTTTGTATCCTTTGCCAAAGATTTCGTTGCCCTTTCCTCTCGAATTCTCTCATCTACGGGGATTGTCGAAGTAGCTCATAGTCCTTTTGAAGCTCGTACTGTTCATTAATATATACATGTCCACCCCCAGGCCAATAGCCCTAAATCTCTGTATTGGTCTTCTTCCAGCGGGTGCACCCTCAAAGCATCTGCCTCATATCTTCTCGTTTCTCACTCCTCGGTTCCTCTTTTCTCCTATTTTTTGTCCTGTCTTCCCTCCTAGAAACCCATGGCTTTTTTCAACTTGCGCAAGTGCTGGCCCTTATTAGTCACCGCCACGTACGAGTCTAGATGGCTGATGGCATGAGCACTGAAGTTGCCGTTCCCGTGGTTTCTGCCGGCCTGTTTTCTCTTGTACCCAGTGCCGGTTTTGATGAATCTCTTGGCCATGGCTTTGCACGTCTTTGTCTTGGTTCTTGTTTGTATGAGAAGACTGACGGCTGGTCTTGGGCCGAACATGGTTCTGGTCACCGTGCTGAGAAATCCGTTCATGGTGACGGTTTTGGTTCTCGAGTATAGGATGTATCTAGTATATCTAGTATATTTAGTATATCTAGTATATGATATTTGAGGTCAGCTGTATGAAGAATTTTTGGACAAGCGCGCGCTCAAGCTGGCCATGTGAGCTACCAATAACGCATAGCGTTCTGTTTGGTTATATATACTTGGAAAAAACGACTCGTTTCTCCTCTCTTTTTCTCCTTTGCCTCCTTTGTCTTTTTTTCCATTTCTTTATATTCTGTCTTTTCCTTCGTTCCTTCTTTTACTCCTTCGTCTTTATTAGCTAGCGTTCAGGCAATACATTTCCACTTAGACTAACCCAACAGCACACAGAAGCTTCGACTCCGCAGAGAGCTATTCGCCAGGAAGTTGTTTACTCGAAGAATTGACATGAAGCGCTCGCAAAGTCCATAAAGCCAGCTTCCAGGGCAACGTATCTTGAAGGATGCAAATTGAGCAGTCACACAAGAAACAACTCGAGACATTCAGCATCAAAAGAGAGGTGTCTAAAAAAAGAGCTTTTTTGAGTGGTTACGAATGTTCTTTGAGAGACTCCGAAATACAAAGTTGGGTTTACAAGCACGCCTGGAGAATTCTAAGTTCATCCGTATGTCAGAGGTTCACTGGAAGCGTGTCCTCGGTCGTTTGGACTTGCAGAATTAAGGGCATAAGCGAAACGCATATCTTAAAAGGCCCAAATAGCCCAATTTATAGTTTCGGGTGCGGTGGCCCAGAACTGGCATTCGTGAGTAATATTGAGTTGGCCAGGTGGAAATACGACACGTGACAGAAACAATGAGGTTGCTTTAGTTTGCTTGTCTTCGTTGTTTTCTTTAACTTTATCTCTCTCGTCTTTTGCTTTGTCTATTCCGCTTTCTGTCCGCTTTCTGTCCGCTTTCTGTCCACTTTCTGTCCTCTTTCTGTCCTCTGTGATGAGTGAACACTGCTATCATGGTGATAGATGTCCACTAAATTAGATCCCTGACAAACCAGTTCTCTGCATTCTTTTTTCTTTTCGTTGTCTTGTCTTGTTTTCTTTTTCTTCGTTCACTTCCTTTACTTCCTTCATTCCTTCTTATTCTCGCCTTCTTCTTCTCCCTACTTGTATCGAGCACTGCTCACTTGCAATAGAGCTGTACTAGTCATATATACTGACAAAGATTGGTTTTCGTTTCTTTTCCTGTCTTCTGTTATTTTCATTTCCTCGTATCCTTATTTTTCTTTGACTCCCTCCTATCCTTCTTTTACTCCCTTCTGTCTTCGTTTGCCAATTACACCTGCTCCACGCTCTCAGCAAAGTACCGTGGCGCATCAAACACATGGTACCGGTGGCCACGCACGCCGTCGCCCTTGAAAATACCCGGCATTCTCAAGCCCGGTTCCACCTGCGCCTCGTCAATAAAGTGGTTCCCGTACACGAACTCGTCGCCCTGCAGTGTCTGCTCCTCGGTCAAGAACTTGAACTTGGCGATCTGGAGCTCGGTGTCGGTTATAGTGGACCGCGAGATTCTAGCGTACGCCACTTTTTTGAGGTCCCTGAATAGAATGTACTCGCACCACCGGTCCCAGTCCGTGCTGTCGATGTCGTGCACCCTGGACTGCTCACTGACATACGTGTTGTAGTTGCCCGTGAGTGGCTCCGTGACCAAGTAGCTGAGAAGCACGAGTGGTCTGGGCGAACTGCCCATGATCTCCTGCACACCCAAGCTCTGCAAACGGCGGTCCTCGATGTCCTCCTCCTGGCCAGAGTGGAAGACCACCACATCGACAAGTTCCCCATATATGTCCAAGGTGGCGAGAATGGCAGGTGCGAGTTCTCCCACGGGCGAGGGGAGAAGATGGTGCGACGACGCAATTATCGGGAATTTCGACAACAACGCGGCGCCCCACGTGTGCTTGTTGGGGCCCGGTCCGTAGTCTACGTACATGCCCAAATCATGGGCGATTTTCTGGGTGAAATCGCGGTTTCCGCCGATCAACCGCTCGGTGTCCGTTTCGAGCAACCCGATAATGTCCACCTCCGCCTCGCGGAGAAGGTCCCGCATGCGCGTTTCGCTGGACCACATATCGTTGTCTAGGCCGAAGTGCACGCACCAAATACCGGCGGTAAACGACTGGGAGCCGGCGTTGTAGGGCACGGGTGTGGCGGGTAACCGCTTGGCAAGAAACGCCGCAGAAATGGCGAGGAGAATGGCGGTGATTTTGGTCACCTGCGCGAGGATTCTCTGGCCCCGGACCTCCACTCTCAAGATGTTGGATGCTCTTTTGCGGAGCCCGTAGTTGTATACCGCAAGTGCTAGAAGGCCAACCGACGCAGAAAGCACGAGGTCTGTTCTTTCTCTGAGCAAGGGGCCGCCAGGAACAAACGCGTATGCCACGATCCAAATGCTGGCCAAGGAGATGAGAATACTCACTAAGAACGAGCAGAAGAAAAGCACAGCGGTGTTGTACCCCGCCACGGCCTGGCCAATTAGTGGACCTAGCGACGCAATGTAGAACGTAAGTCCCAACGAACCAGCAAAGCCAATCCACCCATTGTACGCATATAGGATGTATGCAGAAACCACGGAGAAAAGCGTGTACACTGGCGTCTGGAGCGCGTTGGGGTGGAGTTTTATGGAGGTGATCATTCCACCAGCAAATGCAGCAAAATGGAACAACGCTCCGGAAAGTGGCGTGGGGCCCCGGATCGGGTAACCCTCCCAGTTCCAGTAGATGAGTGTGGACGAGTCACTCACGTAGGCCTGGAGACAGAAAAAATAGGCCCCAAGCCCTAGAGATGCCAAAAGAAGCGACCCGCCTTTTCTGGGCGTGACCGCACCTTCTCCTTTTGGTGCACGTGACAACATAGCAGAAAGCAAACCGACAACAATAAAGTACTCGTTGTATCCCCCGTTTTCACTGTGCATGATTGGCCAAGCCGGGTTGTTGGAGAAAGACGCGAATTTGGCCACCGACGTGCCCATCAAACCAACAAGGAGCGAGATCCAGACAGAAGTATACTTTTTTGGAGAATGGGCAAACGCGTCCAAATCGGAGGCCAATGCGATCACGCCAAACCCAGTCCCTGCAGTGATAAGTGCAAGTCTTTGTTCGGGGACCTCGAATTTGTACGAGCCGAGACCGAGGAGAACAGTCAAGGTTTTCGCTATTTGGGGGTAGGTCCTAAAAAGCGCGCCAAAAGGAGGAACCGCCAAGATGAGCGGTGCGAGAAACATCACAGTGATCACAGCCTCGTAGCCGGAGATGCCCATGTGCCAGAGCGGGAAGTACCACACGCACACGAGAAGGGAAGTCAACACCGACCAGAACATGAAGGAGTTGGTGCAGTTGACGAGAAACTCGGCAAACGTGAAATCGTCCACAAGCGCTACTTTCTTCACTTCCTTTTCGGGCACGGCCTTCCTCTGCACCTCGATTCCGGAGGTCTTGAGCGAGATCTCGATGCCCCCGAACTCCACCACAGACCACGTATCGAACCCCACGTCGAGCAAAATCAACGCCCATTCGTAGTACGCGTATATAGAGTATGCCCCTGCCCGCACGTGCACTTTGTGCTGGATGAACCAGTACACGAGGGGCACAAGCGTGCCGAAAAAGGCCACTGCAGTGAGTGCTCTCCCAGTGCGTACGGCGGAGTTCTTAGGACTGAGAACAGTCACGCAGATCGTCCATGGAATGGTCAAGAAGATGTAGCCGATCATGGAAATGTCGTGCCAGTCGTGGTCATCCGTGGACGTCACGTATACCCAGCCGCCACAGGTGAATGTGCGCAAGACCCCAGACCCCAAAAGTAGATAGCTGGTGGCCGGGCGGGCAGCCGCAAGCGAGACTAAAAAGTTGAGGAAAATTAGTATGAACCGGGGCCCCGACGTGCACGCGATGAGCACCTGGAACACGGATCGCTCAGGGTACCGGTCGCCGATGGTGGCAGAGACACTGGGGAACCATTCGTCAGGATAGCCATACGACGAGTTCTGGACTATCTTCTGATAGTGGAGCCAGCACCCGACTGCGAGGGCGGTCAAGAACGCGGAGTACGCAAAAAACGCATGTGCGTAAGCAATGTACGAGCCATTGACGGTGAGCACGGACGGCTGCGCCATGATAGTAAGGTGGTGGTTCGAAGATTACATGTGAACGATGGATATGGTGTGCCGTGGTGCACGGGTGTGTGGGGTGGCTGGAAGCCTGAAGAGCGAACAGGCTACGGGTGGGACGGGAGAAAAAAGGAAAAGATAGGCGAGAGGTGATATGGACGGATGTGGCCAAATCCAAGCACGTCTTTTTTCGTCGTTCTACGATGCCTCCTCGTGTTGTACCACCCTTATTACCGACCCGCGGTCGTGCACGCACCCACCTTGAGAGCCAGTAAAATCTCACCTTTTCACCTACACTCCACCAAGCATCCCACAATGAGTATGTCCTCCACACCCCCGGGCTGTCCTTTTTGGGCGCCGCCGAACGAATGGCACGTGCACTACTAACACCCAGGCTCCTACGAAAACCACAAGAGAACCGAGTTGGTCTCCTTCGACGACATTGACTACGAGGATCTCACGCAGGTGCAGAAGGCCAGAACCGCCATGATGAAGGAGCAGTGGATCCGGAACGAGGAGTTGAAGGTGGCGCACGACGCGTTGAGCAAGTGCAAATTGTACCACGGGATCGACGCACAAGAGAACTGCAGACCCTTGATTTTGAAGTACTTGAAGATGATCGAGACCTACCCATTGCAGGGCTACTTGGGCTACCAGAAGAACGACCCCTCGCAATAAATGTACACTAGAGTTTCTTTTTATACTACGGCTGGTCCTGGGACCGGCTCTGCATCGCTACATAGGCACAATACACCACTTAAGGATAGAGGCGGGAGTGTGGGAAACCGTCGGAGTAGCCAAATTGGAGAAGTAGGAACAATAGACGAGTAGTAGTGGGTTGGTGTTTTCTGGTGGTTTATGGGACACGTTGTGGTACAATATGGGACCACGGGCCAATAGGGAGAAGTGTGCTGCTTGGCATTGATCGTCGAGGAAAGTCGGGCTATAATCTGCAGACTTCGCTGAGCGTTGTGTACTTTTCCGTTTATAAAAGGTCTTTGAGGAAGGCTGTCAGAGGCTATGGCTATTATAGGAAGCCTGGTCAACTGGGTCGTTGAACCAGAATCTATAACGTCAGAAATAAAATGTTTTCGAAATTAAGCTGTTTGAATCTAATAGAATGCAATCTAAGAAAAGTAGGACCGTTTACGAAAGTGCACATTAAATCTCATATTTTAAATTGCACACGCTCAATGGTAAAGATCATGGTTCTCAATAAGAGCAAATAAAATACTAGAACACCAATTCCTAACCTTTTACCCGTATGAACATTCTGAAAATTGAGCGAGAACTACTTTGATACCACTCTTTTTACCACTTTCCCCAATCCGAATGTAGAGTGGATTACCTTCGACCGTCTACCTCCATGCCGCCCGAGACCCGCAGTGGCCTCGAGCGCGTCACGTGACCTACATCTGTCCCGTCAAACGCCAAAGGTAAGACAATAACAAAGGCAAGACGAATGCCCAACAAAACCCTCTCGCCAAATACACCGATTGACATACCCACGTCAACCACTTTTGCCCAGCCTACGGGTCCACTAAGCTCCGCGTGGGTCACGTGCACACCCCGCGGCATGGCCAATCACATCCGCGCCTCGCTCGGGTTCCGAACGACCACCCAAAAAAACCTTCATATTTCACCTCACCGTTCTCCGTAAAACAGCTCACAACACAATTGAAGATGTTTCGTTTAGGTGCCGCTGCTCAAGTTGCCCGTGCTGGCGCAAGGTATGTGAAAAAATAGAGAGTGGGCGATCGATTGTGGCAGTCCATGGTTTCGTTTTTCATTGTCAGGATACATGTATCACAGTGCAATCGTTGGAACACGAAAAGAAGAGAAAGAGAACAGGAATCGCATGAAAGATCCTCAAAAATAGCTATCCTCAAAAGATATTCTAGAACTTCGCTACCATGGGCCAGCTCCGACCATGGAATAAACACTTTCCCAACCCATACTAACCGCCAGAAACTATGCCACGTTGAGAGAGATCGAGATGCGTCTTAAGTCGATCAAAAACATCGAGAAGATCACCAAGACCATGAAGATCGTCGCGTCCACCAGATTGAACAAGGCCCAGAGAGCCATGCAGGCGTCCAGAGTTTTCAACGAATCCGACACGGAATTCTACAAAAACGCCGAGATCGAGGAGACGTCCCCCGACAAGACCTTGTTGATTGTGGTTTCCTCCGACAAGGGCTTGTGCGGCTCGATCCACACGCAGATCTCCAAGGCTGCCAGAAGAAGAATCGACGAGTTGAACGGCAACGTTGACGTGATCACCATTGGCGAAAAGGCCAAGGTGCAGTTGAACAGAACCCACTCGGACAAGATGAGATTGGCGTTCAGCGGCGTCGGCAAGGCCGAGCCCACGTTCCACGAGGTGGCGTTGATCGCGGACGAGATTTCCAAGTTGGGCAAGTACGAGAACACCGAGATCTTGTACAACAAGTTTGTTTCTGGTGTTTCGTTCGAGCCTTCCAAGTTCGCCGTTTTCGCCGCGGACGCCATCGAGAAGGCACCAGGTTTGAGCAAGTACGAGTTGGAGAACGAGGAGACGCCCGAGACGTTGTCTGAGTTCTCTTTGGCCAACTCGCTTTTGACTGCGCAGGCCGAGGGCTACGCCTCCGAGGTTTCTGCCAGAAGAAACGCCATGGACAACGCGTCCAAGAACGCCGGTGACATGATCACTGCCAACTCCATCTTGTACAACAGAACCAGACAAGCCGTCATCACCAACGAGTTGGTGGACATCATTACCGGAGCTGCTTCGTTGGGCTAAGCGACTCGCATCGAAAACGGGGCGCCTCGTACGTAAAAACAATAAGAAAAGCTAAAATACGTGGGAAGTAGATATGATTAGTATAAGTGTAACCTCAATCCCTCTTGGCCGCGCCGTAGATCTTGCGGATAAAGAATAGGGCCGAGGTCACCGCCACGGCGCCGCAGCTGACCCCAACCACGGCGGACACAAGCGCCATGTACGCAAAGTATATGATGACGCTGACGAGATCGCTCATTTGCAAGTTGTAGACGAAGTAGTAGACGGAGTACGCGAACACGTACCACCCGAGGCCCGAGCCTACTCTGAAGCAGAGCCATTGCCAGTGCGGGTTGTTGTACACGGTCAACGAGATGTACGTGGCAACAATGGCGGACTCGGCCACGACAACCAAAAGAAGGAAGGTCGTCAAGAGGAGGAATCCGTACATATAGTAGAACGTGGTCTTCTCTAGCCAGATCGAGTTGAAGATGAATAGGAGGTCCACGTAGACTATACCGAACGGTATTAGCCCAAACGCAAGGACGCTGATGACCGGACTCATGATGAAAGAGCGACGCGTATCGAAGGCCTTCTCGGGTTTCTGCGGCACGTAAGTCTGTACGAAAAAGGACCTCGAGCCAAACTCGAACCTGTTTCCCAAGGCGCCGCCTAGAATGCCAAGCGGGAGTTCGATGATACCAAAGAGCAAGATGATAATGATGATTGTTCCAAACGGAAGCGCATTCGACGATTCCTTTGCCCACACGAAAAGATTAATGACCATGACTGCAGAGAAGATTGTAAAGGGCAACATGCCCGAAAAAGCACACGACAAGACACGCGTCTTCGACGCCTTGTAGACTGTGTTGGGCAGTTCATTCGACAATAGCTTGTGGAAAATAATGCCAAGAAATGCAGACACAAACCCCGATGCAAGAAGAATGGCGACCGAGCACGAGAAGAAAGCGCCTTGGTGGTTGTTGAAAAACGTGTTTGATGAAGGGCCCAGGCCAAGGCTTAGCTTGCTGTTGATCGTGAAAATGACAATCACACTGATCATGGCCACAAGGCACTGTATACCGCTAGCACACAACGTACTCATGAACGCCACCTGTAAAGGCGGCCTCATCACCACATAGACCAAGTTTTTCCACAGGCCTGAGTTTGCGTTCTTGCTCTGCACGTCACCGTGTGCAAGAGGAATATGCGTTTCCGTCTTCAAGTCTGACCTCAAGAGCCTGAACATCACAACTGCAACAACCATGGAAACAAGGCTTGCAAGGACGACGGAGTTCACCAAGGAGAGCAAATGGATCTGGCTGCTCGTTTCCGAGGTTTCGTTGTCATAGTACAAATCCCATCTGTTGTTGTATGTGACGAGATTATCTTCTCGCCAGTACACAGAATAGGTATAAGGGATGTGGAACCTTTGCTTGACCAACTTTCCGTTGGCGTCTTTCGGAAGGTTGAGGGGCAAGTTCTTAAAGTTCTTCGACGTTCCGGGACACTCCTCGCCGTTGACACTCTTGGGGTAAATCTCAAAGCCAACGATGGCATTGAGACCGGACTTCTCTCTATGATAACGCACCACGATGGTCACGTGGTTGTACAAGTAGGCCGTCTCTCCACTGACAAACCCCAAGGGAAACCCCGCAGCATAGTACTTGGAGCCATGGTTTGCGCTCATGAAAGTGGTGGCTCCAGGCAAGCCATCGAGACTCCAGTGCACGACGTAGCCGTTTCTGATCAAATGGTCTGCTCTCGCCACGCCGTTGGCAGAAGTATACATGGCACAGAGCTGAACACACGGCTGGTCTATGCCGAAATGGAGCTGGTAGATGGACTCCCAGAACCGATCGCCCTTTAAAATCTCCCCCAACAGCAACGTCTTGGCCCTTTGGCTCTTATCGTGGCAGACAAAAGGCAAGTCATGATAACGGTAGGGCAATTGGGTGTGGTCGCTCTCGATCTTGTTCAATAGAAGCTCGACCTTCTCACCGAAGGCGTACTTTTTCGGCGAGAAAAGCTCAAACGCCAGCACAAGGGCGAGCCAAAATAGAATCACAACATGGAAGAGCATATTGGGGTTCAACGACGAATAGCTCTTCGGGCCTCACTGTTATTGAAAAGCCTTCGGAATGTGCAGGAAATGCATTCTTCGCGGCCTCGGGTAAACACTTCCACTGGTGATCATTTTCAGAGGACAATGGGCCAAGGCCTCTGTCTGAGATGCGGCAAAAAGGGGCTATTGTTTAAACGTCTCTCTTCCATAAAAAAGAATAAAAAAAGGCGTCATCTCGCGTGAGCAGTTGGATTGGGCTGTGGCTCAGATCATGTTTCATGTGTGTGCAGGTCTGACATTGGCAGTAGCCCGAACTAAGTTACGGAGTGGCCCCTTTTAGACCAGGAGACCGGCTCGTCAGGGGCTTCCCCAGTTTTCATCGCAAAAAATAGAAAAAATCTGTTCAACCCCTGAGCGAATAAGTAGAGTACAGCCCCGCTGAAGCAAGTAAGTACTGGTGCTGCGGATCCTAATGAAACGACTAACTACTGATCCTTGAGAGTCTCCATAGCCTCGCGAATCAAGTAGTTTCCCTTCGGGTCCAAGTTCAAGGCAATCGTAAACTCGCGTATGGCCAGGTATTTGTCCTTCTGAATGTTGTAGAGCTGCCCCAAAAGAAAATGCACCGAGGCCTCGTTTGGCGCAAGATCCTTGACCAACTCAAACTGCTCGAGCGCCTGTGGAAACTGCTGCATGGCAAACAACAACTGCGCCTTCTTGAAGATGGGCAAGGCGCTCAACGGCTGCAACTTGTGCGCTAGCTCGTACTGGCGGAGCGCAAGCGTCTTCTTACCCAACTTCTCCAACACCATGCCCACGCAGCACACCAAGATGATGTTGATCGGGTTGATGGCCACGGCCTTCTTAAAGTGGTAGTCGGCCTTTTGGTACTCGCCCAAGTTGATGTACACCATGCCGATACCGTAGAACGCGTTGTAGTGGCGCGGGTCGAGGAGCACGCTGTACCGGAAACACTCGAGCGCCTTCTCGTAGTTATCGTTGGAGAAGTACTCGTGGCCCCGGAGCGTGTACGCATAGGTGAACTTCGGGTCGATTGCTAGCGCCTTGTTGAAGCAGCGAATGGCCTCATCCGCCTCGCGCGTGAGCGAGAAGAGGTTGCCCATCACGCACCACGTGATCGGCAGCCCGGCGTCGATATCGTGGAGCTCGTTGGCCAAGTACGTGAGTTCAACCTTCTGGTGCAAGTGCCAGAGGAGCGTGGAGTAGTATTCCATGTCCTCGAGCCGCGTGCGGTCCTGCTGCCGCAACCGCACAAAGTACCGTTTGGACTGCTTGTAGTTGACGATCTCATAGTGGAGCCGCCCGAGCGCCGCAAGCACCCATGGCGTGTTCTGCTCGTGCGCCGGGAGCGTCTCCAACGTGCGGATGGCCTTGTAACAGTCATACTTGGAGAGCGCGCGGAACAGCCGCGCAAACACACCGTAGAGCTGACGGAGGTGAGCGTCCGCGGCCACCACGTCCTTGCTTCCCGCCCGGCTGGGCACGAGGAGCCCCGAGGCCGACCGTTTTGGGCCGCGCACGACATCGCCCATTTCCCGCCGTTTGGCGTACGGAAACGCGCGGTGGGCCGCAGTGGGCGTCTTGTTCTCACCGAGCCACGGGAGCGGCGCTAGCGGCCCGTGGAGGGCTTCTTCGGGCCCATGTGTGCGTCTGAGTGGCGCGTCCGGGACGCCCGTCGAGGCGACCTGCGGCGTGGTGATCTCCACGGCAGGCTTGGCACGCGGCGTGGCTGCGAACGGGTTGGGCACGCCGGGCTCCTCCTTGTGGTCGGCGAAGCGGGGGAAGAAGCTGGGTGGCTCACGTTCACGGTCACGCGACTCATGATCACGTGCCTGATACGTCTGTTTCACCGACACGTCGGCGCCGGCGCGAGCCAACTCTTGGAAGGCCTCGAAGTCGTACGCGTTGTGACGGAGCGCCTGCTGGAAGTTGAGCACGCTGTTTTTGGTGTCGCCCTGCGCCTTGTAAAGGGCACCCAAAAGGTGGTATATGGCGGACGAATCTGGGTAAACGGAGCGGGCAAACTCGTAGTTGTGTCTCGCCTGCGGCAGGTGGAACTCCGCCATGGGACTGTGACCTGAAGGCGCAGAATTAGGGGTGTTTGTGCGGGCGCCAAGCCTCGCAAAAAGAGGTTCGTCAAACACGGTGTTGGTAGCACCGTTAACGCCAGTAGCGCCGGTGTTTGCGCCATTAGTACCAGTACTATTTGGGCCAGCGGCAGGGGCGCCGTCCCCGCTAAGGCGGCTGCTGTCGTTGTACAAATGGGCCACACTGGTGAGTCTATAAATACCCTCTTTATGCTTCAGTAGATGCAAACACAGACGGGCGTAAATGTAGGCACAGCCCACGTGTCCGGCCCCATTAGAAAAGGCTTCACTGCTGCGGTTGAAAGCGGTTTTGTACTTGCCCTGGCGGTACAAAGTGAGTGCATACAAATACACCGAATCCGGGTCCTCTGGCGCCAACGCCACAAGTCGCTCGGCGGCAAACTCGGCATTTTTTAGGTTGAAAGTGTCGAGGGAGTGGATCACAATCGAGCGGAGGTGCTGCACGATATAGGAGGCGTCGAGATCCATTATGGTGGTCAGATATGGGGTGAATAATGGTAGTACGGTAGTATACTATGAGCAGAGTGTAGTATAGTATGGAAGTGTGTGCTAAAAAGCGTCGAGGTTGGAAATGCGGCTCAAGTGGAAGTTCTAGCAAGTGTCGGTGCTGTTTGGAGGTACACAAGAAAGGGGCGCCGCCAGAGGGTGGGTCCGTTTTGGTGGTGAAGAAAGGTTGCAATGATGTTGTGAATGTCTGTGAAAGTAGTGCACAGTGCGGCCCGCGAGCTGGGGAAGGTGGAGGGAAGATAACGAAAGAGGTAGAGAGAGGAGAAAAGGTGGGAGTAAATAGGGGAGGATTTTAGAGGATGAATCGGAGAGTCGAAAGATTTGGCCAAAAAGTGAATTTCCTGGTGGTGGTCGGGAGGGAAAGTCTGGTGGTATGCAGTGATGGCTGGGTGCAACTTGCAGAGATAGGACGAGGAAGATCGAGGAGAAAGACAAGAAAAAGATAAAGTATTTTTGAAGATTGAAGAGAAAGGGTTCTTTCGAGACTTAGCTGAAAAGCCGTGAATGTAGCGAGAATGTGGCCGGCACGCATTGAGCAGCCAGGATTGGTGCAATCTGAGGAGACGAAGACGAACGTGGAGAAGGTGAGAGAAGGAAGGAAAAGAGAAGGAGACGGAGAAAAAAATGGAGGAAAAAGAAAAACGATATGGGAAAGAGAAGTAGTGATAGCTTCAGCAAAATGAAACATTTGATCAAAGATAATGTAGGGCTGGCCATGTGCTCGGGTATCCCGGTGGGCGATGAGCAAGAAAGAGAAGGAAAGATGAAGCAAAGAAGGCGAATAAAGAGATCCGTAAATACCCCAAAGTATCAACGTACTGAAACTGCTGGTACCCTAGTCTTGGGTGCAAATTGACAGCGCTATGAGGGAGAAAAGAAGAGAAGATTGTGACACATCTGCCCCATTTTCGTCTTGCTGCGGTCCGTGAGTGCGCAAGTCTCAAATGTTTTGGGTTGGCCCGACGCCACTGAGTTGTAGCGTGTGTTGATTAGTCAGAGAAGAGAGTCACCACTGCCGCGAGGGACACCTGCTGGAATGACGAAGCCCGAGGGGCAAAGCACTTCGCCCGATTCCTAGGCGAAGTTCACGGCTAGGATCACGACGGTAAGATCATCTCCGGTGCCCCAACTTTCGTTCTTGAAACGTCCTTGGCCGAGGCTTGGGAGTAGTCTTGAGAAGTTCGATAAGACACTTCGGAAATTCACTAAAAAGTAATATCTAAAGGCATTGAAGCTGCTGGTCACGTCACTGATGGTTCGTTGTGCGATTAGAAAAGAAAGGTGAGCCAACGGAGACAGAGACTAAGATAAAAAACATACTCAACCAGATTAGAGACATCTAAGGGGTATAGACCTACTAACAAGACCACCAAAATCAATTCATTAAAGGTATTAAGCGGCCGCAGCCGTAGCGAACTCACTACATGCGGCAAAACACCACCACTTCTTTCACGTCCTCCCACGTCTTCTCACTTCTCCACCACTGCCTCACTTCTTCTTCGACTTGATCACGAACGAGCCATCGCTCGTGTACGCCATCAACTTCTCGCTGGTGGCCCGTTTCTTCCCGAGATCCAACACCTTCGACAGCGTCGAGACCGGTGTGGTGGAAACATCTCTGTCCCTGGAAATGAGTGTTCCCTTCGAAGACGCTAGCGCCTCTGCACTGCCAAAGTAATCGTTTCGGATACTGGCCTGCGGCGTGCTGGAGGTGGACTGAGGTTTGGGACTGGATGCTCCATTTGGTTTAGGTGAGAGCAAGCCGGACGCCAAAAGGTACGGAGAGGCAAAGCCACCCGAACTCAAAGACGCCTGCGGCGTGGAGGGCGCACGCTGGTTCTTTACCTGCGTGTCGAGCGTCAACTTGGGCTGTTTCGGCTTACCCAAGCCGGTGGTACTCGACGCTAAAGTGGTCTCGTCCATCGACCCGATAACCGGCGACGGCTCGCCAGAAGACGAGCTTTCGTGCACAGAAGGAGCCGTCTCGCCCACACGCACGAACCCACGTGACCGGAGCTCCTCGTCCTTGAGCTTGGTCTCCTCACGAGCCTTGGTGAGCAATTCCTGTGCTTTGGCCAACGTCACCGTGGGCGTGTTGCAACTGCTGACGACCGGCACCGAGTCGTCGATGTCGATCGTTGCCGTCATCAATGCCTTCAACCAGCCGCGCATCTCGTCCTGGGTCTCCACTGCGAAATAGTGTGTTTTGGGCTGTGTAAAGGTTAGCCCCTTCTTGAAACCGGGTGCAGGCGGCACGAGCTTGAAGCAGTAGCGGCCAAAACCTGTCAGCGACGCGTAGAGCGCAATGTACTTGTCGTTGGAGGTGTTGGCGTCACCCTCTGTGCTGATCGGAAGCACCTTATGTGCAGTGATATCGATCAAGCCCTTCTCCCGCCTGTCTCTGAGCGACGTGTAGTACGAGAGTCGCGTGCCGTGGAGCGTGAAGTAGCGCAGCCTCCAGCCTAGAGAACTGCCCAGTTTCTTGGCCATCCAGCCGCTGAAATTGGACGATTTGATGGCATCGTCTGGGTTGATTTCACGAATACCCTCAGTGAACGCCGAGGTCTTCAGCTTCTTCGACACGGTCAAGTTGCGGAAGTTCTGCGTGGACACGGAGCGCAAGCTGCGGAAACGGCCATGTGGGCCCTCCTTGTCTGGTACGTCCTCGCCTTTCTTCGGAGATATACTTCCGTCCTGGATGTCCAAGTCGTCGCCGATGATCGTGAGGTCTCCGTCCTGGAAGAACTTGGACGCGCGCTTCTGGCTGTGGAACTTCTCGTTGTCGATCTGGGGCTCGTCCATGTTTCCCGACAAGAACGAGAAGACTGAGGAGTGTCTTCTGTGCGCACCAAAGCCAGACGAGGAGCGCCGATGGCCGCCATTATTCTGACCATTACTTCCATTTTGGTTGTCGTAGATCGACGACGCCGGGCGCAGAAGCGCGCTGCTTTTTTCCCTCACCGCGTACGGGTTGGGACTCACGCTGGCACTGGGTTGCGGGATATTTGGCGATCCACCAAATTTATAACTATTTGTGCGCGGGCTCTGCAGCGGCGGCTCGGGTGCCTTGCGCGGCGACAAGAAATTCGTGGTATTGGGGCTGTCGAGAAAATCGTTAATGTTGTCCAACGACTGCGATCTCGTGCGCTGGTGTGATTTGGCAGAGGATTTTCTGGGCCCACCGTCGAGGTTGGGCGTACGCAAGTCGGCGGAGGGGAGCAAGGAGAACCGTTTTTCCGCCTCTGCTTTCTCTGTCTTTTCTGCTTTTGGTGTTTCCGCATTCTCGTCCTCGGTCGAGTCGTCCGAGTTGTTGTACGGTGCGGACAGAGGGAAGATATGGCCCTCGGATTTCTGTGGAACACGTGACGCGATCTGCTTCAACTTCTCGATTTCCTTGAATATCTCGAACCGCGTGCCGAAGGAGTCGATCTCCAACTCCTTCAAGTGCGGCAAGTCGAGCTGTAAAAGGATTTCGCCGGTGATCTTGTGGCGTGCGAACTTGCCAGCCACAGCCATATCGAACCCGAGCACTATCGCGAAATACGACAGCACCTGTTTGGGGGTCCAGGATGCTGCTTTTAGGGGGTTCAAATCCTGTGTTAGCGACTGTGTGCTGGCACTGCGCAGGTGGGACACGGTCTTTTTGGAGGGGTCCAAGGAGGGACCAGAGGCAGACTTCGACTTCTCGGTACTTTGCCCATTTTGGCCATTTGGACCGTTCTGGCCACCTTTGCCAGTCTCGCCGGCAGCCAGCGTCATCTCGAGCTCCTGCAACGCCCGGTCGATCTCGCTGATGGTGGTTTGCTTGTCGCTGTGTGGTTTTGGTACGGGCACGCCAGGCACTTTGGAGGCGCTGGAGGTGCTGCTGCCGGTGAGTACCCGGCGCGAGCGGGACCGCAATAGAGTGGCATTCGCAGGGTCCGCTGGGGTCTCGGCTTTTGTGAACGATTTGGGGAAAAGCCCCACGTCGTTGGACACGGTGTTGCGGCCCATGTACCAGCCATCATTGTACTCCGAATCGTCGGCCAATATCTCAACACGGTCGCCGATTTGGAGCGACAATTCGTCGCCGAGCCGCGCGTTGAACTGCTTGATGCAGACGAAAATGGTCTCCTGGGGCAGGCTCATGTTTTTGTGGTGGCCTTAGTGTGGATAAGCGCCTGAAGGGTACTAACAGGGCCAGAAAGGGCTGCAGAAATAACAGACACTGGGCTGCAGATGGCGCTGTTTTCAGAAAGCGGCCACGGAAGTATGGGGCAGAAATCCGCGTCGGAACGGGCGTTTGTGGTTGTTTGGGGTCGTGCTAGGACACGGTCTTGGGTGGTTTCACGAGAAAATGGCACGGAAGAAACTGGCACTAGAGCGTGTCTGCGGAACGCTGGGCGGGAGCAGCGCGAGCAGAGGCGGGGTTTAAAAGCGTCTGGCAAAGAGCAGGTGGCTTTTTGCAGAAGAAGTTGGTGGAGGAACAGACCAAAAAACAAGCTACGGTAACGAAAAGCGTAATCCGGGCCTGCACACAAGACACATCCCCATAGTGGCGCTGTCGTGTGGGCGGGGCTGTTTTTTTTTGAAAAAAAAGGTCTTCTTTTGGAGAGAGTAGGCACACGGGCACGAGCCAAAAAAAGGGCCTTTTTCGGGACGCCCTCGTTGTTGTGGGCCACGTCCAACTATGCTTAGCGAGCCGTGCACTGGAATGTGGCACGACTAGTCTCACTAGTGCTACGAGTGAGCAGAGCGCAATCACGTGCGAGCCACCAGAATCCGGGCTCCCACTCCCGTTTTGGCCTCTGTGGGTTTACGTCGGTTGAGCAGAAATGCCGGTGGGCTCGAGTTTATTCGTTTGGCTTCTTTTGGATGATGGGCATGCACGGGGTCTAGACTCATCGCTGGCTGGCATGTGCACTCCAGGCCAGATCCAACCACCGGCCAGCAATCCCAAAACGGAAAAGGCAAAAAAGGTCGGAGGGAATACGAAAAAAGGGAAGCGGGGATGTATCTGCCACCGTGCCATAGTCAAGGTATTGTGAAGCAGTATGAAGAGTACTGTGAGTTGTATAGCTGCTCTTTTCCATTGTGCAAAGCGGAAATGGAACCGCAGTCGCAGTCTCACCTCGGGCACGAAAAAGGCTAAATGGAAAAAACAACTGTGGACTATTTGTCATCGCACCGTGCCATTTAGTCATGTGAGCACCAGGGGAAGATCGCCCTTATTGATTTGTTTTCATCCACCCGTGTATCTCAAAGGGTAGAAACGTAAATAGCTGACAAACCGGGCTCATTCTGGAATGAGTAACGTGGTGATAAGCTTGCAGATAGGGACATCAGTGAAAGGATGGGACAAACCCATGAAGTAGATGGATCCGGTGTGTTGGGATCGGTTGTAAGCACAGACTGGCATTTTGTAAGCATGAAAGTGCCAGCACGGGTCCAACCCGGAAACAGCTTCAAAAAAGCTTTTCGAACCAGAGCCAAATCCGCAGATTCTTGAAGGACAGTCTTTGTAGCATCTGAGAAGTCTCGCGATCGGACCACCATGGCCATGACTAGCGTCTCCTCTCAAGGCAGTTGAGACACGAAGAAATACACACTGTTTAGCTGGGGCAGGGCCTGCTTTTCGACGAAGAAAAGTCGATGGCCTGTTCATCGTTCGTTGAACCGTGGATCTCTTCAAAAAACTCAGGATCAGTCAACTAACCAATCAAGTTTTGAAAGTCTTTTCGCATTGTGCCGCTAACAAGCCAAGGAACTTCTTCGCAGTGCAAAAGACTCGACTAGCCCCGGCTCGATCAAGAACAACGACAAGCATAAATAAGATTTAGGCGCTGCTCAGCCAAGCACGCTATCGAGAAAAGAAGCACCGGTAGCTGCTGCGCACTGAAACGGATTCCAAAAATAAGAGCCGCTCGTGGATGATCGGGCGAATGGCCCTCCTTCAAAGCCACTTCCCGGGCTCATTGACTGGAAGTAGCTATGCATGAGTGCCACAGACGTGGCGAGATTGGTGGTTGAGGTGGCCCAAAACGATAGGACGTTCCCCATGACCTACCGTGAACCGACAGAGTAGGTCGTTGTGTGTCACTGTAAAGAAAAACCCTACCGTGTTCATTGCCTAAAATGGGATGTTGTTAAAGCCAGGAGAATCACCCGAAGGTGCATCTCTGGTGCGCTGACAGCAGAGAGGGAAAGAAGACAACACGATCCGGACTGTTTTCCCACTATACAACTGCTCTTTCTTCCCACATGGGCCCAAGGTTTTCCCAAGAAACGGAAACTTCGATGACTCATGACACTAGCTCCCCCCACTCTGGACCCCTCTACAGACCCTTGAAGTGTGAAAAAAGTAGTACTATCACTTTTGAAACCAGACGAACATTCGCATTTCACATCCATCTCCCAATACCCAAAACCACTCCTGAAGCCCAAAGAACCTTATATACACCTTAGGTCGATCCATAGTCTTTGCTCCTCTCACACAACCCCCTCCCTCATGAACTCCCCACAACCCTAAATTTGCATCCGCATGATACGCCGCAGTCCTGGTTATGAGCACAGGCTCGCACGCTGTACTATGCGTGGGGCGCGACTGCTAATCTTGCCTTACTACTCACTTCACCTACGCCATTGAAATACAGAAAGAAGCATAAACTTCGGTGCCACAGGAAAAGCGAGGACGTTTTACTTAGTGTTTTCTTGGTCTTTTGTTATCCTTTTTCGGCGCTCAGTTTTCTTTCATACCAGAGAAGCACACCAAGCCCAAGTGTGATCTAGCCATTCTGCGGAGGTCTCACTAACCAACACTATTCTTCCGATACCTCACACAAGAGCCGCCAGATATCGTTTATTTTATCCCGATTCCGTGCCCAGTCACCAAAGACATACCCATAGCCACCCCATCCCTTTTTGTGCCACGGTCGGTTCACAAGAACTAAATTAGCCGCCGAGTCGTCGCCACCACAAATGCCACCCCCTTCATCGGAATACTCCCCCAACGACAGGAACAACCCATCCCCGCGCCGCCAGGTACGCCCCCGCCCACAGGGACAAGTGTTTTCCTGGAACCGAAACCGGCTAAACGAAGCCCTGGCGCAGATGGTGCTAGATGTGCACTTGCTGTCCGGCGCGTACTTCCCCGACTTCGATCCCGTCGGGGACTTGCTCCGGTACAATGCGGGGTCGTCCCAGGAAAGCGACTCTGACGAAATGAGCTCGAGCCTCAGCGAAAGCCTGTCGTCGAGCCAGCAGCTAATAGAAGGAAGTGCGCTTTCTGTGTATCAGCGTCTCTACGGCGCACAGGAATTGCAGGATCTCGAGGACGTGGCGCGGTACTTGCCGGAAATGGCCGACGACAGCGAAATGCTCTCGGACGACAGCAACGAGTCGCACGGCGCCACGAACTCTGAGGATAATGCAGGCACGACAGCGCTAGAAAGCGCCCGAATTTCTGGAAACAGCCCTCGGGCGGCGCAAGACATGGCCGAGGACCACGAGTCCGAAGACGGGTTAAGCTCGGGCTCGGAGCTCCCGGCACTGCCCGAGTTGCTTCTTTCATATGAAAGAGACAACACGACCAACGAAAACACACTCTCGGACCTGCACCACCACGCTCCACAGATACAGAATCCGATCACGGACGGCGTGCCGCTCCGGCGTCAGAACGCAATCCGAAGGGGCGCGTCGTCGCTGCCTACGGCCATGCTAGAGAAGAGAATAGGTGCCCTAAAGAAGAGCTTAAAGAGTGTATTGCGGGCCATAAAGAGCCACGACCCTTCTTTCGGCAACTCGCCATTGTTTGCAAACCATCGCATTTGGGACAGCAAGATCCACCCTGTCTTGCAGAGCCGCTGTCCATACCATGGAGACTCCTCTTTGGAGGCAGACATGAATGCAATCCTCATATCTCGGCAAACCCAGAGGCTTTGGAAGGACAGCCGTCTCCCAAATCATCGCAAAGAAGGCAACCACGAGCGTAGCGGAAGTCACGTACTAAAGAGAAAATGTGGCCCTGACTCAAGGTTGACCAAGAAACGTAAAAAGGAGGCGGCTCAAATGCTCCCCAGAGAAAACAATCCTTACGTGCGCCCGAATGTCGGTGAAACCATTTGGGCGGAAAACTTGTCCAATGCGAACAAAGAACAGATCTTGAATGGCTTTCATTCCTCGTTCTTGCGAAGCGGATCAAAATTCTCATTGGCCATGGACTCCTCACTACCTGCCTGGGATCATTGGTTGGAGTTAGATTTTCTCGAAGTTTGTCAAAAAACTGCACAAATCAATGGGATTTTCCAGTCGATGAAGGAGGATGATGATAGGCATCTACACGTGTTCCAGAAGTTCATGAACCTTGTCATGGGCGATGTTCGTATGGATGATGGGAAACTCATTCGTGACGTATTGGAGGAAATGTTTTCTGTATTCTTTGCTTTGCCGAGTGATAGAAAAAGAGATACGCATATCACAATTCCATTTGTTGGCACCTTGATCAATTTCAAAGAGAACGACTTGCGCTTTCTTGATTGCCAACAAAACCATGGGAGTTGCAGCCGACGGAATCACAATGACAGAATTAGGTTTCAGTTGGGCGAATGGCTAAAAGTAAGGCCATTCTCCCATCTTTCTGAAACGTTCTTCATGAATCAACTTCGTTTCGCAATTAGGTGTTTGAAGAGCTTCTCGAAGATACCAAGAAAGCATCAAAAAGCAGTCTACGATTTTTGCAAGAAGTTGGTTGACGAAAGCTGGATGTTGACGAAAGATTTCGAACTGATACGTCGAGCAAAAATCCCAGTTATAGACAGAAGTTTCGCGATTGCCCAAGATGAATCATCCAACGAATTGAGGGAAGGGAAATGCCCCCATTTGGGGGACTCGTCGTTCACCCGTAAATGGAATAGTGAGATTAGCGACAAGCTCGGGAATTTTGTCAGTTGTGCCGATTCTCAATTGCTTAACTTACAGCTCAATTACGTGTTATTTACTGTGGAAATCGATGTTTACGCGGCGATGAACCTGGTTCTCAAGACGCTTTCCAAGGTTTCAGCCAAGTCTGAGCATTCGATTGCAAAGTTACAGCGTTACCTCAGAGAAAGAACGCTTGCCCCCGGAGCTGGATGCTCTACCTTGGTGTGCTCCCTTGATAGAAAGACCGGGCGCCTTGAGATGCTGAAAGCTCGATCCGAAACAGATTTCAAGATTCCTGTTCCTCGCAGAAGGTACTTTTCTGCACGGGGCCCTTCATACACTGCCGCAAGCGAAGACTCAATGGAAACATATTACACCATTGACATGCGCCAGCACTCTCGGGCGCGATACATGTATCATTCACAGCGCAACGGTAGCACTATGGTCTATGGTGTGCCCATGAAGGGACATTCATTTGCAAATTTCTGGAAAGACGATGACGAACACTTGGGCTTTCAATGACTCACCATAGACCCCAGCCCTTTTTTCCATTTTGTTTATCTTGCCTTCGCTTTGCAAAAAAGTCCCTTGAGCATTCTCGGTACGCATCAAAAAACTCCTGACAGACCGACTTGTCCTCTTGATTCCGCAAAACACAACTGATGGAAGCCTGACGGCTCTCTTCACAAGGGTCATAGTATTTCGAGGCCTCCTTGTTGGCCCATCTGTATTTGTGGCGGTGATTCTTGGGATTATCAGGATAGAATTTGAACTCTTCGGGACCACCTCGAGTGAAGTCAATATTTTCCTTTTCCGTGACTACTTTGTCGGATGCCAACAGTGAATCATTGCTTTTATCGGACATCTTGTAGTCTGTGGCCGTTGGTCATGCAAGTTTAGATCATGGTTCTTTTCAGTGAGGCGGCACGTGACCTGTGCAGGTTGGAAGTTAGAGATATTATTCGGGACTACGGAATCAATTGGTTGGTCGCGGAAAGTTGCTAAATTGCTAATTTTATTTTCTTAATAGCCAAGCTTGCTGGCTGGATGTTTACCATCTACCCTCGTCTTGACGGTAGCCGCCCTGGCCACCCTCACGACCGCCGTAGCCCTCGTCTCTTCTCTCGTGCTCGCGTCTCTCTTCTCTGCGCTCATGTCTCTCCTCGCGTCTGCTCTCGCCGTAGTTGTTGTTGCCGCCGTAGTTGTTGTTGCCGCCGTAGTTGTCGTTTCCACCGTAGTTGTTGTTGTTGTTGCCACCGTAGTTGTCGTTTCCACGGAACTCGTTTCTGCCGTAGTCGTTGTTGCCACCGTAGTTGTCTTGTCTGCCCTCGTTCTTGTGCTCGGGTCTGCCGTACCAGGTCTCGCCCTCGGCGTGGTTCTTCTCGATCTTCTCCTCGACCTCGTGGGCAGCGACGGCGCCGAAAAGACCGCCGGCAATCTTGCCAAGCGTGGAGTGGTTACCCGCAAGTTTGCCTCCGCCGTAAGCGCCAGCAACACCACCGGCAAGGTCGGTCATCAAGCCTCTCTCGCCGGAATGTTGGCCCTGCTGGTTGCTGGACTGAGTGTTGTTGTCGGATCTTTGGCCCTGTTCGCCAGAAGAGTAGAAATCGTTAGCAGACATGTTGTGGAATTGGGTGTGATTGGTAAATTGACTGGCGAAAAAACAGCCCACGCGGGGCGGGGCCGTTTTATACCGCAATTGCGATTGCAACCGGCGACAATTAGAAACACGTCCGGGTGGGGCTCCATACACAACCGCCGTCATGGGGCATTCGAATGTTCTATTCGCAGTACGCAGCACTGCCATTTGGTGAATTGGCGAGGCAGCCGCGGCACAATCTCGGCTGTATGCAGGGCTGCCGTTTGGCGGTCACGTTTCAGTGCGAAATTGGCTCTGCCGCGTGGAGTGGCGGTGGAGCGGAGGGCGGAGCTACGCCAGAACCCCCCATTTTATGGCGGTCCTGTAGGTAGTGGTCCGCCACTTGCATGCCACAGTGGAGCAGGGCGTTTGACGGCGGTTTGTGAATTTTTGATTTTCGTGGTTCTGTGGCCTTTCCGAGTTTGGTGCAATGATTCGGGTAAGATCACATTTAGGGATTGACTCTTGATTTGGATTGATTTTCGATTTGGATTGGTGCTTGATTTGGATTGAATTCCGTACTCTGCTGGGGGTTGGTTCGAGTGTTGCGGCGCGGTTTGGCGGGTGCGGTGACGTTGCCCCTGGATCCGGTACAGACACGCTGCTGCGGTTAAACCTCAACGTATTTCGCCGTTTTCGGTGACCCGTGTCGCGTCTTCATTTGGCAATGTAAATATAGAACGGGTTTACGAGCCAGGGCAGATATTTATGGAGGTTGTTGAAATGACAGTGTGTCTTTAAAAAAAAAATGACAAGGGGGGTTCGTCTGTGCGGTTTGTCAATGCTACTATTTTTAACTTCCAAACGGGGATATCGCTCAGTGTCCCGCTTGATGGACTACGGTGCAATACATGTTTATCTCTACCTTCAGCCTGGTCTGGGGGCGAGTTTTGTAGATCTTTTTTTTTAAAGACGCAGTGGCTCATGCGCTCGCGTTCGATGTCTGACTCAATTCTTGCTAAATGTTTCCCGAGTACGAGGAATGGCCCTGATACAGAGTCTGATTGTTCGTAGTGTCTGGACCAGTCCCACAATGTGATACATGTCTCTTTGGTGGCTGGGTCTAGGCGGGAGATACCCTGCTCCGGGCAGCTGGCTCTAGTAATTGCCACTGGAAATTTTGCAATCAAAATATCTGATGGTCGCGGGGCCAAGCCAGTGAGCCGATTCTGAGCACGGGTGGTCAGATACAAGTGTTTGGCGTCTTTCGTTGGATGAGGCTGGTTTTTGGGAAAGGGAAGAAAACAGTAGTGTTATTTTCGTCGCCAACCACCACTTTTAGCAGGGAGGAAGCATGTTACGAATACACCCCAGGCGAAGTCCAGTCTTCGAACGCACAATGATGCGCATCCATAGGGCCAGCACAATTTTCACTTTTCGATTTTAGCATCAATTTTTGCTAGCACCCCAGATCGATCTTGTGGACTACTGGAAAGTCCTGCAGGTATTGTCTGTGATAATGGTAGCAGTATGGCCACTTCCTACCTATTTTTCCATGAAACAAAGAAAAGGCAAAAATCAGGTTCATCCTCTGATTACTTCGTCCAGCTAATCTGGTTTGCCTCTGAAGATTTCAGCGCAGAAGTGACAGCAGAGATCCCAGTAAGGGTGCGGCCAGACTGGCCTTGTGAAACATTAGAACTATCCAGAAACCTTTTACTTCAAAAGTATTCAGATGAGTTTTTCGCATATTCCAAAATATATATATATATATATCGTTACAGTCTGGAAACTCCCGAAGACGCCCAATACTGAAAACCTACTTTCTCGCTCTTTTTCCAATCCCCAGATTCGCCGTCCCTCATCCCATCGTCATCGCACCTCACCTGGAGCACTCCATACAGGCAGGGCCATACTGTGTCTTTTTAGCACCGCCCAAAACACCCAAAACGCTGTAAAAACTCCCTGGAAATGAGCTCCTCTCCAGTACAGTATCTACCGCATGCGACCACCGACACGTGCCAGCGGTGCAAGGAGACGCCAGCGGTGCTTATCTCGCGAAAAGAGCGGTTCTGTGCCAAATGCTTCATTTTTTTCATGCGAGGGAAACAGAGGAAACAGATGGCGGACGAGCGGTACAAGGTGAAATACGGGGCCGTGGCCGACCGCTTGGGCACGCAGAAAGTTTTGCTCCCGCTCTCCTTCGGTGTATCCTCGCTAGTCTTGTTCGATATGGTAGCCTCTATGTTACAGGAACAGAACTTGGCCCACAAGGGCAAACAGGGGTTTGAGTTGGTGGTGGTGCATTTGGTGCAAAAGGGGGAATCCATTGAAGGTCGTTTCCGGCGGCTAGCCTTAAAATACACCCCTTTGGCGGTCGAATACTATGAGATAGATCTAGCTCTGTACCCCGTTTCATCGCGGATGAGACTCGCCGTGAGTGCCGAATTTGACGTTCTAGCGGAAACCGAAATCCGCAGCACAGAGTCCGTTTCCGAGCTTCTCGAAAATTCCGCCAGCCGCTCGCTGAGGGCGGATTTACAAGGGCTCGTCTATGACGAAATATTTGCCAGTTTCGCCGTCAAAAGACAGTGCCAGACCCTAATATACGGACACAGTATGACGCGCTTGGCCAACGAAGTTATTGCGCTAACGGTGACCGGCCGTGGCCTGCGCATCCACGAGGCTGTGGCGGATCGGACAGATATATACGACGGTGTGGAGTTGCACGTGATTTTCCCGCTCAGAGAGATCTTATTTGCCGAGGTGAAGGCCGTGCTCAAACTCAGCGATGACCTCAGTGAGTTTGTGGCTACCCCCGTGGCGTCTGGGCCCAAACTCGTGAAGAATCTGACCGTCCATGATCTCACTACGCAGTATTTCGACGGGCTTGATGCGACGGGATACGCCTCCACGGCATCCACGGTGGTGAAAACCGCAGAGAAGTTGGGAGCACAAAAGACTGAGCCGATCGGGCAATGCCGCATTTGCGGGGCGGAGATCCACCACGACCCACGCACGTGGCTCAGAAACATCACGGTAAACAGCGCTGCGCCTTTGGAGACAGACGACGAAAGGGCGTATGCGGAGGAGTACTCCGCGCACGTGACCGGGGAAAACACAGGCTCCGACTTGGTCGTGTGTTACGGGTGTACGGTGACCATGGCAGGCGCAGGCGAGGGGTTTGTGTGGCCTGTTCGTGCGACTAAAGAAGAGATCTTGGATGAGTATGTGTTGAGCGAGGAGGAGTGAGGGGAGGGAGAGAGTCCGTATTATTTACGAGGTAGAGTGGTGGTATTACTTGAGCAGTATGGAGCCACCGGAAAACGTGCGGCACCGGATTGGGCCGGTTTCGGCCGGGGTGTATGGTGGACATTGCTTAGTTGGGTGGTTGGCTGGGCTGTACAGATTGGGGGTGTGTGTTGGTGTTGCCATGTTTAGTGTATGATTATATGGGTGTAGCTGCTACTCCGACCGGAGAGATTATTAAAAGACTGATAGAGCTACTCCTCGATATCATCTTGACGCACACTCTTCTCTACGATATCGGAACACTATACTACCGCGATCTTCGGGTTATCTCGAGATTCTTGCTTTGAATAGTTGGTGCAAGTCTGTTTACTTCCTGGGGCCCGCCGTTTTTGAGAATAGATGAATTAGGTCTACTGGATTTTCATCTGTTAGGCTCGAGACAGCTGATTTGGTATTTAGGAATATCAATGTAGTATGATTCCTAGCTAACCATGGGAAAGTGTGATTTTTCGTCGTATCGAGTACGCAATTTGGAAGGTATGTGACACTACTAAAACACGATCTGTAAAGCCGTTTTAGGCAGCCGTTCTGGAACAGCCAGCTTTGAAGCATTACACGGGGCCCACCGGAAAGCTCAAAAGAAATGAATGTTTTTGACTGGAACAGTGCTAGATTTGATCCATCTTCTCATTCCATTATAGCCTTCATGATGATCCACGGGCTTCAAGCAAGGTCAGCCTTATACAAGGTTATGGCCTCATTGAAAACGCAAAGATCGAAGAACTCGACCACTGACTTGCTCCTTCTTTTGGGAATATCTCTAACAAAAAGCTAGTGCATCATACTTGTCAATAACCTACTATGGCCGTCTCGCTTACTCGACACCTCATCACACGTCTCATGTCCATCACCCAGTAATATCAGGAATTTCCGAATTATCTCGAAATTTCTCAAGTAGCCCCAAACTCGATTTCCCCTGCCTCCAATCAATCTCTCGCTCTGCCTCCCTTACCTATTAAGTATGTGCGCAACACCGCGCCTACTCCACAAATCAACCTCTCCATAGATCTACTAATCTCCACCAATTTCCCCAAAATCAACCAAAAACAACCAGCATAATATAAACTTCATGTACTCGTCTACGCCCGCCATCCACACCCACTCGCCCTGGCGAAAACAGCGCACGTGGACCAAAAGGGTGCACGAAGCAGGACCCACAAACCACCCCCATAATGGTCCGCTGGCACACAGTTGCACACTCCATAACATGGCACATGTGTCCCACGACGTGCCCCCCGAGGCGATCCAATATGCTCCTCCGCTTTCTGCGTATTCTGCTGCCCATTGCGGTCTGAGTGTGGCATGTACAGAGTACAGCAGGGCGCTCCAGATGGCCGCGTTTACCGGTGTGAGGGATGTTCCCGTGTTGGCACCGCACGTGCTGCAACGACTAGAGAAATTGCGCAGAATCAGAGCCACTGGATACGATACGTTGGCGCCCATCGGCCTAAATAGAACCATGCGAGAACTCGACGACGACGCGCATTTGGACGAGGACGACGAGGACCAGGGTCAGGCGGAAAACCTGGGGAATATGGGGAACCCAAATCTGGCCAATTTGCTGTCAAACCAGGCCAATATGGCGAATCCGAATCTGGCCAATCTCCTGATGAATCTGGCCAATCTCCTGGCGAATGCGCACACTTCGGGCCACGAAAACCCACCGTTTTCGGGTGTTTGGTTCCCTGAAAACGACTTGGATGCTCGTATTCCAGATGCAGATCTCAGCGACGTTTCTGCGCCTGAATCGCTCTCCCGCTCGGATACCCCCGACGCGTTTATGGCCGCGGATGTCGAGTACCAGGACGACCACAGTCTAATACACGATCACGTGGGCCAGAATAGCCTCGATTCACATGCTTCGTTCTCCACTGCGCTGGTGCTTTCCGGGGCCAACATGGCCACCATGCCTACTGTTTCTACGGTGGCCACCGCGACGTCTAATCTCAGGACTTGTGACGACAGTGACGTGGACATGACATTGGAGTGATCTGGTGAGCTCATGGAGAATCCGAGGTCGGATATGTGATTGGGGTGTGGTAGTGGGCCCATGGTCGGTTTGGTTGGTTTTTCAGGTGCTTACAAAGCTGTGGTAGAAAGATGTGGTGAGGAGGTGCTATTGAGAGGTGGTTGGACAGAGTGGTGTGGATGATGTGGGTGCGTTTCTGAGTGTTTCGGAAGGTAAGTGCTCGGCGCGATATCGGAGAAGTCTCCAGGCACGGTGCTTAAGCGATAATCAGATTCTTGTATGAATCACTTAGGTGGCACACGTGACACAGTTACAATGACGAAGGTCGTGCTTGATCTCTCTGTCCCATGGGTCGTGAGGGCTATCATGTCGATCTGGGATATTTCTAGCTTTGGAATGTGACAAGAAACGTCAGTAAGTACCGAGATTTCAGTGGCCGTCGGGGGGTCGTTTTCACTTTCTTGCACCGTTCTCGAGACACCTGAATCATAAAGATAATTACTTTCAACGCAATTGTATCCTTTTGGCCCAAACGGTTGCAAGTGATGATGTTGATAGTATATGGCCACAGAGACATTTCTTTGGATGGTAGAATAACTATAGCTCAGGTGAATGATCTTGCTGGTAATTCTGACCCTTGGCCAGAAATGCTTACTGGTATCTCCGTTTACGATCCAAAGGATTATTTATACTGCAAAGAGATCCATGATATGAAAGCGATAGAAAGAACGCACTGTTTTGAAAAGGCAGTTCCTGAAACACAGCGAATATCTTTAGGGTTATACCGGCACAACTTTGGAACCAGCGTATTACAGACACTTTTGAGTTCTTAAACGTACAAAGGGTGATCTCTGGTGGGCCAAAAGCCCATTCCGTTCCAAACATGATTCGAAACATGAGGGGTTATTGCTAAGTTTCGAAGAAAACATTGGGTTGTGCAAGACAAACCATCAGTCTGTGCCAGAACTACACACTCCATCCTTGATATCCGCTTATATCCACTCAACTTACCCAAAACTACCCAAAACCATCTATATTTCTACCACATCACCCCCAAACCACTCACTGCCTACCCCCTTTTCATCGAGTCCACCTTCGCCGTCTGCAAGTGCAACGCAGGAATCATCCATTTCCCACATGAACACCGCGAGCCCTTCCAGCTGTAACCGCCCACCTTGGCCTCACATTTCGGACAGCAGAGCCGGCCCTCCATGTCCTGCTTGGCCAACTCTGCACGCATCCAACCCATCGGCTCGTCAACGAAGTAGTGGGAGCATGTTTTAGAGGCGTCAACGGCAGATATGATTCGTCTGGAGTGGGGAGCAGTCTTTATGAACTGCGACTGCCGCGAGTCGGCATCGGGCACCTCGTGAAGCTCGATGTCCGTGTCTGTGGCGAGCACCGTGCGGCAGCGTTTGCACCGGAGATTGAAGGACTCGCCAGAGGGTTCCTTTTCGACACTTTTACTTCCTTCTCCCCTTCCCCCCTCGTCGCTTTTGCTCTGCCACAAGCCCTGCTGGCGGAGCTGGCCGCCCGAGGGGTCGAGCTTCAAGCTGTTGGACACAAGAAAGTTCCTATAAGCCTTACTGCTTTTGTCCACTGTACATCCCATTTCTTTGAAAGCCGCAAGTTGTTCGAGAAACCCCGGATTGGGCTCTGCAGAGTGCACTTTTCGCTTAACCGCATGCATCGCCTGGTCCAAGCTGAGGTTGTATTTGTACATCAAATAAGCCACGACGACAGTGACCGACCTGGACTGGCCCTGTGCACAGTGAATAAGCACGGAGCCGGAGTGTTTTTTCGAGTCTGGGCCGGAAAAAAGCGCCGAGTCGATGAATGCCATCGCTGCGGGGAAATTGTCGAGTATGTTCTCGGTTTCCTGGTCGGTTACATCGATCTGGAGATGCTGGTAGTGCTCCGAGAGGTACGGGGGTACTTTTCCGTGTACTACGGAGACCACAGCGGAGATCTCGAAGTCGGCCTTGAGATCGACGCCCTCGTTTATGGGCTCTATCGACAGGACGTAGATGCCGCCGAGAATTCTGTGGATGTGTGCCATTGATGGAGAAGAAGAGTAGATGGGATGGTGATGGGTGTGCAAGACCGTGATGTGGAGCACGGTGCAGGACCATGACGGAGGTGGTGATTGGGTTTTCATGGAATTATAGGGTTTAGCCGTGTGGGTGGTCATTTCTAGCCTGAGAGCATTTCTGGATGTTTAAATCCGAGAAGAGTTCTATAAATTTTACGGATTGTGATGCTGGCAGCTGCTTCACAATATACGTATCAGCCGCACCAGGCCCCGAAAAGTCAGGCAGTGGTAGGGAATTTCAGGACGGACTCGGGCGTGTGGTGGATCTTGGCTTGTTATCCGGAATCGCACTGAAACTGCGTCCAGGCTCGAATTGTCTCAATCTTTCGGTGAAACGTCCCATTATTCGCCAAGACAACTTATGGGCCGTGCGGTATTGTGCGTGAATTATAGGACGAAGGAACCAAAAAAGGCAGACTAATCGCTGTTCCACGAGACATGAAGAACGGGAAAATGTCACAATTATTGCTTGTGGTGGAATTGGGTGGAGGTGCTGACAAGTATGCACATCATGGCAGTACAGGCAATATGACCATTTCCTATACTTGCCAATGGCGCAGCTCGTAACAATAATCGAAAGCGACCAGTCCAGGTTTCTCTCACTTTGCATAGTTGAGTGAGTAACATGCTGCCATTTAATGGTAGCGTAGTGGCTGGTGTGAACGCCGTTCGACCGGTCCTCGCTGCGACTAATAAACATTACCTGGCCTGTTCAGACAATCTCAAAAGGGCAGCCCTGCGAGGTACTGCTGTGTGACAGAGTCAACTACTCTGTAGACAACTTTTCCTGAGCACAGTACTATAGAAAGTGGAGTGATAATTGCGAAACATTCTTAGCCAGTTCAGTGTCGTGGGTGGTCTAGAACATACATCTTGACTCATATCTGTCCTTTATGATATTTTGGTTTGACAGGACCGGTTTAACCGTCTGTCAAATGCCGGATAGACATATCTCGTGATGCTCAAATGCCACCGATTTTAACAAACGTGCCTCCAAAGATCAATGACATAGCAAAAGGGCATGGTATCCTGGTTACCAATCGTGACGGTGAACGGGAGTCTTTCATGTATGAGTCCTTCGCTTGAACTCAACAGGTCGACAATGCAACATGGCGGCGCTCCAATCGGAATAACTTTCAGCTGTATACTCTCAGATACGCTGCTAACTAAAAACATCCGGTCAATAACATAGATGAGAGAAATATTTTCTCAACGTTGAATGACCACGATCTAATGTCTCACCTTGATGTCTTCTATCCAATAACAAGAATCCGGGCAAGACTGGATCTGGCATCGTGAAGCAGAAATGGCCCTCTCATTATCCTTGTATCATAAGTATTCGCTGTCGCCCGCTTCCAGGTCTCTCCCGCTAAAGGGAGCATTTCGCCAGAATAACAGAAAGCTCCCAACTGAACCTCTCATTTGATACCACCATTAGCTATCCACATCTCCCTATACATCCACCTATCTTAAACATCCATATCGTATTATTACTATTAACTATCCTACCAGATACCCTTCTTGAAGTTGGCAATGTTCTCGCGTGCAATCGAGAACGCAGACCGGTTGAAGATGTCGTCGATCTCCTCCAAGGTCTTGTCCTTCGTCTCGGGCATGAAGCAAACCTGGTAGATCAAACCAAGGAACGCAATTCCACCGTAGAAGCCAAGCGTCAATCCCGTGTACGTAAAAGCGTCCGACATCTTGGTGAAGTTGTACGTGACCGTGAACGACCACAAGTAAAGGAACGTGGAGCAGATGGTCATACCCAAGGATCTGGTACGCAAGTCGAACGACTCCGATGGAATGACCCACGTCAACGTCGAGTAGGAGCCGAAGAACAAGAAGTACACAATAAGACCCGTCAAGTACACACCCTCAGAGGCGGCCTTTTGCGTGACTGGGTTGAAGCGGTAACCGACACCCACAAGCACCAAGCCCACCAAGAAACCCACAAGGTTGTAACCCCACACACGTCTGCCGAAACGGTCCATCCACATGATCGCAGGAATGGTACCGATAAGCAAGGAGCCACCTCCCACGAGAGACATGAACACAGAGTCCTTTTCGTTGAAACCGATGGCCCCCATCAAGGTGGACATGTAGTACATGACGGCGTTGACACCGGTCAACTGGCCCAAGGTGATCATGATCACGGAGTACACAAGAGCACGTCTGTTTCTGGCAATGGTGAACAACTCCACCCAGCTGGCAAACAACGACTCCTCCAGGCGTCTCTCGCGCTCCTGGAACGCGGCCTGTCTCATTTCCAAAAACTCCAACTTGGCGCCGTCGTCGTTGATGTCACGCAATCTCTTCCACACATCGTAGGCCATTCCGTTACGGCCCTTGTGCACCAACCAACGGGGGGACTCGGGGAGGAAGAAAAGACCAGCGAACAAGATGGACGAGAACACCAAGGAGGATCCCACCATGAATCTCCAGCCGCCGTGCACAGTGTAGAAAATGGCCGCGACCGCATAGCCCAACACCTCGCCCAAGGCAATGTTGAACTGGTACAAGGAAACAATGCTTCCACGCACATTTGCCGGCACAGACTCGGAGATGTAGATACCCACACAGCCACCCTCAATTCCCACTCCCACGCCAAGAATAAATCTGCCCGCGTACATCATGTGGTGGTCCTTGGCGCCAGCGCACAAGGCAGACCCGATCGTGTACCAGATACACGAGATGATCAACGACGACTTACGGCCAAAAAACTCGTTGAGCGGGGTCATAATCATCGAGCCCGCCATGGCTCCCAAAGGCATGAGCGACGACACCAACGACGCCTCACGTGCGGACAAATGCAACGCCTTGTTCATGCCGATGGACGCACCGGAAATAATCGACTGGTCCAACCCGGACAATAATCCGGCCGCGGCAGCAAACGCGCCCAAAAGCCACACCATGTTGTTTTTGTTCTTGAACTCGAGACGGTACTCCAAGCCCAACACACGGTCGATAAAGGTGGGCTTCTCGTTGACCTGCGCCGCCTCAATCTCCAACTCCTCAAACTCCTTGTCGAAGTTGAAGTTGTGTCTGAGCGCGTCCTGGTCTACCTTCTCAATGTTGTCATATTTCACGTCGTTTCCAAGCGAATCCGTGGAGGACACGGCCTTTTCTTGTCCCTCGAAAATACTCATGCTGGACTATAGAAGATAAAGTGCCACGGAAAAAGGCCGGCGGGCCCGCTATATATACCCTCGGAATGCTGGCGGGGATTAATTTTACGACGCTGGTGCTGGGCAGGGCGCATGCACGCCGCCGTTGTGCGCCGGAATTTTCACGTCCTGTGTGCAGGTTTTGTGGAGCCCCGCTGGGGTCATGTGTGAGGGAAGATGCACCCGCTGCACTGTGCATGAGGGTGCTGAGAAAAGCCGGAAAAATCCCGTCTCATGTTAGATGGCGGCCCGCCCATTTATCTGCACCAGCCGTGGCTCAGCCTCTGGACGGAAAAACTCCAGATTATCCGGCAAACACGAAACTCCCGAGAAACGCAACAACGGCACCGCCATAAAATTACACCCAGCTTCCATGAAGCGGGGCAACCGTGACGCTTGCGCAACAAACCAGAAATGACGCCCCAGATTTTCCGAGAAAAAGGATTTTTTCGTCGGTCTGCATATAGCGCGCGTCCGCCGGCGCGCTCCAAATAGCAGATCTGGGACTCGAGCATTTTCGATGCCACGTTTCACGCCAGCTATTGAGCCGTTGAAACATGAGGAAACAATGAGCGAAAAACAGAAGAACAATCGAGGAAATTGGCGCTGTTCCAATCCATCGTGTGTTCCAGGCGGTGCGAAATCTTAAACGGTGCCCCACACTCGTGCAGTAGAGTGATTAAAATGGCGCGAGGCTGACGCAGATGGGCGGGATCGTGCTGGGATTCTCCGCAAGTGAGCGTCGAATGAGTGTTGATCCTGCACACTACGCGTATCTGCCGTTGCCCCGACGTACATGCACACCCATGCCCCGTATGCCAGACTCGTTTGGGCCCCACGCGGTGGCACGATGCCGTTTAGCCGCGACGTTTGTCAGCGATCGTGCCAGATTGACATTAGGGTTTTGGCGACGCATCGGTCATCCAAACAGGTCGCCGGCGTGTGGGAACCGCTCGGCGAATTCTGCACAGAGGTGTTTTTTGAGCGCTGCGAATTGGCTTCCATACAGGGCCCCGCAATACGCACACGCGAGGGGCATGCTGAGACCCGATTGGTGGGCATTTGCGAGGTTTCGCAACGGAGTCAGGTTTCGTAATACGCTCAGTCTGCGCGCCGCCGCCTTCTTGCGGACGGCGAGTGTTCCTGCACCTAGCAGCCAGTCGTCTGAGTCCAGGCCGGACGCGGAGTCACTGGAGCACCCGGCGGCCACCTGGTGCAACTCGACGAAGAACGGCGTGGTGAAGGAGTTGTAGTGCCGCTTGTTCTTCATGTGCGGCAGGAGGAAGTCGCACGTGATCACGTGCACGTGCAAGTTGGCCATGGACGGAGTGCTGTGCACGCCCGCTTTGATGAAGGTGTTGCGGAAGTGGGCCCGCGCGCCGGGCGTGTCTTCGACGAGGCCCTCGGCGACGAGCTCGGCGACAATGACGTCCTTCGCCTGCTCGGCCGCGGCCGTGACCCTGACATGGAGGTCGTAGTCCTGGAGTGCGGCCAACGGGTGCATGTGCGTGACTGTGGGGTCTGTAGGGAGCACGAGAAAGTGGCGGAGGGCCTTGGGAAAGCGGTCTCTGACGATCACAAAGCCGGCAGTGTGCACCACCACGCGGGGGTTTGCGGGGTGGTCGATGTAGGTCTGCAACGCGTGGCGAAAACTCATGCTGAAGGAGGCGGTAGGGACGAGCGAGTAGGTTGGGGTATGGGGTGTGGTCACGTGACTCGCCTAATCACGGTCTGCCCGTTTCGTACTAATCGAGCCTCTAGATTCTCTGGTTAGCGGTCGCTTGTTCTCGTGGGAACATGAGCGTGAAGAACATGGCCGCGGAGATTTTGCTTCCTAGATCTCCTTGGAGATCCGAGAAACTCGGATATCCTTGGCTACGCATTAAGTTCTCGAACGTGTTAACATACTGGTCTAGCGAGTGCACAATCGAAGAATAAAAAGAAAGAAATGTTATAGTATTTCATTAAGCAACCGCATTCGTCTGTTTCTGTTTGTTATTTGGCCTTCTGTATGGCGGAGGTGTTCCTATGTGCGGCTCACATTACTCTTCCGAATCACCATGGACTGTTTGCGTAGTAAGACCATATTCTGTAGCATCTGTCTTCTCATTATTTTTCACCTTTCTGATGCTTCTTTTCCTCGTCCGTCATCTTTTCTTCATCTTTCCTTCATCGTACCTGTGTTTTCGTTAGGCTCAATTGGAAACGATGCTGTCCAGGATGGTGATTTATAGGTGATTCACCCGAATACGTCCTGATCTATAATCTTCGGGAAAACACAGGATGAACGTCCCGCATCGGTAAGAGTCAGTTTCTGTAACTTTTTTCTTTTATTCTTCCATTAACCGAACTTCCACCGATGGCTACATTTGAGTGTCAGTGACTTCGATGAACGTAGAGTGCTGCGAGAAGAAACAAGCGCATTTAAAGGGAGGGTATTGACCAGGATCACCTTACTCTTATATTTCGTCTTATCTTGCGTTTTTATTACTACGAGAATGCTCTACTGTGACCTCATGCACCATTTCCTTTCTCGGCCTCAACAACATCTAGCAAGACTTGTGAGCCTGTTGCAGAAGATAACAGAGAGATAAAATAAAACTCATAATCCAGGGTTACTGTTTTTTTTTTTTTCATTTTTCTTCGTTCGGCAATACGACGTCAGATACGTTACACGCGTATTGTATTAGCTATGTGCTACGAGCAAGATACTTGCCGGCACCCTTTTTGTGTGTCCCATTGGAATCTGTTATTATTGTACTTTTTTCTGTTCGACTCCTCCCTTTTTTATGTTTTTCCTCTATTTCAACCCACCTTCCTCCACTCTTAGACTGAGACTGTTGGTTTCTTGTTCTTGTATAAGATAGCTATAGGCGAGCCCTCAAGCACCGTGTTTGGTCCTGATCTTGGAGCCGTCTCCAAACAGTAAGAAATAGCCTCCTGCTTGCACACCGCAGCTCTTCTCTGTCGTGTTTGCACTGGCTGCCACTCGTTGTTTTGAGTGTTTGGCGTGGTGGGAGAAACAAAGCGATGGGACGAAACTTTTCGGAAACCATCTACCGTGTCCTTAGTAGGTGTCAAAACTGGTGCCACTTTGAGGGTCCGAGTTGGACTCCTCGCAGTCTGCCGTCTCCGGTTTCTAATTATACGAGCGACATCGAGATCTTCCACCAAGGTATCAAATTTCACTGGTTCAGGGGAAAACATACCCTGTTTTTCCGGACCGCCTGCCAAAATCTGGGTCGAGTTCCACGCAGGCGAAATGCCTGGGATCTTAATTGGCGAGCTGGTGATGGTAGGTGGATCTCCGAACAGCTTTGCAGCCACGACTGTTTCAGGAAAGAGAGATTTTTAGAGGGTTTCCTCGTAGTTTTTTGAGAAGATTTTTCGGTATTTATGACTGGCTGTAAAAGCCGGCTTTTTTTTAAGATGTTGCGTTTTCTATACTGGGGAACCTGGAAAGCTGCATCGTCAAGGTCCTCCAACGCCTTGTATGGGTTGTCAAACGTGTAAAAACGAGCTGGTGCGTTCTCTGGGTTGGTAGAAAAAGTCTCAAACAGGTTGTGGCCCAGAGGTAAACAGTCCTTTACTGTCCTCTTCTCTGGTTAGTTTACGGGCGTATTGGCCAAGCCATTTCTACGCTTTCGGCCTTGGATCTGCCAGTCAGACGTGGGGATCCTTTCTGGCGCTCTCAAAGGCACCGAGATCTTTCTCCAGAACGCTGGGAATTCTACTGGCGGCATCTTTGGTACGACCTCCATGTTAGGACACACTTTCTCTGCTACAGTTTTACCTGGGCTAAACGTAGTGACCTTGGAGTTGGTACTAGTAGAGGGCAGAGAGAGCAATGGCGGTGGCAGCCCGGCCAAAGTAAAGTTACTCTTCGTGTGTTTAATTTTCACCTTGTTCAAGGCCTTGGTGGAGAATCTAGAGACATCAAGAGAGAGCTTAGAGAATTGAAAAGTGTGGAAGAAAGAGAGCTGGTGGCCGGCGCCGTGTGTCTTGGTAGAGTTTTCAGAGTTTGTTCTAGAGGAATCAGAGTCGTTGCTGGATTTTTTGGCTTTGGTCGCTGTTCTGGGCTTTGTCCATTTTCTGGTACCGAGGCCGGACTTGAGCTTGAGATATGCTGCTATCAATTGGAATAAATATGGGGAAGTGCGGCGCGCGCTCCCAAAGATCAACTGGAGAAGTCTAAGGAAGACTCTGAGCTTTAGAATCATGTGTTGCTAAAGTTTCGAAGAAGAGTGGTTGATAGGAGGAAAAAAGCGGACCCCAGAAACGGGAGCGGATCCCTCTTATATAAGAAATTTGTGTTTCTGGTCGGCGGGCATAGCTTAAAAGAGAAAAACAAATACGCTGGCTCTCCCAGGATTGCGAAAAACAGAATGCTTGGGACGCTCAGCTTCACTCAATAATAACATCGAAAACAGAAGGAGATTTTGTGGTCTCAGTTTGCCAAATCTTAGAACATCAAGATCTGGGGCAAGAATGAGCTGAACAATCCTCTTTCAGCTTTCCTTCCTGTCATTTCTGTTTGCAGCCATAGCAATAATCTACCAATAATCTACGATCCCAGCCTCTTCGGAATTCAAGGGAGTATAAAGTAGGTAAAGGTTATTAAAAACGAGAGCAGTAACCAATTGAAAGTGCTGAACTTTGGTTGAATCTCTCACGACACATCTATGGAGGGTGTCCTGCTATTCTTCTAATTTAGTAGTTTCCACGTTATAGCCAACAGTTACCGAATACTACTTAGTCGTCACCAGTCTGGCACTTGGCATTAAATATGGAAACGCCTTTATATATTCGATCGGTCCCATGAACTGACAGGGCCGATATTCATACGAGGCGACCTTATCTGTTCTACCTTCACTCTTCTTCAATACTTTCTCCAACCTCTCTATCTTAATCCTACTCTGTTTCTTTCTTCTATTATTTATTCTTTGCTTTATACAGTATCATCACGTCTTTCTCTTCGTTGCTGACGCCTGCTTAACTCCGGTTGCAGCGGCCACACCACCCTTATCTCCGGCCACACTTTCCTCCCCCTCCTTGGCCTCCTTCGCCAGCTCCTCCCTCGCCAACTCCTCGTTATCCTTGAGCTTGATACTCTTCAACTCGTTCACAAACCAGATCACCGCCGCGTACAAACACGACGCAATCACAAAGAGATTGATGAAATGGATCGAGCCCGAGTAGAAGATGAGAAAGAGAAGCGACAAAAGGAGCATAATGAACGACCCGTGTGTGGCCTTCATGAGCGCGGGGGACGTCCCGGGCGTGAACACGGATTCCCAGAGCTCGACGAAAAACGACATTGGTGGTGTTGGAGTTGTAGGTTGCGTGCGCTGTGAAGAGGCAATAGACCCGTACATCCGGGATTGCTGTCCCTGGTTCTGGGAGAGCACCAGCAGCACAGGGAAATTGACCGAGATGGCAAGTTAGTGGTGGATTGACGCTCTTTCACAATTCATTTGATCCTCCATTCCGGCCTTCCTGCCCCTGTTGAAGATGCCTCCCAGAGGTCACGTGAGCCACTTCGAGTCACGTGAGTCGTGCGCCCTCCAACGCGGTATCGCTCAACTAACGTGGATCTTCGCCTACTACCGCTAACTAACCCACCATCATGTATCCACCCGAAGACCTGTTTATCAGCGACGAGGAGCTGGAGTACTGGTATGTTTCATTCAACACTTTTGTCAATATTATCTCCCCATAATTGTATTAAACATCCCCCGTTCGCATACTAACCGCCAGCCCCCTCTGTGTGGAGGAAATGGACATTTCCGACAAAAACTTCAAGCCATGTCCGTGCGGCTACCAGATCTGCCAGTTCTGCTATAATAACATTCGCCAAAACCCGGAATTAAACGGTCGTTGTCCTGGGTGCAGGCGTCTCTACGACGACGAAAGCGTAGAGTACAAGCGGCTAACGGTGGAGGAGTACAAATCGCAGCAGCTCAGGAAGGAGCGGCGCGAGCGCGAAAAGAAACAGCGAGAGAAGGAGAAGAAGGAGCTGGAGATCGCCAGCAAAAAGCACTTGGCGGGGCTCCGTGTGGTGCAGAAAAACTTGGTCTACGTCACCGGTTTGAACCCTCCGTGTGCTTCTGAGGACTTGCATTCCGTGTTGCGCTCGGAAAAGTACTTTGGCCAGTACGGTAAAATCATGAAAATCGTCGTCAACCGCAAGGCGCCCGCGGGCCACGCCGCGCCCTCGCTGAGCATTGTCGTGTATGTGACTTTTGCCCGCAAAGACGACGCCTTACGCTGCATTAATGAACTAGACGGGTCGCTCTGTGACGGGCGGGTGTTACGTGCTGCACATGGCACCACCAAGTACTGTCTGCTGTACCTCCGGGGGCACCCGTGCCCCAATCCCAACTGCATGTTCTTGCACGAGCCTGGCGAGGAGGCGGACTCGTACACACGGAAGGACTTGTCCACGCACCAGGGCATCAAGATGGGCATGAGCGGGCTGCGTAGCGGCAGCGTGACCAACTTGCACTTTTTCAGCGACGAGGGCGAGCTGGACGACGAGCGCATGTATACCTCCGCGCCTGCAGCAAACACCACCCCCGGCGCTGCCCACGCGGCCCCGGTCCTCCCCGCAACGGCCCACTGGGCGAAGACTCTGACCTCGGAGTCCGCAAGCGCGTCACCCTCCGTGACGAACCCCGTGTTGGCGAACGCAGCGGCGTTCCCTACATTGGGCGAGATCTTCAAGGAAAAGGCGCCGAAAAAGGACGCCAAAAAGCAGAAGAACAAGTCCAAGGACGGCGCATGGCCTGAGGACGTGGACCTCGACGACACCGCAGTTTATCTGTTTGTGGACGAGTGCAGCGAGCGCATGCGGGCGCTCTCGGATAACGAGCGAGAACTCCGTGTGCACTTCGACAACGTGACCGCGGCCGACAGCATCGCACCGTTCTTCCACTTCGACGCATCGTTCGCCCGCGCGCCCAGCGCGTCGTTGGCTGAGGAGAAAGCCTTGGCGGTGCACGTGATCGAGAAGTTCTTGTTGCGCCCGATGAAGAAGTACCACTTGGCATACCTGCACCAGCCACAGCCGCTGTTTTTGGGCCAGGCCAGCGGGCTTGGGGGCCGGGCTCCGTTCTCTAAGGCGCCGGAATCCTCACAGCAGATGCTCATGATGCTCCAGCAACAGAATGCAAAGGGCCAGGGCCCGAGACAGCTCCAGAACCAAGCTGGGCAGAGCTTAGCAGGTCAGAGTCTAGCAGGTCAGAACTTAGCCGGTCAGAATATAACCGGTCAGAATCTAGCAGCTCACCTGAACCAGGCGCCCCAGCTTGCGTCGCAGCTCAACGCGTTGCGCATGAGCGAGCGCAGCAAGACGTCTACGCCGCCCCCACCCGGGCTCTTCGCCAAGAGCCAGGACTCCATGGGCCAGGGGAACCCGCAGGGCCCACCTTCATCCAGCTCGCAGTTGTTAACGCAGTTGATGAGCGGTAAGAAGTGAGGTCCACATAGCATTTAATAACATATATGTAAATAACGGCTACTTAGCGCCTCCTAGGCACATGTCTCGTTTGCCTTGGTTTTCGTTGTTTCTTTTTTTTGCCCTTATTTCCTTGTCTTTCCCGGGTCTCCTAATCGGTCTCCTTGCTGAGAATAACCTCATTGAGGAGACGGCACTGCGACTCGTCAAACATGTCCAACTCCATCATACGGATGATCCGCGATTTGATCATCTCCTCCTGGATTGAAACCCCATGTTCTCGAAGAAACCTCAACCCCAAGTATCGTATCAAATTTGCTCTCACCACCTTCAAGCGAACAACAGGGGTATCTCGCGGAATGCGGTCGGCAAAGTCGACCGTCGACAAAATGCACTTGGTTTTCGCAAAATCCCAGAATCTCGTCAACTGCGAGCCGGTGATTTTTTTGTGGTAGAACGAGTCCGGGCGCGTGTCCCGCCGCATTTCCGCAATGGTGATTTCGATCGAGGAAGGCTCTTGTGAGGTGGAAACGGGCACCTTTTCAGCAGGGGTCTTTTGGCTGGTCTCGCTCAAAAACTCGCTGGTCTTCATTTTCTCAATCACATGCTCCACGCTAACCTCGACACCGGATCTTAACAAGACGAATTTCGCCAAGACTAGTGCCAAGTGTGGGGTTCCCGGGGGGACCTTTTTGTACCCTTCCACCAAGGAACTGAACACTCTGGGAGTCCAGATTTGCTCTGCTTCAGAGGCTAGGGAAACCAGCGGTTTTTCGTCGGAAGTTGAAGAATCCAGTGGCGTTTCTTCAACGGGAGACTGCGACGCCACGGAAACAGCACGCAGAGTATCTGGTGTTTCTTGTTTTTCCTGTCTTTCTTTTGGTGCTTGTCCTGGTATTTCAGTCCTTTCTTTTGGTTCGTCCTGTCTTTCTTTTGGTATGTTCCTGTTCTTCAAGAACGACGACGATTTCCGGTACGCGTACTTCTTCTTGTACGCCTCGACCTCGTCCTGGTAGTTGTTAGGTGGTTCTCCCGCTTTTCCGTACACACGTCGGTGGAGAAGAAACAAGTGGTATCTGCCCTTAATGTCCCAGTCTTCTAAATGCACACGTGTTTTCCTTTCATACTGGATCTGCATGTCAGCCCAAGGGACCGTCACATACTGGGCCTTCTTTTCGCGGAACTGCGTGGCCACCAGATGGAACGCTTGGATATAGTAATTGTAGTTGTCCATGGTCTTTTCCGTTAAACCGTAGTGCAGACGGAGCATTTCCGCCTCGTCCTCGCGGATTTTGATATTGTACCGTTCCTCGAGTGCCAGTTGTATGGCTTTTGCTGGGTCACGTGGTTGGCTGGCGGCGGCGTGCACAATACAACGAATGCAGTCTTTGCTCCAGGTTGAGAATTGGGCAAAGGAGGACCGGTCAGCATCCACTCTCCGTAGCGGCGTGGCATTTTGCGTTTTTTGGGGAGTATCTAGGTAGGCTTTTTTGGAGTTCGCTGTGGGGGTGTTTTGGGGGATGTTTTGGGAGGTTTTCGGTGGTGTACTTTCCGGGACGCTCCGCTGGCTTGTAGGCGGATTAGTTTTTGGCAGAGTGGTTTGTGCCACTTTGGTTTTCGCCTTAGTCTGTGGCAGAATAGTGCTAGGCACATTGGTTTTTGCTTCTTTTTGCAGAACGCTCGGACTTGCCTTTTGGGGAGCCGGGTCGGGAAGAGATACCTGAGGCTTCGTAGAGCCGTATTGCGCTAATGTTGTGAGCGGATATTGAGCGTGGACTTCCAGTGGGTTCGCCGGTGCGTGCAACGGATGAACGGGCAGCGGAAAGTGCCCCGTCCCAGGCTTTGTTTGCGAAACAAGCCCAGAACTATATCCTGGTGGTGTCATATGAACTTGCAGATGCAGCTGCAAAATGGGACCCATTGCACCTGTTGGGGCGCCATTAGACATATTCACCGTTTGGTGTGTCCGAGTGCTGGTACTATGAGCATTTTGCTGATTCTCAGCAGATAATGCAGGGACGTACGAAGACCTGTCGTGGCCATAGCCGGAATATTGGTGAGTATTGGTGTGGTCACGTGACGTGTCGATGCCCGATTCAGGAACCGTTCTTGCCGGTATGGTCCTGACGGTAGAGTTTGGTTGCTTTTCCGGGGCCCCGTTTGCGCCAGCGGCGGTTTTCCCTCTACTTGGAGACTCGTGGTGAATCTCTATGTGGCTGTTTCGTATACGTGCGTTTGCAGCGGTCTCACTGGAATGGCTGAAAGACTCGACATTTCCATCCGTTTTTTCTGCGACTTTGTTGTTTCTCGGCCTGCCTCGTTTTCTCTTGGGCTCCTCGGGTCCCTGTTCTTTGAGCATGCGTTTTGCAGCCATTCTCTGTGCTTCTGGTGTATCCAGTACTTCCACCGTCTCCAGTGCTTTTGGGGCCAGTTCTGGGACGCTTTTTCCACCGGATTCAAGTGCTCTTATGGCCGCTTCCGGCGGCGTGCCACCCGCAACTACAGGGCCAGGAGCCAATCCCAAATCTGCCTCGATTTCGGCCATTTTTGCCTGCAACGCGTCTTTTTTCACCGACGAGTTCATCAACTGATGCGCTATGCGGCCGCCCTCTTTGGCGCTCTCCTTCATCTTGCGCCGCAAAGCAGGCAATTCCCGATACTCGGCGTACATCTCGTCCAAAGGGAGTTTTCCCTCGATTTTGGGCATGACATCTGCAAATAGCTCAAACGGCTGGCGGTCCTGCGACAGCCAGGCCCGCTTCGACACGTCGTAGTACGCCTTTATGGCGTTGTGGGAGTAGCTCAATTGGTCGAATTCGTATAGAGCATCGAGGTTTTCTCTGGCGTCCAGATCCAGCTCCGCACTCTGGAGACGGTGGTATTGCGCCCGGAGCACCTGGCGCTCGTGCAAGTAACTTCGTAGTTTGATCTGCAACGCGCCATTCATCTGAAGTAGATGTGGATTTTCGTGTTATAAATAGGGGCCTGGGACCGGAACCCGAAATCTGGATAACTGGAGAATAGGGCGGTGGGGCCAGAGGGTGTTTTTTTCTGCCCTTTTTTTCGCGTTGGGGCCAGCGCGGCGCCACGAGCGGCGCCATTCTCATTTTCGGAGCGAGACGCCAGAATTAGAGGGGCGTGGGATTTGGCGAAAACCCCGGACAAAGAGGGATTTCTTTACGGAAATGTGTTCAGGAAAACCCGCTGATGTTCGCCCTTTTCTGCGTTTTTCAGTACGGGTTCTGGCGACGGAAATGTGGAGGTGCTTGTTTTTCCAATTTCACCTCTGGCCCTGTGGGCTGGCCGCGTGGGCCTGGCTTTCTGGGGCCAGAGCCCGAAACGGACGGTCACAACTCCCATTGTTTCGCCGCATGGGGAAGACAATGGCGAGAAATTCCAGGCGCCAGACTAAACAGATACAGGCTCATTTTTTGGCAAATACTTCCAGTTGGAAGGGGCATGCTTCTGACCATTCTGTTCTACATCACGGCCAGCCGGCCCGACCAGCTGGAGCTCAGACTGAAACACACGTATGGTGATTTCCTGCATATAGCACGGGCCGCGCGTTTGGTGTTTTTTCGTCCCTTTTCCGACGCTCTCCACTATGCGAAAGACATTTTGCCTCGTTCCGCAAGACTGCAAGCGAAGCAGGAACACATTTGCAGCCATTCTCTATTTTCAGCCGGGCGTTCGCAGCCGTAGCACTCACAGTAACACTCTACTCGCTATTCTCAATCTATTTACAAGCAACGACCTCCGTGCATTTTCCACAGAGCTCGTTCGTAGTAGGGGCGGTGTACTTCCAGCACCTGGGGCATTTACAAGCAGGCGCCGTCTCCACGACTCCCGAGAGTTTGCCCTGTGGAAGAGTGGCCGAAAACGAGTGGCCCGGGGCGCATTCTGGCAATGCTGTGCCGTGCAATACTTCGACTCCAGACACCAAAAAGTAGTCGTCCAAGAAGTCCCGGTGGCGCTCCAACATCTGGCCGAGCTTTTCCAGGTCGTTTCCGGGCCGAATCTTGATTGTGGCCTCGAGCTTGTTCTTGAACTTCCCCTCCAATCTGAGGCCCTCGAATGTCCGGGAGAGGGTCTCGCGCACGGTCCATATGGCTTGCATTTCCTCCTCGATTTCGGGATTATTGCACTTCTCGGGCACTTCGTAGTAACCCCACGGAGCCATGAACGGCGAGGTGGCCCCCTCTGGCTTGAGCGTCTCGCTGAAAGCGTTCCACACCTCCTGTACAAGAAGCGGCTGTATGGGTGCAATAAGTGCAATGTACGTTTTCAACATCTGCAACAACACCGTCTGGACACCCCTTCTGCGGGTCAGATCCTCCGCGTGTGTGTAGAGACAGTCCTTGCTGATGTCAAAGTAGATGGCACTCAGCTCGTTGGACATGTGTGCGTTGATGTCACGCACCACCTTGGAATAGTTATGGCTGGTGTACGCAGCGGAGACTGAGTGCTCCAACTGCTTCAAACGGGAGAGTGCCCACTTATCGAGGAAACTGAGCTGCTCATAGTCCAGCGGCGTGTCAAAATTCTGCAAATTGCCAAGAATGAACTTGAACGTCACGCGTAGTTTTTTGACGTTTTCGAGCACCCTGCGCAACACCTCGGAGCTCACGCTTACATCCTGGGTATAGTTGGAAGACGCCACCCAGAGGCGCAAGCCGTCGATTCCTAGTGCTGGAACACTGCCTTTGCCGGCGATCACGTGCTGCGGCACGATCACGTTGCCTTTCGATTTCGACATCTTGTCGTTGTCCTTATCCAACGTGAAACCGTGGGTGATGATCTTTTTAAACGGCGCCACGGGCTGGAAATTTTCACCGTCGCCGGACGCGATGATCCGGTTCAAAAGCGACGACTGGAACCACCCGCGGTGCTGGTCGCTGCCCTCGATATAGACGTCTGCCAAAGGCTCAGAGCTGTTTTTGGCGAGTTTTTCCAAGGTCGTCCACGACGTTCCAGAGTCAAACCACACATCCATGGTGTCTTTTCCCTTATAATAGGACGTTCCGTCGAGGTGCAGGGGGAGCCAGCGGGAAATGTCGTGTTCGTGCGTGAACCACTCGTCTGTGCCAAGTTCTCCTAGTTTTTCCACAATTTTCTCCACCGTTTCGAGCTCCTGGACGGGCTCGTGGGTCTCCTTGTGGTAGACTATCGGGAGGGGCACGCCCCACGCCCGCTGCCGGGAAATGCACCACTCGTTTCTGTTTCTGACGAATGCTGAGAGCCGGTTTTTTCCACTTTCAGGCACAAAAGCGACGTTTTCCAACAGCGCCAACGCGGTGCTTTTGATTCGGTCCACGTTGACGAACCACTGCGGCGTCGCACGCTGGATCACGGGGGTGTTCGATTTCCAGTCGTAGGGGTACGAATGCTTGTACTTTTGCGTGCCCTTGTACAACATTTGGCTCTGTTCGAGAATCTCAAGCACACGCAGAATCGTGGCGCGTGCCTGGATATGCCTACCGGCGAGCTCGGCAAAACCCGGGGGAAGAACTGGACCAATGTAGCGTCCCTTTTCGTCGACGACAGAGGCGATAGAAAGACTGTGTTTCTTTCCTATGACGTAGTCCTCCATGCCGTGTGCCGGTGCGTTATGTACCAAGCCGGTACCAGCGGATGCGGTCACGTGGTCGCCGTGCAAAACAGGGAAGGTGTCCCCGGCTTTGAAGCTGCTGTTTCCGTAGAACTGGCCCTCCAATTCTGCACCGGTAACCAAATCGCCCGTTTTTTCGAACTCCGGGTCGAGCGCAGCCACCGCGTCTGCGAGGTCCTGTGCCACCACGACTTTGTGTCCGTTTTGCGTGTGCTGGAGCGTCGTGTAAGTGATATTTCTGTTGACACAGATGGCCTTGTTAGCCGGAATAGTCCACGGCGTGGACGTCCAGATCAAGAGGCTCACGTGACCTCCAAGCCGGGCCACGAGCTCCGAGGGCTCAAGCCGGAATTGCACGTATATGCTGGTGGACCGGTGGTCCGGGTTGTAGCTCAATTCTGCTTCTGCTAGGGCGGTCTGGTTTTCACAGCCCCACCATACAGGCTTGAGCTGACGAGATAAAAGGCCGTTTTTCATCAATTTGAGGAAAACGCCTAGTTGGGCTGTTTCGTACGCACGTGACATGGTCACGTAGATCTCGTCGAGGTCGGCCATGATGGCGAAGTCCGAGAACTGCAGCTTCTGTTTTTCGATCATGCTTTGGGCGAGCTCCCGACAACGCCTGCGGATTTCCACCGGGGATAGATTTTCGTCGTCGCCCACGGCCTTTTTCTCGATCGGGAGCCCGTGGCAGTCCCACCCGGGGACATAGTGTACACTTGACCCACGGAGCAACTGGTGCCGGTTGATAATGTCTTTTAGAATCTTGTTGAGCGCATGGCCCAAGTGCAAGTCGCCATTGGCGTACGGGGGGCCGTCGTGCAAAACAAAGGGGGCGGCGTTTTCCCGGTTTGTCTCGTCTTTTCGGTCTTTTTGCCAGACATACAAGTCCCGACCAGTGGCCCTGAGTAGGTTCTGTCTCTCGTTCAAACTGGGCAATTTCGGCGAAAATGTCGTCCGGGGTAGCAACAAGGTTTTCGAGTACAGCGGGGCTTTCTCTGCCGCCAGGCGGACAGGAAACAGCGAGAACCGCCTTAGAAAACACATGGCCTTAAAGAAGGTGAAACAGCTGGAGGTGAAAAATGGTGTATTGTAAGGTGTACGGGTGTTTTGCGACCGCACTACGTCGAAGTCTTGAACATCATTGAATATATCGTATACATCATCGGCAAATAACTTATGTAGTAATAAATAGACAGGGAACGAATCGTATATTCGCGATTTTAGTTTTTACCAATGGACTTCACCAACTCGATGTACTTCTCCGTGGAGAAGGACTTAGGTCTCTCGATAGGCAAGCCAAGGCCACGGTCGAGGATCAACTGGGGCAACACACCGAAGGCTCTGGACACACCAAACAACACGGTGTAGAAGGACTCCTCGGTCAAGCCGTAGTACTGCAACAAAACACCGGAGTGCGAGTCCACATTGGGCCATGGGTTCTTGGTCTTGCCGTGCTTGGTCAACACGCCTGGCGCAACCTCGTAGATGTTGGACACCAACTTGAACAACTCGTAGTCGGGCATGTGCTTCAAAGCAAACTCTCTCTGCGCGGTGTAACGAGGGTCGGTCTTTCTCAAGACAGCGTGTCCGTAACCGGGCACGACTCTGCCGGAGTTGAGCGTGTCCCACAAGTACTTCTCGATGGCCTCCTTGGAGTGGTCACCCTTCAAGTCGTCTCTCAACTTGAACAACCATTCCAAAACCTCCTGGTTGGCTCTGCCGTGCAAGGGACCGGCCAAACCGTTCAAGCCCGCGGAAAGCGACAAGAATGGCGAGGACAACGCAGAACCCACCAAGTGAGTGGTGTGTGCGGAGACGTTACCACCCTCGTGGTCAGAGTGGATGGTCAAGTACAATCTCATCAACTCCAAAAACTCTTGGTTGTCGCCGTAGCCGAGCAACGTGGCCAAGTTGGCACCGTAGTCCAAGTCCTTGGACATGGCGCCGGCCAACTTGCCGTCGTGGAAAACGTTTCTGTAGATTCTGGCCGCGATGTTGGGCAACTTGGCCAACAACTCGATCGAGTCCTCGTAGGTGTACTTCCAGTAGTCGGCCTTGGGCGCGCCCTTGGCGTACGCCTTGGCGAACTGCGACTCGGACTCCAACGCCGTCACAGCAATGGAGAACTGCGCCATAGGGTGCAAGTGCGAAGGGGAGCGGTCGATCAACTCCTCCACGTGCTTAGGCAACGCGGATCTGGCGGCCAATTCTTCAGATAAAGCCTTGGTTTGCGCGTCCGAGGGTACCTCGCCGGTCAACAACAACCAGAACAAAGCCTCGGGCAAAGGCTCGCTTCCACCTGGAGCTTTTGGCAACTCCTTCTGGATGTCGGGGATGGTTCTGCCTCTGAAACGGATTCCCTCAATTGGGTCCAACACAGAGCCCTCCCAGACGAGGCCCTTGATACCACGCATACCACCGTAGGCCTGTTCTAAGAGAACCTCGCCAATGACCTAGAATGTTAGTAGCCTAAATGTGAGTTTTGCTAGTTAGTGCGCGGTTTCCCACAGGCGCATGGCGCGCGACTGGCAGCGCGCGGAGCGCATAATTGCGCGGAAATCAAAGTCCGAACCGAGGCTCAGCAACAAAACACGGGGTTCGCTATTTGGCGCAGCCGGCGGCTAATTTGAAAATCCACTCCCGGGGGTTGCGGGTGCTGTTTGTGCTTGCCTGCGGCTACCATTGCGGATACGCCAGTGGTGGTCAGGGCAAGTCAATGGCACGTGTGGGGAAACCATGCAGAAACTAGGAACGAAATAAAAAGGGACATACGGTTTTGCCATGCTCTTTCTTTAATTGCTTGACTTCCTCGGCCTTCTCAGGCAAGAGCTCGGCCAAACGGGCCTTCAAGGTCTGGACGGTTAGTACTAGTGGTTCAAACAATAGTGGTGTGTTTGGAGGGGTCACATACTGGCTCAGTAGCGTAGGTTCTGAGGCCCAAAGATCTTCTCAAGGCAGAACGCTGGAAGGAACGAACAGCAGACATGTTGAGTGGTTGATAAAAATAGAGAGAAATTTATCTGGAACCAAAAGAAAAAAAACCGGGCCAGAAGCGAGGGCTGGGGAATTTCTCTTATATAACGACGGCGGGCCCGGAATGGGAAGGAATTACGTAAAAATCTGCACACGCGATCCTCGGAAGTGGCCCCAGCCAATGGCGTGCGCGCTAGCAAGCCGGCACTTTTCAGACAGGCCCTCGTAATCGCACTTAAAATTTTCACCCCGGACTTGGCCTGAGATTCCGGGGCACGGGCTGGTGCGGGTGAATCTGGGGGAATTGGCAAACGTGGGTTTATGTTTTTTTTCGTGCCGCTGTTCTGCCTACGGCCGCTTGGTGCACTGGACACCATAAGCTCCCTACACCTGTGTGGCCCACGGAGGCTCCTGCAGGAACGCTGACCCCAGATTTCGGAGTTGGCGAATTAGAGCGCCCTTTTGCGGGCTGCCCTGTGAAAAAAACCGAAGGAATGTGAGGCCGCAAATCCGCCAAAAAGCGCCCTCCCCCAAACACCGACCTTGACACTGGGTGCTACGGTCATTGTTTCAGAGAAAAGGTGTTGAGCCGGGTTGTGGGATTTTATTTTTCGTTAATTTTTGTTTTTGGTTGTTGTGTGTTGATTGTTGTTTTTCTGTTTTTGTGTGGTTCGTTGTTTTTTGTTTTTCTGGTCGATCCGTTGTTTCTCTGTTTTGGCTACGTCGTGGCGGGTGATGTTCTGGTCTTTTCGCGTGTGAGATCTGATTAGGCGCTGGGCCAATTGCTCCGAGGAAACCCAGTCCATGCTCGTGGTGTGCATTTACCACCCGCTGCATTGCCATGTTGCACTTGGTTCGTTCGGTGAATCAGAACTACCTACATCGGTTTGGGTGCTCTGGCGCAATCACACGATATTGAGCTCTAATGAGACCCTCAAAGGCTATGGATGTTTGTTGGTTTTACGTTAGGACTACTGGACCCTTCTAGCGGCGAGTGCTCGGTTGTGAAAGTCCGACGCTGGCCGACGGTTAGCGGCCCGGGGCTACTTTCCTGGGCAGCTCGATCACCTTTACTCCAGGTGGCCCTTACATGGCCAATTCATATTGAAAATGGCTTAACTCGTTTAGTAAGCCAGAGCTGGTGTGGTGTGCTTCCGGAGAACCTCAGCAACTCATCTTACACGTGGAGTTTCGCACCTGTTTTAGAAACGTGGGGTTTATTCTTGAGTTGTGGGGTCGTGTCATTTCTCGCCGGCAGCCGTGCACCACACCTAACTCCGAGTTTCGGATTTCGAAATCGCCGGCAAAGGTGGGCAGATCTGCGTTTCTACGTTCTTGCATACTTCCGTTCTCCCATACCATGCCAGATCCGGGCACCCACTATTGATGAGAACGTCCGTTTAATGGATCAAAAGTGCGTGAGTCCGTTATTTTCTGATCAAATGCTCGTTACATCACGATGGAGACGCTTTCGTCATTTTTTTTCTTCATATCCTCAAATTTTCGTCCTTGTTTCATTGCCCCTCGCCATGAATGATCACCCCCTCCATCCAGTTCACGAAATACACCTGGCCCCACAGGGACCCAGCCCTGGCACCGGGTAACCGGTGTGCGCGCACCGACGCCGGCTGAGCCGCCCACGGCCATAAATTCTCACCGCACACCACCTCCACGCTTCTTCTCTATGGGAATATATCTCCACATATGTGCCATTTCGAGATATAGGTGGTAAACGAACCCCATAGATTAGTTGGCTGGCACTTGTGCCCAGAAGTCTGCAGAGGTGGTGCCATAGACCAGTGTGGTACTACCTTTGATGGCGTCTAACATTTTTAAACCGTAGTCTCACGTGCTCTGGAGCTCTTGTATGCGCTTGGCCGCATCCGGCTCAATGCCGGAGTTGATTGCTGAGCACCTTTTGTTGAACGTGCAGTAGGTGCACATTGAAGGGTCCTCGGTGTGGGTGGGTCTTCTCTGCCCGTTCCAGAAAGTGCACGCCTCTGCAATCGAGTTCTGGATTTCGTCTGCATTATAGGGATAATGCATTCTGGCGATGAGTGTGTGCTTTTGCGAGTTGTGGTACTCCACGCATACGGACGCCGGCTCGAAGGGCTCGTAGACATTGAACGCCTGGCCTGTTCTTGCTGCAATATACCTGAGCGTTAGAGGACATTTCCAGTTTTCGAAGAGCGGGCGCAAATCGAAGTTTTGGATATCGAGGTCGTCGCCGTAGTGGATCTGCACAAGCAGGCGCAAGTCATCCTCGCTGATGAACTGGGAGAACGAGTATTGTGGGATTTTTGTGTGCTCTGGGGTCTCCGAGGTTTTAGAAGCCGTTGAGTATTCTGAGGCTTTTGAAATCCCCGCCTTTTCCGAGATTGTTGAGATTGTTGAGAGCTCTGACTTCTCGGACTTCTCTAGGACTGCTGACTGTTCTGAATTTTCTGAGTTCTCTGAACTGTTTGACGTTTCGGGGTATTCTCTGGCCTTCTGCTCAACAAACTCATCAAACTCCGCAAACCCTATGGGTTCTCCCCTAGCTAACCGCACACAGTCCACGGCCAAAGTACGGAAGTTCGCCACAAGCAACTCCACCGCAAGTGCAATGCTGAGGGGCTCGTCCGGGTCGATTCCTCTTCTACGGATGTTCTCCACACAACTAGCATACGCAAAACTGGCACTGCGCGAGAGATTGTGGAGAAATACCGCGTAGTACATGCACTGGATCTTGGCCCCGTTGACTGCCAGCGCCTGGGCCGGGATAGTGTCCAGGCGGCGAGTTTTCACATCTCGCATGTGCAAATAGTGGTCTGTGGCAAGCAGCGCCATACGATGTTTTGCTGCGGGTAACTCGACGGAAAGATCCAACAACTCGGCCGGGGAGAAGACGGGGGTTTCGGAAAGTTCGGACTTTTCAACGTCCTCAGAAACACTCGCGGCTGCATCGTCGTAGCTCGTGCTCGCGTTGCTGGTGTCGATCTTCACGATATCGGCGATTCCGTTGACGAGCACGCCGTGCTTCAACCCGGGCGCGTCACTGACAAGAGCTCCCTTCTTTAGGTCTAGAAAACCGTGGATGAACAACTCGCGTGCGACTTTCGACTGGCTGGCACAGATTGTCCGGAACACCGTCTGGTCCACCCAGCTCTGCGCAAACTTGCCCGCATCTTTTGTTTTGGTGAGTTCCTGGCGAATCTCCACGGGAAACACTGCCAAAAGCTCCTTGAGTTTTGCCTTGAGCGAGATCTCGTCACGCGGCTGGTACGCGTCGGTCTCCAATTTGGCGTGGTATTTTGTACCTGCCTTCATGCTGGACAGCGGTGGCAGCCGGGGCAGCCCAGCGTATATTGCGTAGAAGCTGCGGAGCTCGCACCACGCGTCGGTGAGCAATTTCGACACGGATAGACGCGGTTGCGAAATGTAGCTGTGGTCTCCGTTTATGGCCGAATGATAGGCAAAAGGAGTGGGGAGGTGTTTGAGAGGAGGCACCGAGAGAAGGTCGTCGGGCCGGTGGCCAAACGCTTTGATCACGTGCGATTCGTGGTCGTTCGCCGGCTCGATCGACTTTCTGTCGTGGGGTAGAAGAGTCTGGACCATTTCCCAGGTCGAGGCGCTGTCCGACGGGGGAGCTCGGATGGGTTGCGGCTGCTGCCCGCGTGGGATTTTGAACCTGACCACGCGTCTGTTGGGCTGGAATCTGGACCAGAGTGCCCGTTTTTGGTGTCGTCTTTGGGAGACCCATCCTAAAACGCCGGGTCTGCCAACTGGTGAAATGTAGTATTTGCCATTATGCATCGGGAGCGTGATGAGCAGGAGATGTGGAAAAAACTTGCTTCTTTTCGGGTCGTTGCTCTGTTATATGTGGGAAGAATCAGGAAAAGAAGTCGGAGAAGCGTCGGAAAGAAAACTGGCCTGTTTGGGCCGGAACGTTTGAGATGGCTCGTGTTGCAGCTATGCGTCTGAATGAAGCGTTGCTCAGACGTGTATATTAGCTGCAGTACCATTATGGTATTCCGTGATTCACCCATGTATCATCTATCAAACTTTGGATTTCGCTGATTGAAGAGAAAGGGGCAATGCTCGATGCATATTCTTTGCATATTCTTGCAATTTTAGGCCTGATTATTAGGGTTCTGATTTTTTTATGTGGTTTTAAGCTGGTGTATTTCAAGCGCACTTCCAGCCCAAACGTGAGAAATGAGAAACATAAGTAATTTCAAGTCTAGAATGACTTTTTTTGGGAAACGTTTTTGAAATATTCTACATGTCATGAGCCTAAACTAATGCAGGGGCAACTCCACCATATCACCCGGTGCCTATTGCAGATCCCTCGTAAGAGAGGTTGCAGCCATCTCGCTATCACGTAGTTGCCGTTTAGTATTACTTCTATATGCGATACTTCTGCTAGAACGTGCTAGCATTCACGTCTTACTGCGCTATCTTTACCAATGCATCATCCGTGGTCCAGCTCTAGGAGCCGGCAGAGGTAAGTTAGTGGATGCCTCGCTTCATCTTGAGAGAGTCCCTCTTCTTCTCACTCAAGCTGTACTGCAGTGGGATACTGACCTTGCTCCCATTTCCGTCTTTTGCTTGACAGTCGGACGCGAGAGAGCCGTTCCGAAGGCCACTCACGTTTGGCAGCACATTCTCGAGCACGTTCCCTGTGGAAATGTTCCCGTGCCCGAAGTACTCGAAGTCTTCCGGTGCAGAGACTGCAGAGATGAATGGCGAATGAAGTGTCTCGCCACTGAGGTTTCCGCCGAACCCGAAGTTCTGCGGATTACTGTAGTTTTGCTGGCTGAAGTCGGTGTTGATTGTGAGCGGTTTGGGGAAGGGGCAGGCGTTTGCGCCTCGGCTCAAGGAGCGTGCTCGGGAAAACGAACCGTTCGCCTCGTTGTCGGAGAAGGAGCCTGCCGACCCTGAAATGTACAAGGACGCGTTTTCCCGCGACGTCACGGACGGCGAGGAGCTTTCCTGCGAGAAGGAGCTTTTGGCGGAGCTGGGAGGCGTCTGATAGTCCATCATCATGGAGTTGAAGCCGGACACGGCGCCTGAGCCCGGGCCGTAGCCCGCGGCGTAGCCGACGTTCGACGGCGAGCTGCCCAGTCGGGTCAAGAACGCGTGCGGCACAAAATCGTTCATCAGCTGCAACGAGTCCGTGGACGCACCGAACTCCGGGTTGGACCCCACGTAGCCACCGGACCGTACGTTGACCAAGTTGCCCACGTGGAGCCAGCTCGAGCCCGTGAGCGAGTTATTCCTGGTCAACGAGTGCTTGCGCAAGTTGAGCGACGACGAGCGCAGCCGCGAACCCGCGAGCACAGCCGACTGCTGTGCCGCCGGGCTCTGGTAGTTCGTCGTGTTGTGCTCGTTCAACAGCAACGTGGAGATCGACAGCTGGCGCAAGCCCAGCCCGCTGTAGATGCTGTTCGGACCTACGGTGCCTCCCGGAGCCGGCACGGCAATCTGGATCGATGTCACGCCCGGAGCCGCGCCCTTGGGCTTGCCGGAGGCCGTTTTCTGCGCGGAGCACATGTCCAACAAGCGCTTGCGGATGAGCTGCAACATGACCGGCGTGGTTGCCGCGTTCTTCAACTGGTCGTGGCTCAACGTGCCCTGCGCGTCGTAGGCCACCGGGGCCGCGCCGCTGGCGGGGTCCAGGTCGGCGATGATACGCTGCAACGTCTCGTGTGCGACGCGCGACGCGAGCCCCAGCGGCGGTACGAGCCCCAGAAACGGCGTGGTCGTCGGAAGCAGCAAGATGTGCGAGTAGATGTTCATGAGGACCTGATCAAACGCAGCGGTAAACGACACGGAGTAGTTGCGCATGACCTTGGGGCCCTGAGGCTCGTCCACGTCGGTCATGACGTCGTCGCTGTCGTTGTCGTGGTGCGCGAAAAACGCCAGTTCGTGCGGCCCGCTCAGACTGGGGAAGGCGAAGTAGGAGTTCTGGTTGGGGGCGGCCACGGGCGTATGGAGCGTCTGTTCCACGGGGGTGAAGGGCGCGTCGGGCGGTGCTTGAAACGACTTGTTCAACTTGAGCGAAAGCGTCTTTTTGTTGATCATTTTGGGTTTTGATAGTTCTGTGGTAGTGGGCTTGTGTTTGTGTTCGTGGTTGTGGTCTATGGTTGTGCTTGTGGTTTGTAGTGTAGGTGTGCTTGTGGGTGGTGTGGTGACTCTGTCCCTTGTTTCCTTGACTTTTGAGGTTACGCGCCGAAAACTGCTGGCAAAGTTCCAAGAATATAGAAAAACCAAGAAAAAGAAGGAGAGTGTTTGCGAGGGGGTGGCGAGCGTCTGGCGGGTTCAGGTATCGGCGGTGTTGCAGATTAAATTTTTCACTGGGAGTAGCAAGGTGAGACGTGTCTGGAATGTTGGCAGGAAACACGGTGAGGGGAGCAAATGTGGAGGCCAGGCAAAAAAATGAAAAAAAAAAACGAAAAAAAAACGAGAAAAACGAGAAAACGGGCGCTGTGCTGGGCGGGCAAGGGGCGGAAGTCAGGTCACGTGTCTGCTGCTTGCAAGTATCCGGAACACGCTGGTCAAAAAGCAGAGAGTGGTCGTTTTCGCTGGGAATTCGGAGGCGCTGGACGAGAGCAATATTAATAGAACAATGGGCACTGACCGCTAGTCGTATACCTAAGGGGCATGACGCGCGCCATTGTGTCCGCTTTGGGACTAATCTGCCTACCGCGTTGGAGACGTGTGCGTAGGGCCAGAGAAAAAGTAGACCGAATAGACAGACCAGAAGTGCGGCAAAATGGCCCAAATATCAAGAAAGGAAGAAAGGCAAGGATCGGGCCTGGATGTAGCTCCCACGGACAAATCGTTTTTTCTTATTTTCTCTTATTTAGTGTGTCTTTATTCTTCCTCTTTGTTTGAGCTATCGCGTGAGGCGACACTGCTGACAGGACATGGGCGAAATCTGCGGCCCGTGCAAAGCGAGATCTCCAATATGGGCCATTCTGGGAAATTTGGAGAAGACGATTTTTGGGTTCCGCCGCTCTCCCCGCAAAGCACGTTTTGCTAAAATGGCGCAGGGGATGGATAATTTTGTGAATATATTTTGTGATTATATTTTGTGGGTATATTTTATGGATTTGTCCTGTGAATATATGGCATGGGTACATGTTAGTTGTGGAAATTCCAGTTGTGTCTGGCTTTTGCACCAATATTCCAGTGAGATTCTCTTCAGCCTAAGTAGGCAACCTGGAGATAATTAGAGTGCTTTTGACCGGATTAGGATGTTTAGCGCAGCAGGACTACTATAAAGATAATAATCCTGGAAACCCGGGTTCTTGCTCTGACTGGTCCAGATGTTCGTCTCTAATGCAGGGGGCGTGTACATCTAGACCCTTTTCTGACTTTGTCGGAATTTTCATTCGCCAATTGAAAGCCCAATCGCCTTACAATTTCCCCATACGATGTCCCAGTTTCCCGAGGCATAGCGCCAAAAACCTAACAGTAATACACCATTGTATCGGGCCAAATTCTTTAACTCTCAAATAAAACCCCCGGAGTCTGAAAAACACCCAGTTTTTGCAATAGCGAAATGGGAACGAAAAACCGATAGCCAATCGCCCAAAAAAACGGTTCAACAGTTCTTGGCCTTAGTGTCGCCAGTCTGATTTAGGTCATTCGAGATGACGAGAGGGCCGCGCACTGCCCACTATAAACCACACTCAGTCCCGAAATCCCCCAATGTCCCGAATTCTCTCCCTCAAATAAACCGTCTCCAATCTGCGAACAACCTCTTATCCCACAAAGTAACTCCCATTTTTTATACCTCGCCCATGGCTGCGTGGAACCGGCTCTGCCACTCGGCGAGCTCCTCAAAGGCGCGGTATTTCGCCAGCAAGATCTGGGTGGCCCGGTGCGATAGCGCCCCACAGTGGTCGCGAACCGCAGTCCACGTCCCCCCAATATCAGTACCAGGTTCCACACTAAATTGCGCAGATTCCGCGATATTTTTTGGATCTGACCTCAAAACATGTGGCGCCAAAGCAAGAGCGATGCCCTGGCTGCCCGCATACGTACTCCCGGCCCCGTGGCGTATATAGAGCAGTGAATTAGGATACGCTACCAGGGCAAGCATCTGGACGAGGCGCGCGTTTTGCGCCTGGGACCCGCACAAGTACACGTCGCGCACTGGCCCCGCCGCGCCAGCTACCTTGGCGCAGAGCTGCTTCGTCTGGAACACCAAGAACTCTACGGTGAGGTAGTACTTTAGCACTAGCGATTCCACGGATTTCTCGAAAACCGCACACTGGAGCGTGTCCGCAGAACCCGCGTTGCCGCCGTCCACAAAAACCTCGCCCATGCGGAAGTCTCCATACGGACTGCGGTTCCCGTGCTTGTCGCCGTAGTAGCAGTAGTGCCGCGCAAGCACTGGGAGAGCGTGGCCCTTTTCGGCCTCGAGCTGCTGCGCTTTTTCCTCCACAAACACAAAAGGCAGCCGGTCGCCTATGATGTCCGCGTGCTGGGCAAACAATTCCGCGAACAACTGGCCCGTCGCCGGCTGCCCGAACGAATAGACGGGCGAGGTGAGAAGCTGCGAAAACGGGCCCCAGAGCCCAGGCACTGGCTGCGCGCGGTGTGGGGCCACGGACGCGACAAAGCACGTCAGCGTGCCGGCCACCACGAGAAGCGCGCACGAGCTTGGGGCCAGGGCCAGAGCCATGTCCGTATTTTGGTCCGCGGCCAGACCCGCACCCAGAGTCCCCAGCGCCACCCCAGCCCAGCCAGCGTAGCAGTCGATGCACCCGTGGCCCACGACTATTTGGCCCGTTTTGGCTAGCGGCGTGCCCACGTACGGAAAAGCGTTTTCCCGGGCGTACGTGTTGGGAGTGCAGCACACGTGTGCCGAGATTTGCAACTGCTCCAAAACGTCCGGGCCCCACCCTTTCACTGACCCGTCCATGGCCAGCAGGCCCGGTGCGAATCTGGGCCTGTCGTGCGGAAGACACCGCACCAGCCCGTCTGCCCCATATCCACCCGCCACAAACACGTACGAAAACCAGTCGTACAACTCAAAAACACACACGCTTGTGTGCGGGTTTTGCCAGTTGTCGTCGACCCACTTCAATTTGGCGATCCCCATTTCGGGCGTGACGGTGCCGCCAATTAGCGCGAGCGCTTTGGCCAGAAGTTGCCGCGCCACCCATGCTGCTTGGCGCCGCGCGCGCCTGTCCATCCAGACTATGACTTCTGCTCCGGGCTCTACTGGCTGGTAGCACCAGAGGCCAGTCGCAGACTGTGTTTTTTGCATCACCACCATGGAGCACGTGGCGGCCACACAAAGGGCACTCGCCGGAACGCGGGTACCCCTGTGGGGTCCAGGGGATTTATGGGTGCTTTTGTTTTCTAAATCTGTTCTCTGGCCCGGATTGATCTGATTCCCCACTGGAGGCACCTGCTCTGGCTTGTGATCTGTCGGAGAAACCCCACGCGTAGAAAAAAGGGATTTTGTATCAGTAGTGCCAGTGGTATCATTTGTATCATTTTCATTTTTGTCACTTCTATCTTTTTGCTGTACCGCCCTCTCAGGCTCTCCTAGGCCAAGATACGCACCGTCGTACTCCGCCATCATCAGTACAATCTGGGTCCATACGGCCTGGCCACTCATGGTGTGCTTATGTCCATCCTGGTTGCGCTGGAGGGGTCTTTCCAGATTCTGGAACGTACGTGTTTCTTTGTTGCGGATAGACACGCGCACGGAGTCCGAGCCTATATCTATTCCTATCAAGTTCATGAAAAACTAGTGGGTTAGAGATCGCCTGAGTGCGCCGCACCGAAATGGGCAGACAAGACCGGTCACGTAGGGAAGATAAAAAAAGTAGAAAATAGAAAAAAAGAGTATCAAAACAAGAAAACGACATAACGAGAACCAATACGGAAAGTAGCGACGCCGATTACTCGACGACCAAGGATTTATAAAACAATATATTTTGGTATACAACGGCTATGAAGAAATAGAGATCTCGGAACCGTCAACGGCCATCCAGGTGCTCACCTGGGACGAGCTCAAGGTGCTGCCGAACTCGTAGCTGGAGTCAACCACTTGGACGTGGATCTCGCCGTTGTTGAAAATCACCACGGCCTTCATGGCAGTTTGAAATGGTCTGGCAATGTAGTCGCTGGAACCACCGCCGCCGGCGCCGCCCAGAGTGGCACCCTGCTTGTCGTGCAAAGAAGTCACCATCTTGTTGACGTCGTTCACGAGAACCTCAAACAAGTCCAACTCACCGCAGCCGGAGTCCCAGCAGGAGATGCCGAGGTACTGTCCGATTCTAGGCACCTTGGCATTCAACAACCAGATGGCGGGCATGTCGGTACCGGTCTCACTTCCAGTAGAGGTGTCGGTAGGCATGGTGAAGGAGAAGACCATAATCTTCTGGGCACCGGCAAAGGCGTGCATGGCCACAGAGCCGGGTCTGTAGTATCCACATCCGTATTGTTCAGAGTTGTCACCGCACTCAAGGCCGGACCAGAGGGAGAATTCGTTGATGGACTTGATGGTGGTGTTCTCCAAAGGAGTGGCAGAGGACGCAGCTCCAGAGTTGTCGGAGTTGGCGTACGAAAGCGACAAGCCCCAGGTGGCGGACCACACACCCGAGCCGGCACCACCGTTGTTGTTCAAAACGGTAAGGTTCGTGGTGGAGCCGGGCACGTAGTGCGAGGTTCTCACCCAGTCGCCGGCGCTGGCCGAGGAGGTAGATCCCGACTGTGCGCCGGACGAAGACGTCGAGGCAGAGCCCGAGTTGCCGGCATTGCCGGCAGACGCAACCGCAGACGCGGCGCCCGTGGCCGCAGACGCGACATTGGAGGCGGCGCCATTGACCGCAGACGCGCCGTTGGATGGCACGGAGGCCGGCGAATTGACGGCCACTGTCTGCGTCACGGGGTCACCGTGCTGGTTGACGTACATGGTCTGCGTCACGATCTGCGTGGCCCGCTTCACGTGCTTGTGCACCAAGTGCTGCGTGGTGGTGCAGTCGTCGTCGTCCCTCTTCTTGTTGGACGAGCCGGACGCTGGGTAGTACACGGCAAACTCTTGCAAGTTGATAGGGCCTCTCACGTGGACCGACAACTCCTCGTCAAAAGGAGCCAAGGGGCCGGAGAAGGAGGAGGTGGCGTAGGAGACCTGCGTGTTGTCCTCGTTCATGCTGGCCACATTGGTGTACGAGCCCGAGAAGCCGACGTTTTTGTAAATGAACTTCTCAGTTTCGTCGCAGTAGTAGTAGCCGTTTTCCTCGGTGCAGCCGGCGGCTACACTGGAGACCAAAGAGGCGGCCACAGAAAGTAGAGTGAACTTCATGAAAGGAATGAATAAAGTTGGTACAAAGGAATGACTGGGGTAAGAGAGCGTGAACTGGCGAGAGGAAAAGAGTAGTAGTTAAGAGCAAAAAAAACAACCGGGCGGTGGAGCCAGCACTCGCGCCTGAGTTTCTGGGCATGCATGCTGGCCAATGCGCGTTTGCGGTGAAGGGATGCGGAACGCTGCAGTGTCAACAGACTGCACGGCGCGGGTGCACTCCGTGCGTTTTAAGACGAAAGCTGACACTGGCCTGCTGCAGCGGGCAGACGGTGTTGGATCTTGAAGGTTTCATAAGACGACAACTGGGCAGTACGTGGAGCGTTTTTGAGGTCTTTTGAGACGGCTTTTGAGAAGGTGGTGGAGACGGCGTTGGATCTCGCAGAGGGTAAACAAGTTTGCGCCCCGCAAGGCTAGGCCCATGGCAGATCCGGTATTGAAACGAGGCTGTAGGCAAATACTGTCCATAACCAGTCTCTGTGCTCTCGCGACGATTGCACATTGGCTGCGACTGCGAATTGCTTTTTCCCCGCTCCGCCACTAGCGTGGCGGTAACTCTATTCTATTGTCCGACTCGTGTTTCGTGATCTGCGCCCAGCCACAAACGCTGTAGCAAGATTTTTCCTGGGCGCGGCAGTAGAAGCTCATGGAAAACGAGCAAGAAATCGGGAGGTGTTTTCTTGGCTCCACCCTTATCCAACGCCTATAGTCTAGATCTTTCTTCGCCGTAGTGATGAGCCGACGCAGGACGGCATATAGAGTTTTAGTCCTGCAACTAAATCAGGGCTGATCCCGGCACGTGCCTCGGCATTTGATGAACTCTGGCACCATTGCGACATTCCGCTGTAAGAGGCAAGAAACAAACAACGCTGAAGGCATGCTTTTCTTACTTTGGGTATTTCGTTGGCGTTGAGTATTGGGACCGTGAGAGTATAGCCACCCCACCTCCTTTTCCAAACGCGACGCGGTGAGGACAGGCGATTTAGAGTTGTTGTTTACAGTTCAGCCAGGCTGGGGTCTGCATATAAGTCGAGACGCGAATTTCATCTGCACGGCTGCGTCGATCTGGTGTCGCGCGTGTTTCACAAGCCCGATTAGGAAGTCGTCGGCCCGAAGTGCGTGCTCCGTCAACCATTTCTGCAACCACACGCAGGGCATATCCCGCTCCACATTTCTCATGATTTTGAGCTCACGACCATAAACACAGACCTGGGCCCAAAACCGGATGACGTTCCTGATGTTCGCGCCTTGCGGCGAGGGGACCTCGAACCGCGGCTTTTTGTTTTGATGTTTCAAAGTGTCATGTATTTATACGATGGAAGTTTCCTTGTGATAGTGTAGAGTGGATCCATGTGGTGAGATAGGAGGTCTACTAAGAGTGAATTTCCACCCAGTAAAGGTGACCAGTTGTGCTCGCACGTGACCGCTTACATTCTCCGGCACGAGAGCCAAATCCACCGCAAGGCTGAGATTGTTTGGCTACGATAGCTGTGAGAATTCCACTGCTAAACGGGGCCACGTACTAGATTTTGGATCCCAGCGTCCTACTGGACAAGGGTTAAGAGAATAAAATTAAGAACCACTTCTCAAAGGGGTCATAAGTCGTCGTAAGAAAGATCTGGAAAACGACACCCGACGTAGAGCCTCGAATTCTTTGTTTTAACTTCCACATGGCTTTCCAGCTTACTCAACGTATTGGCCTGGGCACCGCGCTCAGATAGACTGCGAATATTAGACTTTCCATATAGGAGCAGAATCAACAGCCGTCCATATGTTGTTTTGGTCAAATCATCAAAATAAAGAAAAAAAACAGACATATCCACGGATCCCTCCTCCATTTTCTTGCTCGATATTCCCGTGTACTGATTTCCACAGCCTTCTCCCAGGCGTGGAGCGCGATCGCCCATCGGTGCACTCCAGCACAACATTCTAATATTAGACCCTCCACCATTCTTGACCGTCGTTTCCAGCAACAAACCCTGGAATCATCCTGAGGAAAGTGACACCCGCCGATGACACCGTGCCCCACACACGCCTAGCCCCATAGATCCAAGTACAACCTCCATACCATGTCCCACCGGAACTCGCAGCAAAACACCCCAGAAATCAACTCCGGGTATTTTAATCCCTACGAAACAAGGGCGTCGCCGTCGCGGCCGTACAGCCCCAAAGTGGAAATCAATCCCTCGGCACCGCAGTACCAGATGCTCGAGCAAGTGTCGAAAAATTCCGCCTACAGCATGAAGATCGTCGTTGTGGGCGACGGTGGCTGTGGCAAAACGTGTATGTTGGTCAGCTACGCGCAGCAGAAGTTCCCTGAAATATACGTGCCCACGATCTTCGAGAATTACGTGACCACAGTACGATCTCCCGGGGGCAAACACATCGACTTGGCGCTCTGGGACACCGCAGGGCAGGAGGAGTACGACCGCTTGCGGCCGTTGTCTTACCCGGACACCGACGTAATCCTCATCTGTTTTTCTGTCGACAATGTCGTCTCGTTGCAGAACGTGCGCGACACGTGGTACCCCGAGGTCAACCACTTCTGCCCGGGAATACCCGTGATATTGGTGGGGACGAAAAGCGACCTTGCACTGAATATCGACCCGGGTTTGCCCGCGCAGGTGGCCGCGGAGATCGGCGCCATCGGCTACATTCTGTGTTCTGCCAAAACGATGACCAACGTACGGTCTGTTTTTGACTTTGCCTTGGCGAGGTTCCAGAAAGAAAAGGAGTTGGCGGAACAGGTGGAAAAACTGCGCAAACGGCTCTCCCGGATCCGGGGCGGCCCAGGGCACACGCGCAACAACAGTTCTGCCAGCTACAAAAAGGGGCACTTTAAGAACACGTCGGTAAACTCGAGTGTTTTGCTCGATTCGCCGTTGACCGAGGAGCCGTATGACGCGAATCCGTATACTGCGAATACGTACGCTGCACCACAGCAGCGGTACAACGAGGAGGAGTTTGCGTTCACGCGGAAAAAGAAGTCGAAGAAGTGCACGATTCTCTAGGTGGCCTGGAGGTTTTAGGAGCATTGGGAGTGTTAGGGGTATTGGGATTAGGAGTCTGGTTTTTCGGCTTCTTAGGGAACTTATGATCTCCATGTTCAGAAGTTCTCATGCCTTTTATGATTCTATGACGTTTAGGGGATCTTCAGGAATCTTCAGACATAGGAATGCTTCAGAAGCTTCGGGAACCTTTTGCATTCGTAGGGAATCATTATGGATGATTGTCAGGGGCCTGGGATCAGGGGTCGGAGGATTAGGAGTGATACTTAGAATTCTTATGATTCTGGGAGTCTTATGATTCTGGGAGTCTTATGATTCTTATGATTCTCATGGTTCCCATGGTACTACGGTTCTTATGGTACTTTGGTTCTTATGGTACTTTGGTTCTTATGGCACTATGGTTCTTATGATTCTTATGGTTCTTATGGCCCTCATGGTTCTTATGAATGTTGTGATTTTTGTGATTCTTATGGACTCTCGGAATCCCAAGGAATTCTGGATGCTCACTTATTCCTACTGATCTTGGCGTTGGTGACATGGAAGATTAGGATGGGTAAGAAAGAAAACACTTGCATACTACGAGGGTATTGGTCTTACAATACCGAACTAGGATTTACCTAGAACCGCCAAACTCTGGAAAAAGAAAAAAAGAAAAAATAGCTTGATTTTCTTCATTTCCAGATTTCAGACTCCGTTCTGTCATTCTTTTCTTGAATACTGGTGGAGTTCGTGCGACTCCAGGCGGCCGACTATTGCCCCAGATTTCGTCCACTCCCATCCATTTCCGATTACCTACATCCCCAACACTCTCACTATCCTTGAAATTTTCTGAAATCCCAATTCTGGAAGTTGTCCTAAACGTGATCGGTTCCGTTATTTATTGTCTCCTCGCCCAGACCACCAGCCCGCTCCGCAATGTGCTTTCGCACGCGCTGCAAACAAACGGCTACAATGTAGTCGCGCTGACCCGCACATACCTAGAATACACAGTGCAACTACACCAGACTCTTCCCACAATGAAAGATTCCGGCGCTGCGTTTTGCACCGTCAAAAGTAGAAATGTACCAGAAAAACGGGCCTCTGCCTCTGAGGTGGTAAAATCGCTCGACATTTCCAGCACGGTGCAGGCCTCGGCAAACCACGAAAAAGACGCCGGAAATAAACCCAACGACCACTATAAATCTCGCCTTTCTCCCTGGCGCTACACGCTCCGCAAGTGGTGCCTTCCGATCGTGCGGGAAGAAACGGCGCTTTTAGCAAGACTCCAGAATTCCGTTAGAAATCCCGTGCTCGATGCCTATTTTGCATGGACCGCCAATTTGGCCTCCCACACTTTTTACGTGTTGATGCTTCCCCCGCTGTTTTGGTTTGGCGCGTCTACTATGGGGCGAGACCTTGTTATAGTGCTTGGTCTTGGCATATATATTACCGGTTTCTGCAAAGATTTGCTCTGTTTGCCCAGACCCAGATCCCCCCCGTTACAAAGAATCACCATGCTGTCGTACACGACGCAGGAGTACGGGTGGCCGTCGTCACACTCTGCCAACGCCACTGCAGTGACACTCGTGCTTTTGGCAAAACTCATCGAGCTAAAAAACGAGATGAAAGTCTCGTCTTTCTACGGCCTTGTTCTGCTTCTGGCACTCTACTATTTCTCGTTGATTGTCGGGCGTTTGTACTGCGGCATGCACGGTTTTTTCGACATTTTCACCGGAATGGTGATCGGCACGGGGCTCTTTCTTTTCAGGTTTTGGTACGGCCACGCCTACGATACCTGGCTCCTCTTTTCCGAGAGAAACTCGACCTTTATTGGTATTTTCTCGACGGTGTTCCTCATTATAGCCGCTCACCTTTTCTTGATCCACATCTATCCCGAGCCCGTGGACGACTGCCCCTGTTTCGACGATTCTGTGGCCTTTGTGGGAGTGCTTATAGGGGTTGATTCGGCGCATTACTTGTGCGTTTTAACGGGGTATTTTTCAAGCAGAAACGGACAGAACGACCCGCTCTTGATCCCGTTCAATCCCGACTCTGGCCTCGTGGTCGCCGTTGCTAGATTTCTTATAGGTGTGGGACTTGTGGTCGTGTGGAAACTGCTCCTGAAACCGGTCATTTTCACCATTCTCCCACCATTATACAAAATCATTGGCGTGAATCTTCCGCGGAGCCACTTTATTTCCACGGCACACACGAAAAAATCGAACCGACAAGTTCGCAGCCAGTCTCTTTCCAATATGAAAAACGAGCCTTTGGGCGATTTGGACAGCGTGCTCAATCCGGTCACCGTGACAATGACCCCCGAAAATGACATTGATTCATACGAGCTTCTCGACTACCAGTCCCACACTCATAGTAAGGACGATATTCCTGTGAAAATCAGTGGAGTATTTAGGCCACGCTACGACGTGGAGATCATTGGTCGGTGTGTTATATACGCGGGAATAGGCATCGTGGCGGTGTGGGGCTTAGGGTTGAGCGTGGTGGTTTTGGACTTGATTTAGAATGTGGGGGAAAGCAGGCCGGTGTTTGGGTGGTTGTTTTTAATGATTGTACTTTTGCGCAGTACTGAGCAGTATTGTTGACCAAAGATAGAGCTCGAGGAAGGGCCGGTGTCACTGGTGAAAACGGCCTTGGTGTCGCCTGGCATGGAAATCTTGAGAGTTAGAGTGGAGATTATGAATATATGTTCGAGTGGTACTAAACTGCTAGACGTCTGTGGCGCACGAATGCCTAGGTGAATTCAGCATACAATAGGGACTACGAAATTTAGGGAAGCTGATATACCAGAAGTCAGAAACTCACGAGTTTCATCATGCCTTTAGCTCCAAAAGATAAAAACAGTTGAAACACAATTTTGAATAGTCATATTTTCTTGCAGATGGGTTACCTATTTCGAATTATCTCCAACATTTCGCGAGAACCTCAGGATTCAGTAAAAGGTAAGGCCCGCCAAGTATAATGACAGCAAATAAAAAAGAAATTTCAATGATATTACATATCGGTAGAAATTCTATACTAGCTCTATTTTGTTATTACTACACCCGCCTGGGTAATCTACTTATTAGCATCTTTGGGTCGGCCGGCTGAACCCACAGGCTCATCCAATAAATCGCGATGCAGATCGCATCACGTAAGTGCGATGAGCCATGAAAAAAGATAAGCCGATTAGCACTTTGTGAAACCGGCCCAGTCGATTGTCGTTGTGCTTTGTTTCCTTCATTTTCATCAAGAAATAATAAGAGAATCGCCGAAAATGACCCCTTCTGCTGACGCTGCTTCTGCTCCAGAGACACCGCAGCAATCGGCACCAGAACTCGATTCTGGCCATGCCAACAAGAAAATGAAGCAGCAAAAAAAATACAAACGCAAGTACAGGGCCAAGGACGTGGACCCCACGGCGCCAATGGGTGTTTTGCAGCACGAAATCCAGCAGATCTTGCGGGAACACAGCCTCGCAGAAGAAGACATCCAGAACGACATGAGAGAGCTCCTCAACGACATTTCCGTAGAGCAAATGTACCACCGAAGTGTGGAAAACGCCACCATCTTGCGACTCTCGTCGAACGGCGACGGTCTTGCGCTTATACCGCACCCGGCCAACGCAGAAAAAAGACAGATAGCCGTGGTACCGTTTGGGGTTCCCGGAGACGTGGTCACAATTCGGGTCTTCAAGTCCCATCCGTTGTATGTGGAGGCCGATCTTCTCCACGTGACGCGGGCGTCGTCCGACCGCCACGACGACTTGATCAACTGCAAATACTTTGGAAAATGCTCGGGCTGCCAGTACCAGAATATCGACTACGAAACGCAGCTTGAGTTCAAGAGGCAGACCATCGCCAACGCGTACCGGTATTTTGCGCCCACGCTCTTTTCCAAAGATCTCCCGGAAATCGCCCAAACGCAGCCCTCGCCCGTGACGTACGACTATAGGACGAAGCTCACGCCGCACTTCAACGTACCGAACCGCATTCCGCAGGACTATAAAAGACCGGCCATGGGATTCAGTAGTAAAGGGCGTCCCGAATGGCGAAAAAACGTTGGGGGTGGGTCGCAGCTGATTGTCGATATCGAGGAGTGTTCCATCGGAACCCCTATCGTTAATAAGGGCATGGCCAACGAGAGGACCCGCTTCTTGCAGGAGTTCCCCAAGTACAAGCGCGGGGCCACGATCCTCTTGCGTGAAAACACGCTTTTGCCCGGCGAAACCGGAGAATTCGAGGTGAAGTCCGGGTCGACCGACGCCGAAAACACCATTTCTACTATAGAGACGGAAATCGATGGCCAGAAACTCCTCAAAACGTGTGTCACGGAACCTCGCACGGTGGTTACAGAGTACGTTTCGGGATACACGTTCGAGTTCAGTGCCGGCGAGTTCTTCCAGAACAACAACCTGATCTTGCCCATCGTTACTGGCTACGTGAAGGACAATCTCCAGATCGCCGGGTCCGGCCCAGAGGAGGAAAACTTCCTCGTGGACGCGTACTGCGGTTCGGGGCTCTTCTCGATCACGTGTCTGGACGGCGTCTCCCGGGTCATAGGCGTAGAGGTGAGTGCCGACAGTGTGAAGTTTGCCGAAAAAAACGCCAAGTTCAACAATGTGCAAAACGCTACGTTCATCGTGGGAAAAGCAGAGGAGATATTCAAGAACATCGACACGCCCGCGGCCCGCACGTCGGTCATTTTGGACCCTCCCCGCAAGGGCTGCGACGACGTGTTCTTGAACCAGTTGAGTGCTTACCACCCAGCGAAAATCGTCTACATCAGCTGCAACGTGCACTCTCAGGCACGTGACATCGAGTGGTTCATCAACAACACTGCTGCTGGGAAGGACTACCGGGTGGAGAGCGTGAAGGGGTTTGATTTTTTCCCGCAGACGCACCACGTCGAGTCTGTGGCGGTGTTGAGCTTGAAGTAGCGGATGGGGACGGTGGGAGCTGGAGGCGGACGTAGGGTAAGAATCTAAAAGACTTAAAATGACTTAAAGTGACGTAAAGTGACTCAAAGTGACTCAAAATGAATTAAAATGACTTAAAAAGACTTTATGATTCACGATTGTCATACCAACAGAGGTTGTGGAAGAAACTGGGGCGCATTGGCAGCGAGTCCCGACCAGTAGATGTGGAAGTAAGTGTAGGATTGAAAAGGCAAGTTACGGATAGAGGTGCTGGCAGAGGAAATCGCAAGAAGCGGTATGTTATATCCTGTTTATGACACTGCTGACAATTAACTCTGGCCAAGAACACGGGTGGTTCATCTAAGCAGGTTCTCGGCCACCGCAATAACTAGGCTAGTTTAGATTTAACGGACAAGAAAACAAGACGACGCGGTTGACATCGCATATAGAGTGCTTCGTGATAGTGTTTCTAAAGAGAGTGGTTCAGATGAAAGTGGTCTGGTAGAGGTGGTCCGGTAGAGGCCAGTACTACGTTATGTGAGCGAATTTGCAAGAGTTCGTGGGTAGTGTGGACGATGACCTCCTTCAAAAACTGCACTTTTTTGCCATTCTAGTTATCATAGCAATGCTAAGAATACATACCTTTCTACCACTCATTGATTTGCACCCATATCCCGCGACGAGACGCAATCTACTAGCAAGCTACTGCGAAAACTTGCCCACAGCGGAAAGAAGAACAGACAGGAAGAATGTAAAAAGGAAGCAGAATCTTGGAAAAAACTCCCCCCATTTTTTTCACAACTTCCGCCACTTCTCTCTGTTATTCTCTTTCGCAGCCTCCAGCCTGTCGTGAGGGCTCGTGCCCTAACGCCCATCTGCAGTACAGTCCTCTGCACGCACCCTCAGTCGCAATAGCACAAGTGAGAAAAAAATTTCCAGTCGTTTTTCCCATCTAACAAGACATCATACAAAATGGAGAACGATAAGGGTCAATTAGTATGTACCATGCCGTTTGAAACGAGACCCCTGGTGGCCACATGAAGCGATATAGTGATAAAACTCAAGACCGACAGCGAGTGGGTCGGTCACATGCTATAATAGGGCACGTCGTCCGTCATCCTACGGTCTATAATATAATGGATACGATAATACGTATCACGGGAAAATACACAAAAACGGGAAACCAAGAAGAGACTAAGCACGAACACCGTGGCTTACCTCGTATTTTCGATTTTCCCAATACTTCCATTGGTGACTAGACCCCAGCCCTACCTCGCACTATCATATACTTCTCACCTACGTCAATCCCACCCCAACCTTTACTAACTTCCAGGTCGAATTGTACGTGCCAAGAAAGTGCTCTGCATCCAACAGAATCATCAAGGCCAAGGACCACGCTTCTGTGCAGATCAACATCGCCAACGTCGATGCCGAGGGCAGAGCCATCCCAGGTGACAACACCACCTACGCCTTGTCTGGCTACATCAGATCCAGAGGTGAGGCCGACGACTCCTTGAACAGATTGGCCCAGCAGGACGGTTTGTTGAAGAACGTGTGGTCTTACTCCCGTTAAACTGTATATCTAATGCCATATAATCATTGTGAAGAGGTAGAAGTAGACCGTTAGAAGTAGCGCACGTGACTGTGGAGAATGACGGTTAGGGTGTTCTTCCAGAGCCCTTTTCGAACCCACTTTCGAACCCACCTTTGGATCCACTTCTGAGACCTCCACGGTATCGGAATATCAACCAAAGAAGAGGAAAGAGGGGACCAGAGGACATTGGGAAGAAACGGACACTTGTGCATTCTCACCATCTCTTATTCTCGTTCCTTCCCTTTCTTCCTTCCCTTTTCTTCCTCGCCCTACACACTTATACCAATGTCTAACTCACCATCTATACTATATCGCCTCTTCCTTCCCTCTCCATGGTTTCCTTGGTTTCCCTCTTTTCTCACTCTCCACACACTTTTTTACCCCCTCAACATATTCGTGCCCTCCCCCCCATTCCCCTCATACTTCCATAAACTTTCGCGCACCAACACTGACGCCAGAAACCGCCCATTAATTAATCCAGTGACCACGCGCCCCTATCTACGATAAACAGAGCACTGTGGTTGCGCACTTCCCCACTCCTCCATCGTCTCACCGACCCCACAAAAACAACAACCAAGCGGTGCTTTGGCAATTGGTCGCGAGAGGCTTAAATATATTATATATATTTTTTCATACGTGTCAGCAAACACCCAGGATTTCGACAGGTCATCAGAGGGTTAGGAAGCGAGCAACACTCACTCATAACCGCAACAAAGATAAGCCAAACAAATAAGAGCCACATTCCCTTTCGGCAAAAAAGCGAAAAAAACTATAAAACTGTACAGCCAAAGATAAAATGCTCGCTGTTGCCACTTTGCTCTACGATGCCAAGTACTTGCCTGGCGCCCTTGTTTTGGGCCACACGTTGCGCAAAATAGCACCCCCCGATGTCAAGCTTGTGGTGCTCATTGAAAAGCAGGCGTTCGAACAATGGCAGCTTGATCTTTTGGGCGCGCTCTGGGACGATTTGGTGGACACTGAGGTGTCTGAGTCATCGCTCCGTAAGAAGTTGGAGCACGACTTGAAAAGGCCAGAACTCGCCAAAACCTACACGAAAATCGAGTTGTGGAACCTTCCTTACGAGAGAGTGTTGTACCTTGACGCTGACGTTTTGCCCTTGGACGGTCACAATCTCGTGACCGATTTACTCAAGTTGGAGTTCCCACGCGGAAAGATCTTGGCAGCACCGGACTCGGGATTTCCCGATATTTTCAATTCGGGCGTTTTTGCCTTGACGCCCGATCCGCAGGACTACGCCCGTTTGTCTGAACTCGTGCAGTCCAATGGCACAGACATTTCTTTTGATGGCGCAGACCAGGGCTTGCTTAACCAGTACTTTAACTCTGATCCCGACTGGGTGAACCGGCTTTTGCAGGCCGGCGAAACCGACGTACACAATGGGCAATTGCACGACTCGAACTGGATCCGGATCCCGTTTTTGTACAATGCTACGCCCAACGCCCAGTACCAGTATTTGCCTGCACTGAACCATTTCGGGTACCCCGGGTCGGACCAGGGGGCATTGTCCAGACCAGGAATTGGACCAGATTCGGCGAAAAATGCCGGTTTCGTGGACTCGGTGAATGTGTCTCCGTATGAGAACATCGCATTAGACCACTTTTTGACCAGCCAGTCGAGATCCCAGGTGAGCGTTCTCCATTTTATTGGCGCGGCCAAACCCTGGAACAACGAATCGTCTGTGATTTTCAAGAAATGGTGGCTGCTGTGGTACGAGTACTCTAAGGGGAAGCTGCTTGAGGTGGTGTTGCGCCAGCAGAAGTACCCGATTTCTGTGAATGCGTTATTGCCTCCTTCCGCATCTGTGAATCTTTCTGAGATCAGGACCCCTGCTGACCTCTGCGATCCTTTGAAATACCAGCATATCAGAAGTTCCATCGAGGCCGGCTCTTTCTGGGACGCCACCCGGCAAAGCCCACCCCCCAATGCGGCCACCAACTCTAATTTCGCCTTGAATAGGGAAAGGTACAGCAACGATTGGAACGATTATAAACACGAGGAGGAGGACCACAAGAAGCAGGCCATGGATTCCGCAGAAGTTTCTCGTATTTTTGAGCCTTCTTCCCGTAAGCCAGGAAAGGACAGAAAAGGCATCCTTAAGAAAAGAGTGGGCTTTGGCGTCCACGACAGCCAGGTGGCGGAACGCGTTTTCGACGAGCGCTCTGATTATACGCCACATCATCTCTTAATGATGACCGACCGCGGCTCTTTGGTGGGCGAGCAGGAATCGTGGGAGCATGGGGCTGAACCTTCTGAAGGCGTTACCGAACAGCTCTCGAAGGCTAGCTTAGAAGGCAGTAAATCCGAGAGAAAAGCCAGCGTGGTACAGGAGCCAAAAGGGGACCCAAGCGGGGATCTGGGCGTGGCCAAGGTGTTTCCGTGGGAGTACAGAGGCGTCGAGCCCGAGCGCGTGTGGGAGTAGGTCAGGTTCAGTGTGCTTGTGAAGGGTGCTGAAGTGCTTGTTTAAAAGTGCTTGTTTAAGTCGGACCCGCCAGACTTGCTCAGGCAGGTCAGTTGGCGCATGTATGGATATTATAATCGAATCATTATTTCTAGAGTGTAAGGGAGTTTGGGGAGGGTGGTAGAAAAAGGTGCTGTTTGGGGAGACATTGCAAGATTGTCATGTATTACTGCAACTTGATTGAAAGTACGCTAGGAAGAAAGGCTACGACGAGGTGGATGCCAGAGATGGGCATGTCGCCTTTGTCTCTGGCGAGTTCCTCCAGCATCATCTGCCACTTAACGTATTGCTGAAAAGTTTATTAGGTAAAAGGTCGTGAGGGATGCTGTGAAAGATTGGCGAGTTGGTGGTTTATGCATATGTGTTTATTTATCCTTCGTACTTGATGGTGAGGTTCAGGGTATTAATATGCCATTTAGTACTGCAATTTGGTGAAAGTATGTTGGACAACTGTCACAACGGCGGCTCACCATAGCAATCGAGCTTCTTCTATAGAGATGATGCTCTTACTCATGATAGTAACATTCAGGTATTGATATGCCATTTAATACCTACAAATCGACGGAACTTCTACCAGGGAATCCTGCAAAGGGCACAATCTAAGGAATTGGCCGCCCTCGTAGAGACCTGTTCGCTTGAAAAACAGGCCCTCGATCGGAGCCAAATTGTGGCCATGATGCACACGAATGATCACTCTACCGTGAAAGACCGTCTTTGAGCAACACTCTACATCACGAAGAAAATCCCTTGTGAAATGGATCTAGGAATGCTTAGCACTATCTCCGACACGAGACCAAAACTGGCATCGTCACACAGACGGAGAAGTCCAACTACTACGTAATTCAACCTATACAGCATTGTAGGTACCTGGGATACTCCACATAACTTCCACTGGCAAGACACCTTTACTCCATGGATCCTTTCCACGGATTTCATAGAACATTCACTTTTTTTTTTGCTTGATACATCTGATTAAAGGGGGAGTTAATGACTAGTGTCATCAACCTCACTAAGAAAAGAATTGAGTGGAACCACTCAGCTTTTCGCAGTCGAGGAACGGCTGAGTGCTATGCCAAGAGCAAATAAGTCATGCAACACTCCTACACTACATAACTAACAAAATAGGGAGCACTTCAAAAAAAGAATTGAAGCATCGCAGCCTGTCATTGTTTCCCTTTTTCCTTTTTCCTTTTTCCTCTTTTCCTCTTTCCTCTTTTCCTCTTTTCCTCTTTTCCTCTTTTCCTCTTTTTATTGTCCGCTCATTGCCAGATCAAGGGTGGGTGAGCACTGAGCACGGCAATTGCGCATCCAAGGTCCCTAAAGCCCACGATATTTCCACCAAAAACCAAATAAAAAAAATCTATACTACCCTGCAATTTCAATCACGGGCCCAGTATACCCCATCCTCCGCTCCTTTTTTAAAAAATGGCCGAAAGAGCATCCCACCCCTGACCGCAGGGGTTACCCGGCCGTGAAAATTTTGCCGCGCCCTGCCTTAACTCACCAAAAAACCACTCCTCTGATTCCACTCTATAATCATCCACCATGTCCAACGGAATCACCGAAGTCGACGCCAACTTGATCGAGAGTAACTACGACAATGTCGTCTACTCCTTCGACGACTTGAACCTTAAGCCCGAGATCGTTCGCGGTATTTTCGGTTACGGTTACGAAGCGCCCTCTGCCATCCAGCAGAGAGCCATTTTGCCCATCACCGAGAAGAGAGACGTTTTGGCCCAGGCCCAATCGGGTACTGGTAAGACGGCCACTTTCACCATCGCTGCTTTGCAGAACATCGACGAGAACGAGAAGGCTACCCAGGCCTTGATTTTGGCGCCCACCCGTGAGTTGGCGTTGCAGATCCAAAACGTCATTTCTCAGATCGGCCTCTACTTGAACGTGTCTGTGCACGCATCGATCGGTGGTACGTCTATGGCGGACGACATCGAGGCGTTCAGATCCGGAGTCCAGATTGTGGTTGGTACGCCCGGCCGTGTCTACGACATGATCGACAGAAGATACTTCAAGACCCACAAGATCAAGATGTTCATCTTGGACGAGGCAGACGAGATGTTGTCGTCCGGCTTCAAGGAGCAGATCTACAACATCTTCAAGTTGTTGCCCGAGACCACGCAGGTGGTGCTTTTGTCGGCCACCATGCCCCAGGACGTGTTGGAGGTCACCACCAAGTTCATGAACAACCCCGTGAGAATCTTGGTCAAGAAGGATGAGTTGACCTTGGAGGGTATCAAGCAATACTACATCAACGTGGAGGAGGAGCAGTTCAAGTACGACTGTTTGTGCGACTTGTACGACTCGATCTCCGTGACGCAGGCGGTGATCTTCTGCAACACCCGTGCCAAGGTTGAGACCTTGACCGCGCAGTTGAAGGGTAACAACTTCACTGTGTCCGCGATCCACTCCGAGTTGCCCCAGGCCGAGAGAGACACCATCATGCAGGAGTTCCGCTCGGGCTCCTCGAGAATCTTGATTTCCACCGACTTGTTGGCCAGAGGTATCGACGTGCAACAGGTCTCCTTGGTTATCAACTACGACTTGCCCGCCAACAAGGAGAACTACATCCACAGAATCGGTAGAGGTGGTCGTTTCGGTAGAAAGGGTGTTGCCATCAACTTCGTCACCAGCCAGGATGTGGGCATGATGAGAGAGATTGAGAAGTTCTACTCCACGCAGATCGACGAGATGCCTGCCGACATTGGTTCCTTGTTCAACTAATCGTGACCGTTCCGTACTTCGCCCAGCTTGAATGTACTTTCTATGTTGTATCTAAGTGTAGAGAACTAGCTTTGTTCCATGTTTTTGTATTCTTAATTGGCGTTAACCTTGCTGATTTGTAGGTCTCATAGCTATTCCAGGCTTGATGGACTGTAGTGGATCGTGTGATAAGATGGTTGTTTAGCCACTTCACTAAATGGGTCAGATTCGTGGAGTTTGTACAATGGATAGAGAAGAATGATATGATAACTACAATACCTTACAAAGAAGCGTGATTCACTGGTGCAAAAGACAAGGAATTCTCCCAAATATCGAAAATCTATAAGAGTCAAATATATCAGTGGTTCAGGTGATGCTTTGACAGAAAAGCGAACGATGAGGACATAAAATCTGGACGTACGGTAAGAAATAATATGAGTAAAGGGGAACACGAGCTGTTTCCTTGGGCAGCAGCCTTCCAGCAAGGTTAGGCTTTGTTTCAACCTCAATCTCACTAAAGCCAGTGAACTCACATTACGTCGCCGAAGCTGGCCATCGAATCACGTACTGAGAACCAGTAAAGAGATCGAAGGAAAGGGAAACCTGCTCGTTCTTTTAGTTTGATACTTCCTTGAGCAACGTTTTTCAGTATTCTGTGATAAGAATGGGTGCAACTCGCCTGTGGCCCTCGTTCGATAGAGACTATAAAGTGGCGGAAGGGTGTTCTCGATGGCCAAATATATACGTGCTTTCACATTCAGTGGTATACCCTTATGCCTTTCAAGTCTGAAATAAGAGATAATCCCAAGCTGAAGGTGGCCCATGCTCTCAACCAGGTTCTGCATGAGTCAGGTGGCCGCTTATAGTATTTAGAGCTTTCTTAAGACCGACCATAAGACGAAGGTTACAGTATATAACGAAGTCGGCAGGATGAATTGAGAGGACGGACGATGAAAGCACTGGAAGTAAGCACACAATGGTTCGTTTATCTACCTACTTTCCTGATCCTGAGTATATGGTGCCATCTAACTTCAGAGGGAGATATGAAAAGTCCACAAGGCAGTCTCTTAGTATACGCCAATAGCCTAAGTACTACGGAAATACAATGGGTACTAATTATAAGGATACAAGATAATTTTCTTAGGTCACCCAAGTACGTCTATAATAATTACCAAAACACGACAGAACTGAGTCCCAGAAGGTTTTCGGAGCTCTGTGGGAATCTGAAGCAGGAGGAAAACGCATTTATCTTCACAACGATAGAAGGGAAAGACAACAATAATGGTAAAGTTCTAGCTCCTCAACTATGGAGGACCAAAGTTTTCAGCCCAACGTAATCGCCATGCCATTGATGAGAAAAGGAAGAAAGAAATAAAAGAAGTAGCAGAAGACGTGGAAGAAAAAATAGAAGAAGAGGTACCAGAGGAAATAATAGAAGAAGAAAAAGAAGAAGAAGAAGCAGGGGAAGATAATGAAAAAGCAATAGATAAACAATCAGAAGAAGCAGAAGCAGAAGGAGGACAAGAAGACCTGGCCAATGCAAGACGATCAGACTAAAGTAGACAGTAACTCACAAAGCATTCCATATCTCTCCTCACCCTGGTACGTCAGCCATTACATTCCACCAGCTATCACATTCCAACCACTACATTCATCAGATATCATCAGACATGTTATTCCATTGGACATCATTATTCTATAAGCCCTCATCTTACACCACGTACCCACTCACACCCCACACACCACTACTGGTAGTCCGGGATGTCCAAGTGCAAAAACGGCGTGTTGGTGCCCACCGCCGCATGGTACGCACCATTCTCCAAGTCTCCCTCTGCAGTGGCGATGTTCACATACGTGCGTTCACTCACCAACTCGCTCTCTCCGTAGGTGCCAAAGCCAGCTCTGATCAACCCTCTTCTAATCCACGGCGAGTGAATGCCACTGAAATGGAACTCCACCTCGCGGTCTGCGTAGTTGTTCAATGCTCTACGCAAGTCCACCAAAGCCTGGACTGAAGTCGCGTCGATGGAAGGTGCACACGAGAAATCAAAGTGCACGATTCGGAGATATGGCCGCTCGTCGGGTGCAGCATCTTCCACGGCCGTTTTGTTCTTTTTGAACGGGTTCCACCGCAAAGGCCCAGGATCGTTCCACGGCCTGTCGCCGGCGGATCCATGCGCGTAGGGCTTGCCTCTGCGGGTGATTCTCTTGGCCTCGTCACTGACCTGGTCAATGAAGGAAGAGGCATTCGGGTACGAAAACGACTGCACGGGGCGGAAAACAATGACCCCAGGTGGCGGAGGCAAAACTTCGAGGTCGTCGTTGAAACTTTTTTTGGAAAGCGGCACCCACTTCGATACAAACTTCACGTTTGGGTGCTCACGGACAAGTTGCCCGTTCAGCGGGATGTGCTTCTCGTACAAGTCTCTGACCTTGAGCTTGCTCGCTCCGGTGGAGTGGTAGCTCTCCCGGGACAAGACCTGCTGGATCTCGACGTTTTCGTCGGAGCTGCCACTGGAAATCGACGCATCCTCCTTAAATTGGATCACCGGGTTGATCACCTCTGCCACACGGATCTTGCCCAAAAACTGGCCGGTGGGTTTGGCGATGCGGAACAAAAGCACCGCAGCAGACGCAGCCATGGCAAAGTAGATTCCGTCTTCGATCGAGGCAAACACCGTGATAATCACCGCAATAAGGAAAATCCCACAGTCGAGCGGATTGACTTCCCACAAGTTCCACGTGGCCCTCCAGCTGGACAAGAGGTCCGAAACTGCGTGTATGATAATGGCCGACAACGTGGCGTTGGGGATGTAGAAGAAAGCCAGGGTTAAACAGTACAACGCCAACAACACCACACCACCCGTGAAGATTCCAGCCAAGGGGGTTCTGACGCCACACTTGGCCTTAAGCGCAGATCTGGAAAACGAGCCCGTAGAGGGGTAAGCGTTGAAAAACGTACCGATCAAGTTGTTCACGCCAATGGCAATCAACTCCTGGTCCGGCACGACCTTGTAGTCGTTGACGCGGCCGAAAGACTTGGAAATGGCAATGTGCTCCAACAACAAAATGATGGTGGAAACCGGGATTTCCGACGCCATGGCGCCGATAATGCCGTCCGGCACGTGCATCACACCCACGTGCTTCAAGCCAGAAGGAACCACGCCGATCGTCTTGATGGTGCCCTTGAATTTCGACTTGTTGCCCTTGAATCTCTTCAACTCGGGGTGCACAATGCTCCAGGAAATGGCCGTGGCCACGATGATCACTATGGCATTACGCAACTGCTGGAAGTAGAAGAACCACATCTTCTTTTTGGGGTAGCGTCTGCCCAAGTACTCGCACGAGTACTTCCACACGTACAAGATGAAAAGCGGCACAAGGCCAAACGCCGCGTTGACGTTGGTCAAAGGCAACTTCTTCAACGTAGCAATGACAGTGTGGAATGACGAGATTTTACTGTTGACCGACGAGTTGTAACCCATCAAGCCCGGAACCTGGCCGGTGAGGATATTGAAGGCAGAGCCGGACATGAATCCCATGACGGCGGGCATGGAGATGAACTCAAGAATGAAACCTAGTCTCAAAATACCCAATCCGGCAGCGATTCCGCCACAGATCAACGACAAAAACGTGGCGATTTCAGGCGCAGAGTACTTGTCCCCGTACTTGCCCTGGACACTGGCCACGACCTTTCCCACCTGTAGCGACATGACAGCCACGGGCCCAATCGAGACATCCTTAGAGGTGGCGAAAAAGGAGTAGATGAAAACACCCACAAACGACGAGTAGAGCCCGTATTCGGGGGCCAACCCGGCCAACAGGGCATAGGACATCGACTGGGGGACCAAAACGACTCCCACGGTAATTCCTGCGATCAAGTCGCCGTACAACCATGTGAAGTTATAGTGCAAGATCCACTTAGCAATGGGAAACAACGACACAAAGTAGTTGACGATCTTGCTCACGGGGTTGGCAAAAATATGCTTGCCGTAGTCCACGACATTGGGCTCGCCTTCGAGATATTCGGGCACGGGCACGTTTCGGTTATCACTGCTAATTGGAGGCTGGTGCTCTCTCTGGAACTCGTGACTGAGCACCCTGGAAGCTCTTTCCATGTCGTATTCCTGCGGCTCGGCCATTTCCGACACCGCCAGCGTTAGACTGGGTCTTCTCTCGAAAACCATTATGTGTTTAAGATGGTGTTTTTGGGTATTGCTATGCTGAAAAAAAGGTTATGACAGAGTGCTGAGGTGGCCCTATAAGTAACAAATCAAGAAGGGACCGATTCTGCAGAAGACGTCCGTAATGCGGCTGAGGAGGGCGGGCGTATACTGTCAGATGCAAAAAACGACTATCAGAAGTTTGAAGAAACTGTGGCCATCTATAAATCAAAGCCCGGAATTACGTATTACAAATCTGAACCACAGTTTGCCTAGCGCACGTGACGCGCTCTTCCGTGGCGGCGTACGTTTGCCGCCGCGGGCAAAACGGGTCTGGCGCCGGGGGACTTCTTTTTCTGGGCGTGCTTTATATATCTACAAGACAACTACTGAAATCAAACCTGTTTTCCGTGCAAACGGGCACTCGTGTAGATCGTGATCTCGCATCACTCGCAGTGTCCGAGTGAAAATTGCTGCGAAATATTTGCAGCTGTCACGTGAGGTGTTGCAATCGGGCGAAAAAGCAATGTGCGCAGCCGCAACTCATTTTTCAGCGCATTCCTGATGTCACTGCGCGGAGAAGGGCGACGAGAAACAGGAGACTGATTTCGGGTACCACAATTGGGCAAATTTCTTGGTTTTTTGTGTGTGGTTTTCAGGGCTGGTCAGGGAGTGAGCGTGGTTACGTATCTGGGCTGGTTTTCGAAAAAAGTGTGAAAGCTGAATTTTGGTGGATCTTTGGATCTCTTTCTATCGACCTTATGTTCCGCACATACTTAATTTCCCACTACTCCGTCCAACCTATACTTTAAAAAAAAGTCTAATAGAGCGTGATCATAAAAATGGTTCCCTTTCTTTCCCCAGATCACGCACGTTTCCCCACGATAATGAATACGCCCGCCTTACGGAAGCTGTGGCTCTGCCAAGGCGGTTCTACGCATGAGATCTGATTCTAATGTACGATTGTAGGTGCAGTACGTAATCTAGCGAAGATCTTACGATCTGCTCGATCCATCCTCATTTGGAAACCCCGCTCTTGCCTTTTTGGCCAGATCAGGCACTCGCCTCGACCTCGTCCACGAGCTGGCGGTACTCCTGCTGCTTGTAGCACTGTTCGAGGAAGATCTTGTATTTGGCCGCCAACAAGCGGCGGTCCGGGTGGCTCTCCGCGCTGGGCAAAATCGCGCGCCCGGGCCCCGTGAGCTTCTCCATGGTCTGCCACAACTTGTCTCCCTGGTGTTCGGGTTTCTTGCGTTTCTTGGTGCTGGTCAACGGCTTGAGGTCCATCTTCTTCAACTTGTGCAGGAGGTCCTTCTGCACCGTCTGCGACGTGTTCTGCTTGGACCCGAACGACAACGTCTGCTCGTCCTCGGACTCGGAGTCCGTGGCGGGCTTCGATGGTTTCTGCGCTGTCTGGTTGAAGTAGTCTGGTTCTTGGTGCTCCCCGACTGGCGTCATGGAAAACTGGCCGTGGTGGCTCGCGCTGGTGTACGCGAAAGCCGCCATGTTCGTTGACGATGCAGTGGCTGAGGGCGCCGTGTATGGCAGGTGTGGTGGCGACCTTTGGCCCAAGTTACCCAAGTCCGTCTGCGACTTCAACAACGATGTTCTCCGGCTGCGGCCCTTAGTGCTGATGTGCTCGTCTACCAGCAGCAGCGCGGCCACCGCACCCAACAAGGCAGCTCCAAACACGACCGCGGCGTCGATGTAACGGGGCACCACCACAGGGAGACCCGTGCAGTCGGCCAAAAGCCGCATCAAGAGCCCGTTGCGGCATTGTCCGCCACTCATGTACACGCACGTGATGCGGTGGCCGCCCTTTTCCATGGCCTCGACGATCTGGCGCGTCTGCTGCGCGATGAACTCGCACGCGCCGAAGTACTGCAAAGCCAAATCTTTGACAGACGAGTCCATGGACTGGCCGATGATGGATGCGCGCATCCTGGGGTCCGCGATTGGCGAGCGGTTACCATGGAAGTCACCGTAGAAGAACACGTGCTTGGCCAACGCCACCACGGACCGCAGCCCGGTCTCGCTGACCATGTTCTCCAAGACCAAGTTGAGGTAGTCGAACTTAGACAAGTTGGATGCCTCCGCCAACTGAACCAACTCACCGTGCAGCGGGTGGATCGAGAGCACGTGCGCAAGGAGCGCCCCCGTGCACAGCTGGCCGCCCTCCGCCAACCAGAATCCGGGCCCAAACACCTCGCGGTATGGTCCCCAAACGCCCTGAACAAAACAAGGGTCCTGAGTCATGGCAATGTGACACGTGGACGTGCCCGCGACCGCCGCAAGCCGCCCGCACCCGGCCTTCATGGAGTCAGTCTCCTGCGAGAGCTCAGGGTGGGAGAGGAGGTCGACTTTGCCGGCGACTGTTCCAATCCATCCTGCATACGCGTCAATCACCCCGCTTCCCACCACACACTCGGTGGTCAAGCCCAAGTCGTCGGCGGCCTGTGGCGTAAGCTTGCCTACGACGTCTCCTGCGCTCAACCAAGTGCCTGTCTTACCCGGAATGCCGCCCAACTTCTCGAAGTCGTTGGCCACCAATTCGGGCAAGTCCACCTGCTCCAAAAACTCCTTGGACCAGCCGGTAGTCGAGCCGTCCACGCCCACAGGCACGAGTCCCTGTTTGCACACGGTGGAGTTGTAGGAACGCGCCTCAGAGCCCGTGGCTTTGTGGGTCAAGTAGTCGGGCAAATCGTAGAACTTCAAATCGGCCAAACCGTTCGGGCGGTGGTGCTTCAACCACTTGATTTTGGGCAACTCCATCTCGATCGACATCTGGCCGCCCACGTACTTTAGCGCTTTGTCGCCGGTGGCATTGATCACGTTGGTTTCCTCTTCTGCACGGTGGTCCATCCAGAGGATGATATTCTCGCGGCTGTCGGCGAAATCCGGGCCCACGCCCGCGGGCTCGTCGCTGGTCTGCGACACGGCGACTAGCGAGCATGTGGCGTCGAAGCCTATGCCGAAAACGTCCGCGGGATCGACCCCTGAGTCTCTCAAACAAGCCTTGACACAAAAGCAAATAGACGCCCAGATTTCCGTCAGATTTTGCGTGATGTGATTCGGTTTGATCTGGTGGCGGGTAATGGGCCGCTCCGCCAACCCCAAAATGACTCCGTTTGTGTCGATTACACACGCTCTAGCAGAACCTGTACCCACATCGACACCCACAAAGTAGACGTCTGGCTGCGGAGGGTTCGCCAACTGGTGGGCGTTGAAAAACGACGACTTGCGTGACGCCAAGCTGGTGTGTGATTTGTTGAAAGCCATGGCTAGCTGATAGTAGAAAGTGGAGAGGACGAAGTGAAATGGGGTGATTAAGTAGATTCAGGTCGGGCACGGGCCTGGCAGTTGCTGTGCTGTGTGCAGGACGCGGGGCAACTGACGTAGTGCGGGTGTGAGTCTGGGGATTGGCAAAACTAGCGGGGATGGGCGTCTGGCGCGGGGATTTTGCCAGGGGCACAATCGGCGGCGGCGGACCTGATCACGTGTTTGGTCTATTTCTTTTTATGGCGAAATTCTGCGTTTTGGTACGGTCCAGGGAGTTATTTGGACGTGTGTGCAGGACCCGGAGGGAATCTCGGGTGCGACTGAGATGACCATTGCTGCTGCGTTTCGTCATGTCGCAGCCAGGATGGAGGCGGTCTGAAGGTAATAGTTAAGGGAGAGAATAAGTAGGAGACGTTTGGAGATGTGCTTCCTTCCAAATGTTTTCTTTAGTGTGTAATTCTGTACTTTGCTGTAATTCTGTACTTTTTTTCTTTCTTCTCTACTTCTCTTTTGCATCTTTTGTTATTTCCTTTTTTGGTCTGCTGAGAGTGCCAGCGATCACCGACTGATTGCTCGAGTCGCACTGCAAAGGCGCTGTAAGGCTAGCAATAGATCGTCTGTAGGATTCGATGAGGGTTTTCTACAAAAGAGAAACAGAAAAAAAAAAGAAAAGAAAGAAAGTTCGAATCTTCGTGGAAGCGTTCCCCTATCATACACTTATTGCATGTCCTTCTGATCCGGTTTGTTGTATACAGGTGTTATATACAGTTCTGACACGTATAATTTCGTTCACCAAACTGATAAAATGTGACCTCATTTGCAGTCAACAATCACCGTTACCCATGTCCTACACGAGACTGTTAAGGTCATTTCCTACCATCTAAACTTTTAGTTTTTATTATTTCTCACCCTTTTCTTCTAGCATATGTGTTAATATCCATCTATTACCCAACTACCCATACCCAATGCTCACCACCACCATTGGCCCCAGTGTTGGTAATTGCGCGGAGTCTCGGGTGATTGAAAGATGGAAAGTACATTTTAGCTATGACTGCTTTGGTCACGTGTTAACAAAGAGCCTTCTTACGATGGTGTGGACTACTGCCACATGAACACTGGCAGTTGAGCCGGTTCATACTTTCAATCACCGCCAATGAATGAATTTTACTCAATCAAACAATTTGGGCGGTCCTCAGTTACATGGTTACGTTTCAGCAACTACGCAATAATTATTGGGGAAGTATGAAACGAACCCACTTCGTCATCCGTAGCAAGAATACGCTTGCGCTCCACTCCCATGTTCTGAAACTCGCTCAATCGAGGTTTCCAGGTGCTGCGTTCTGCTCTCCTGCGTCTTGCCCAATGTTGACAGCAAGAGACTCAAATCCCCGTCTCCGGACTCATGCGCACGATTGGTCCCGAGAGGCCATGGGTGTAGGTTTTTCTGTTGAGCTTCAAGTTTTGAATCAGCAGGAACCCACGTCTTCTTTGACTCCTCCTTTTGACAACAACCAGCGTCTTCTATGTATCTCGGAGTAGTCTGTCATTGGTCACTACGCACTTCGCTCGAGCAAATATTCCCGCCAACATTGTCATCATAAATAATAATCCTCGGTTTTGCTCGAAAAGGGGGAATGAAGGATGCGTCATTCGGGTTCCCAAGGCCACTGGCCAGCAAGTAAAATTGCTGTTAAGCCATTCGGGCGAGTCCTGAGTTCCCAGCCCACCTCTCGAGACTTTGTGGAAGCATAAAATATTTGAAATAGACTACGATCTGAAATAGATTATGATTTGGAATACCCCCGAGCATAGTATTTGCATTTCACAATAGGTGTATTCTGAAGAATTGAAATATTTGGACTTAGTTCGCGACACTGTCCGACCTACGTCATGCTACATGAGCCAAGTCACGTGACCGCGCAACTTATACGCATCACCTACTCGCTACTCAATATTCCTTTCCCATTCTACTATACAATAATATACATCAGGTCGCGCCTCAGTTCTTCGTCGACAGGTACTTCAGCACCACGTCCACCAAGAAATCAAACTGCTCTGTTTTCTCCACCGCGGCCCTCACGTGAGATGCTGCGATCCGGCGTACGCCTGCGCTTTTCGTTTCGATGATCGCCGCCTCCACCAAGTTGGCCATGAAAATTTCAAGCGCACGCCCGACCACCACCGGCGTGGCCTGCGCCACCTTGCCTATATCCTCGTCGGACTGCATGATTTTTTTGATGCGGGCTGCCGGGAAATGGGTCTTGATTCGGTCGAATGAGCTCAATATGGTGTCCTGGCTCACGGCAGGTTCCGACGAGGGGCCACTGGCGTCCTCGCTGTCGTCTTTGTATTCTTCGTCTTCTTTTTTTAATACGCTTCTCTTTTTGATGGGCACCGGAGAAAGGATCGTATTGGCCTCCTCCGGCGGATTGATGAGAGAGTTGATGTCAGCCATTGTGGGTGGATGGGTGCAGTGTGCATAGAGGAAAATGCCATTCGCGCGGATTCCCGTGGGCTTTATATAATCTGTGATTTGCACCAGGCATCGGAAATGCGTCGCGTACGGGGCCTGTGTGCAGGTACTACCGATGCCATTTTCGCCCAACAGCGTGGATGCCCATTACGATTCTTTTTCGGGGATCATTGGGACGCATCGTGGAGCTGAATAAGAGAGTTCCGCCAAAACCACTCATGATCCAGAAATCGCGTGCGCCACAGCTCGCAACCGGTTCTGTAGAAAGTGCTATATGCAGGCCATCAACAGCACATCAATAATCAACAATCATGATCAACTTCAAAGAGCTAGTCCCGCGTTCGGCTGGGCGACCACCGCCTATAGATAACCTCCGTCACCCGGTAGTGGCGCAACAACGCGACGTACTTATCCGGCCCCAGCGACCGCATCACGTGATCGAAAGCGGCCTGCGTTGGTATGTCCACGTACACTAGCACCAAGGTTTTTTTCACGCCACTGACGACGCGGGCCACGGCCATAAAGTCCTCCCACGTGGTCCATTCCTCGTCGTTGTTTGGAATAACCAAAATGGCGTATTCTGCGTGCATAAATGGGGGCCCTCTTTTGTAGAGTAACATGTCACAGCCAAACTTAATGCCACTGCGCACGCACCAGCCTAGGCTGCGAAAATGGTGGTAGACTGCGTAGTCAAGAATGAACTTGTTCTCCGGCACACTGTGCTTTCTCACGCAAAGCTCGAAAACTTGGTCCAACAGGAGCGTCTGTGAGTCGTGCGTGACACAAACCACGTCCAAGGCAAAGTGAAGAAAGAAAAGCTCTACTGGCTGGAGCTGTAACACCTCCAAATTCTGCTTTAGGGTGTTTGTTTCAGGGTCGACGAGAGCTAGGTCCTCTTTTCGCATAGTGGTATTTTCTCCGTCGGCGCCCTGGCCCGCCAGGGCCTTGAACGAAACCGACGCCTTCATGACCTCCATGTCATGTTTGAGTTTCTCCCACTCGCGTAGCTCGTCGGAGGTCAAAGTCCGCAGCCGCTCCGCGACTTCATACTCCTGGGCCTTGCTTCTGAGCGCCTTAAACGCTTTTCTGTCCTCTCTGCGGACGTTTGTCACGTCCTCTTTAGTCAAGTTTTGGTCTGCGGATCCGTCCAAATTAAGTCTACGCTGGACCCTCTGTTCCCACGTTGGGTCCGATCTAGATAACGTGCCCTTTCCGAAAAAACCCTCGCGCCAGAGCCGGTCCATGTCGTGTTTTTCTTGGACGTGGAAAATAGCGCCCGCGCCAGTATCGACTACCTCCACATGGAGCTTTGGTTCTAGCAAGTGAGGCGGAGTTTTGAGGTATATACTGACCACACGATACAAAAGATGGACCCACGACACTGGATTATGTGCGGTGATTTGGGGAAGCTGGCCGTACTTGTCTACCGAGAGCGTTACAGGGAGAGGTCTACTGTAGATAGCATTGAGCGATCTTCCCTTACGCTTTTCCATTGTTTTTGTGCCGATGTGTGGCCAAATTCAGGGGGAATGGGCTGCCGGGGTTAGCTTTCAATGGTGCAAGGCGTACAAAGAGATTCAGTAAAGCAGACTGTCTGGCGGTTAGTACTTGTTCAAATGAAAGAGAAATTGAGGAATTTCTTGTTTCGAGTCAGATACCGTTGTAGTCATTTGTGGCTTACAGCGAAATTAATCTTCAAGCAACACGATAAAAAGTTATCATCTTGAAACATTCCGATAGTGGAAACATACGTTTTCTGCTAAAGAAAGATGGTGTGAATTTTTCTTTCACCGCGTAGCGGGAGCTCACTATATGGGCTTTGGGCGGGTAACTGCTAGGGCTCGCGTTGTGCTGGAAAGAAGCGCTTTGCAAAAAAATGCCGGTCCCAGGAATCGAACTTGGGTCTGCTCGGCCACAACGAGCTGTACTTACCACTATACTAGACCGGCTAAGGGGTTGCTTTTATTTTTCGATACAGGGTTAAGTAATCTCAAGATTAGGTCAAATCGAGCGGACTAAAAACTTGCAATTTGCGGTATTTTATGGGCGAAAAGTGTAAATTATGGCTTAGGAGACATTGCTACACTTCTGGAAGTCCCGGGAAGCTTCTCGAACAATTAGTGATATCAACATTTATGAATAGGTGAAGGCAAAAAAGGATGATGAACATAACGGAGCACATCATGCTGATGCTGCAACAAACAGGATTCCAGAGAACAATGGCTGAATCGCCAATCTCATGACTTAATATCTGCAGCCTTGGCATTGACCAGCTGCTCGGGAACCATGTTTAAACTACTTGAAAAAAGCGACAAGGCTGACCAGTCGAAACACTCAATGAGGAGTGCAAAATATTAGGAGTGGCTTGATGGAGCCGGGTGCCAATCCTATGATATCCTGGAGAGGCACAAGACGCCATTCCTCAGTTGGCTCGAGTTTCCAGAGTATGTCGGCACACTTGCTGCAAGTCCAGCCTCCGCCGGTCGCAAGAAAGCGGTCTTGGCCATCTAGAGTGTGTTCTGCCTGGGCAATTGAGAGATATCATTGATCAGACCTTGGTCCGCAGCTGCAGCAGTCATGAGAAGTTTATGGCGAGTCGGTGCACCCAGATTACGAAGCCACGTTTGCAACGGCTTTTGCAGCGACTTTTGCAGTGACGTTTGCCTTGAGTCGTTTTCAGGGTGCGCATGATAGTGGAAGTGGCGAAGACATTGAGAAGCGCCTAGGATTCATTGGGACTAAGCAAATATATTCGATCATGACTTCTCTCGACCCAAAACCAAGTGCTTGTCTCAGTCCACCGCATGCAGCAGCATGAGTGCTTTGACTTTTGGGAAACAAACTTTGAGTGGATCCGTCTTCTCTGGTACTGAGCAGGGAAAGCAAGCCGATTAGATGAAGGTGGACATATACTTCTTTCGAACGTGTGAGATCACTCACCGAATAATAGATACAAGAGAGACAGAGCGAGAGCAGACTAAAAAAAATTTATCAGAAGCCAGTATTATCGTAAAAGGCCACATTCAGAGACTATCCAAGTCACTACCTCTGGAAATGATATCTATGTGTATATGGGTTTGGGTAAGTATTATCTTTAAGAGATAAACAAAGTAATAGCATCTATACCGGAAACAGAGCAACTGCACCCACCAAACAAAGTCACCCAGCCAACAGTATACTATAAGTAAGCCTCGAACACTTTCACCAACTCCTCCTCTGACAAACCACTAGACACAGAATCGTTGACTATCCCATTGACGCTTACAGTGGGAGTCACGTGCACGCCCACTGTTCTTAGGTAGCGTGTGAAGTATTTCAAGTCCACCGTGGCGCCGTTTCCAGAATTCGACGCTTTCGACACGTCGGTTTCCTCGTCAATACTCAAACTATCCAATACTTCGTTGTGGCCCAAGGTGAGGGCAGTATCCTGACGTACGACGTCCGAGATTAGTTTGTAGATCTCGTTTCGGCCCAAAGAAACGGTAGCAGAATCGTAGAACTTCTCTTTGTTTTTGAAAATCGTCTCGGAAATTGCCCAGAACTGGCTATTCGAGGCACTTGGGTCTTGCTTACGTAAGTGGTCTGCAGCCACCAACGAGTATTCATGGAGCAAAACCGAGTTGGGGTGCCATGGCTGGACCACATTCACAAACACAAATTGAAAAGCACCAGGGTATTTTTCGTCTAGCTGTGGGATTATCTTGATAAGCTTGAGGAAGATCTTGGCTGAGAATGGGCAGTTGTAGTCCAAGTAGAGGTTGACCACATTGGGGGCCCTCAATCTGTTCTCAGCTGGCTTGAAGAAATAGTGGGAGAGCGCGTACTTAGGAGAAATCATAACAAAGGTGTGGAAGAGACAGCGATGAATTGGAGATCCATTGCGATCGCTCACAGATTCGTGTGGCTTTCGTAATCCATGGTTATGAGCCCGGATTACGACAATTCGCAATCATCAGTTGTGGTAAATGGGGCAGTTATATTCAACGGAGCAACGGAAAAAAAGCCTGGGTTTGCGTAGATTAGTAACGGGGCTCTCTGATGCTCCGTGAAATTGATGAAGCAGGGTGACCGACTTCAAATGATGCAATGTAGTTGTACCCATCAAGGCTCTGAGCCACACCCATTTGTTATGGATCGCAATGGTTCTTCAGGCGTCCATACTTTTGACGACACAATTGTCTCGCCATGGTGTAAGGCTTTTAGAGGACGTGGACAGAGTTAGGGATTAGTCGCTTGTTCCTTGCGGCGCAAATCTGAAAATCGGAGCAGTGGTATACTAATTGCTGAACGACAAAGATACATGGAAACCTCTCACTAGGGCCTGTTATGCTTTGAAGAAGCCGTAAAATGAGCTTTGTTCTCTGATCGATTCCCACTTGAGAAACTCTCCTGTGGCGATCATTGGATGCCAGAGCCCCTGGAGGTGGCCTTGATAGGGCTATCCTGATGTACGCCGAAAAGTTCCAAACAAGACCATGCTTCGCCTCAGCCGTTTCTTCTTTTGATCGAGCCATTCAGGAACGGTCCCTGTAACTAGAATACTCCAAAATGCCCGTTGAGACAATGGTGCAGTTTGCGCCCATGTCGAGAAATATCACCAACTTCATAGTTATTGCCCAGACTGCAAACCGCCTTACAAATCCCACTTCCTTTCATTATTTTCATCATAAGTACCAACCTCAATAACCCTGATCAGCATCCGATGTGGTACCAAAACCAGTAAACGAATTCCCAGCTGCTTCGAATCGTTGTCGCATCTGCTCTGCCAAGCTCAAGCCAGTTTCCTGCCCAGTTTGGGACCTGCTATTTTCGACCAGCCTCTGTTCTGTAGAGCTTTTTCTGTATCTTTTGGCCCGCCGTGGCTGCAACTGTGACCGAGTTTGCTCGACCTGGATCGAGGTGATCGAACTATTCCCATGGCTATCCTGAGAGCTGTTTACCGCGATTTGTGACGTTAACGGATTCTGCCTCTGGCTGTCTTTTATGGACTGCAGAGAATTGGGAATCACGGTACCAAACTCGGTGGTGTCCGAATGGAGCTGGCTTTGGTTTGGGTTTTGGAGCGGATTTTGCGACCTTCGGGTGGTGGATTCCTCTTTTGGATGCACCGAAATCAGCGAAGCTCTGCTGGAAGGTGCCAGCGATATGTATACGACTTCTGTGTTTTCGCCTGTATGTGGTAGCGGATTAATAGGTGGAAAAATACCGGAAAGTGAATGGCCCAGATGTCCAGCTCCTACCGCTTTCTCTATTATGGGGTCTCTTTCGACCCTTTCTAGTGTAGGCTTGACGGAAGCTTGTCTGCGTTGAAAGAGCTGGGAACTGGCACTTTGGTCTAGATTATCCTGCCACTGTTCTGCCTCAAAGTATGTGGGACTTTCACTTTCCTCCTCATACTTGTTCTGGGTAGACGTAGGAACATCACTCATTTTCTCAAACAACAAGCTCCCTGTCCCCTGGCCCTCTTCATTTGAAGAGTATGCCAGACCGCTCTTCTGGGTCGCAATAGGCGAAGACGCCACATTTCCCGGACCTGCAAGAGATGATTTCTCACGAGGTGTGATTTCTTCATTCTCAAGTGTGCGCTTATCGTCACCTGCATTAGTGGATGTCAGGACATCGGATAACACTCCACTCTTTCGCTTTTTTCTCGCCATTTTCCGCTGTGCTGCTTCTTTACACTTGCGGCTCGTTTTCTTTGGTGCCTCGTCCGAAGACGGCTCATCGTAAAGCGGACTCAATTCTGGAATTTGCACCCTTGGATACGCTTTTAGAGGTGTGCTGGTGATTTTTTCGACTCGTAGACCAACTGTATGGTGAGTATTCTGTGGCATTAGAGGGTTCACGGTATCTACTGGTGAAAGTTCCTCCCCATCCACACCGTTTCTTTTTGGGTAGCTTTCCACAGTCTGAATCCGGAAAAGCTCTGGAACCGAGCTCCAGGAGTCCAAATTTGAATCGTGATTTCCGCCGTCACTCAAAATAGCAATATTCTGGGGTTTATCCATGCGAGATATATCAGTTTGATCAATAGGATTGATATGCTCCCCCTTTTCGTGATTTGAGAGCTTTTCAAGATCCCCAGCCTCTACAGGAACCAGTCCCTTTTCTACCATACCCAGGTATTCTGCCCTGGACAGTTCCAACTCCAGTCTCTCTGCTTCTTCGAGTTCTCTGGTGAGTTCCGCCTCCAAAGACCTGTATAGTGAAGATCCGGCCTCCACTAGCTCCACCGTGGACGACGGAAAATATCCAGACTTGCGAACATGTCCAGATTTGGGAACATTCGCATTGTGGGTTCCACTGTTAGTCTTCACCTCCTTCGTTGCAGGTTGCGGACTGCTGCTTTCTGGGCTTTTGTCCAAACCGGGAGCCTTTTGTTGTTTTGGCGGCGTGCTGGTGAAGCTGAATTCGGCTGTGGGTTCAAGCTCAGACTCAGACGAAGGATTGATGATCACGTGCTTCGTGTTCCTCTCGAAGCTCTTGAACCGCTTGCGTTTTGCAGGTTCCTTTTGCTCGGACGTCTCTTCAGGCAAGACATTCCTCGGTAGTTTCGTACTCTTCGTATTGAGCGAATTCGGCAGAGATTGGTCTTCTCGCGAGACTTTCAGCATTCCCCTAGAAGGACGCGTACTCTCATTTGGGCTGGGGTAGAATTCCCCGGTGACTTCTATATCTGAATCTAAGTCACTTGAGTGGTCAACCTTGGACGAATGACCGTTTTCTGTACCCTCATTGCTCCTTGTAGAGAGATCTTTCTTTCCTCGTAGCCGCGCAGATTTTCTGCTTGATTTCCCCGATTTGTTCACTTTTGGTGTAGAGCTCCTTGAAGGTGTTTTGTCCGCACTATTCCCCGCTTCTTTTCTTTTTGCATCTTCATTATTGCTCAGCATGAATGGGATAGAGATCGCCCCAAAAAGGTTGCGCATTACTCCCGTAATACCTCGCGGAGACCCAAACGACGATTGCCCAGACGGTGATTCTGAGTGCTTGTGTCGCCCAGATTTTGCATTCGATTCAAAGGGCATTTTAATTAAGTATTTGTCACGTGAAATTCATATGATTATTATGGCGATGGTGGTGTGGGGGATAACTCAGTGTCGCGATTGCGCGAACGCGTCTTAAGTTAATAAATGGCTGGAATCTGTGATTTCCTCACTGAACATCTCTTTTTATTATATGCTTGATTCTCTATGTAAGCCGTGTTCTGCAAGCATCGCAATTCCCTTTTTCCTTCTGCTACGTGTTATATCATACTGTGCGGTAGTTTTGGCTGCTGTGGTGTGCCCAGTCAAGCCTCTAGGGTGCGGATCTCGGATTCGTTTCCACACTCAAAGTAATGAGGAACTCGCCAGATTTTTGGCCCACCACCGACATTATGCCACTCTCTGCTCGTGCCCTTCCATTTACCCAGATAAAATCACCACCTTGCACTTGTCGTAGAGGATTTCCTGGAAACGCTCGTCGTCGTCAATCACCAATGTGAACAACTGCTCCCGTTGCTCCGGCTTAAGGATATCGGTGGCGATGTTGTTGGAGTCCATGAACTCGTCGTAGTCGTTCTTTAAGAACAAGTACACGTGAGGGTCGTCCTCGGCGGTGTCGAGGTTGAGCCGCTTCAGCAACTTCGTCTTCAAGTCTTGCAAGCGCAAATTGACGGGTAGCAAGAGCACGAAAATGTCGTCCTCGTAATAGAACTTCACCTTGACTTTGCCCTGTTTATCGCTGCTGCCGTTGGCCGTGTTGGCCTGAGAGTAGAGTAGATTCGCCGACGACGTGGAGCCCGTTCTTTGCATCTGCGACTCCATGGACGGCGTGACAGACGTTCGCTGGACATTGACCTGCAGCGCGGAGTACTGCGAGAGCCGGTCGTTTTGGTAGTGCGACTGCCGCATGACGGGTCGCGAGGACCGTTTTTCCGAACGGTTTTCCACGACTTCCTTGTCGAAGCCGTTTTCGAGCACGTCGAAAAGGCCCAACACTTCCTCAGACCGTGAGATGTGCGCAGGCAACGAGACCAAGTTCCGGAGGTAGTAGTCCAACTTCTCGCGCCGCAACTTCGAAATTGAGTCGTTCACGTTGATCAAGGGGCCGGGGATCGACGGGATAATGCGCCGCGAGTTCTCGATCTTGCCGGCCTCGTACGGAAATAGTTCGAGCAACTTCACCTGGAGGTCGTAGAAGTCCTGGTAGAATCTGTATAGGTACCGGGTGCGCCCGTTGGAGAGCCTGGCCACCACCAAATACTGATACCGCCCGTGCTCCAAATGATACAGGTCCACAGCGGCCTCTGTTATGTGCGTTCTCGTCGAGCCCAACGATGACCGGTTCGACGCGGTGCCCTCGCGCTGGAAATACTGCGAGTTGGACGAGACTGCAGGTTGCGTATTGGAGATGTGCCCCAAGGGGATCGTCAGCGCCTCGTATTTTGCCGTCTGGTCCTTCCACTGCTCGACGGTGGGGATTTTGTAGTGGTTGATCACCGCGGTAGCATCGTCGCCCGAGTGGTCAACGTTGGAGCCCATCACATCTATAATCTTTACGTAGGATACGGGCACCAAGCCCGGGCCGCCTAGTCTGGTGATGGGCTTGGCTATGAACCACTCATAGTCGTGGTGCGCACAGATCACCAAGTTCTCGCCCGCGGAAATGTCCAACTCGTCAGGCCGCTCTGCCTGGAAGTCAAACAACGTCATGGCATAGAGCGTCTGGTTGGCTGGTTTCTGCACGCCAAGGTTCTGCAATTTCGCGTTGAGCGGATTGCCCTGCTCGATGCTGTGGCCCTCGGTGCCGTTGCTGTGCTTAGTTTTATTGAACACCTCGAAATACGACATGGGTACCATGCCGCGCTGCTGCGTGGCAGGATTCGTGGCCTCGTACCAGCCGTTGGCCTCGTTGTTACCCGCCTGGTCCTGGATCACGTGAAAGAAATCACCCTTTTCGAACCGGAGCTCACCGGGGCCCTGCGCCTTGTAGTCGAAGAGCGCCTTGATCACTTTTTCCGGCGACTTCAACGCGCCGCCGAGTTCCTCTGTATTCAACTGGCTGGACGTGACACGTGATATCGAGTGCTTGGACGAGTTCAGCGAATTCGACAGCCGCTTGGATTTGCGGAACGATTTCATCATCTTGCGCGGTTCTAGTGGCGTACGCTTCCTTTTCGGTATGGAACGGGGATTCCTCTTTACTGATCTGGCGTTGCTTTAGCGCGGTGCACGGGGAAAAAGTGTTTGGTTTTTTGGAACGCGAAAGGCGTTTATCTCGTATATACTATGGTTTGCTGCGCTCTTGCAATTGCCGTCAAGAGTGTGCTGATGTAGAGACTTCCACGCTGCTTCTTCCACTGTACGCTTCCAAACCTCAAAAAAGTGAACATCTCACCCGCGGTGAAGCCACCGCCTGGTGTACGGGTGCGGTCCCAGGCACAGCGCAGCCTGGAATGAGGCTGTTCTCGCGAACCGTTTTTGGTGCCCCAATAGTGATTCCCGAACTACTTTTCATCTTCTGCCTATGAATACCTTGTCTCATATTAAGGTCATCCCCGTTGTCTCTTAAGGTTATAGAGAAGGTTCTGTGCCTTTGCCTTCAAGGAGGGGGGAATATGCAAGTGGCTGCCATCATAGAGGAAAGCCGCGTCGGCCCATTCTCGGATCAGAAAGCGGTCGTTCCGCACACGGCTGTCCAACTCTTCTCCAAATCGACGCTCACACTATTCTTGAACCGTTCGATGCAAAATATGTGAAACCAAAATAGAATATTAAGGTAGTGCAGCAACCAGATGACCCAAGCATTGCGTGCTTAATCTCACTCGATTCCTGACTAATGCACTTAAACCTTGCACTGCAACCACCCCAACACTCAATCATACCTGCCATCGATCCCATCTTGCAACACAAACCCTTCAAAACTCACGAACTGACTTTCCGGTGATTCAAATCCGAAATCTGTATCTTCACTTTCGTTTCCAGAATATTCGGCTTGCAGTTTGCGGTTCCTGATGCGAGGCTGTTTTCCCATTTGCTCCTCCTGTTCGCTTTGCCTATACTTGGCCAAGTAGATCTTGAGAGTTTCGGCATGATGCTCGAATCCAAGAGTGAACATAGCCCATAGAACGTCTTCTCCATTGAGAGTTTTCCGCTTTTCCACCGTACACTTGTCAATGGCCTGGGAGGTAAGGAACGAGATAAACTCAGATGCACACTCTTGCACGCATTCCTTGGCTTCTTTCGATAGTTTTGCTCTCGGTGGCAATGCCTTTTTCATCACTCGGGTAACGTTCGCGATCGGGAGATACCGATCTTGCTCTTTAATTTCGTAGTCGCAGTTTCGCATACGTGATCCCACCGGATCTGATGCGTTCATTGTTCCACTCATTTCTTACTTCTGCTAGTAATGTAATCGTCTAAAAGTCTCACAGTCCTGGGATTGTTAAATCTCACTTTCGGTTGTTTGTCCAAATTGATCGCTTATGCACCTCTGCCCCAGGGCATCTGCACGCTTAAGTAAAGTTGCAAAATGCGAGTCTCGGACTGGAGATGTGTTGTATGCACTCAAAGACGATCCAAGCACTGCCGCAAGTACTCCCCATATATTGTGCAGTCTTGTCGTTCATCCTTCCAGTAATCAGCAATTAAAAGAGCGTGTTCCAACGAATGTTGTATTTTTTCCTTCTCAAATATCAGGCTCAATACTTTGAGATTCTCAGTGTTCGGCGATTTAGGACCGTTTTGCTCGCTTGCCAATTCAACAACGTAGGCCTGCGTCTTTTTGTAGATCAAAAACTGCATTATCATACCTAAGATCAAATTCCTGATGTAGTACCAGGAGCCAGGATGCCTGAATAACCCTATTTTCGGCATATTAAGCTTTGGAATGGCAATGAGCCCGCCCACAAACCATTTTAAAATCCTTTTCCTGGCTCCTCCGACGTTCATCGTACTCCTCGAATCTTGGTCCAGATCACTTCTCTCGGCATATTCCGCCAAATCACTGAAATCATCAATCTTAGATTTCTTTCTTGTAAACCCAGACGATGGCGTTGAAAAATTGTACTCCAGGTCATCGTCATCGTTATCAAGGAAATTCAATGCAGCCGCCAGCCTGTAAATTGAGCCCTCAGATCCAGTACCTGCTGGAGAAGCGCTATATGTAACCCGAGAGTCATCGGAATGATTCATGGGACTTTGCTCAAACTGACTTTGTAGCACTTCGATTGCAGCCTCCATAATCTCACCAAACAGAATATGGTCATGCAAGTACATATATACAAGCGGTCTCATTAACATCAACCTGGACGAAAGAATTCTAGTTTTGATAAACATTACGGATTCTGATTGCGCCTGGTGGATTAGATCCTCGTCGACCAAAACGTCCTCGAGAATTTGGGGGACTGTTTCGTCTTCGACCAGCTGTTTTTTTCTCCTGGCCGCTTTCCTCTTAATAGACGCGTAGATTTGAGCGGGGTCAGTCTCCAGTACGACAAAATTCCTAATTGCAGGCGTAAGGGAATCCACAATACCGTTTAGTTGGTTCAAGTATTTGATGGTGAGTCTCCACAATCTGTCACTGAAAAAATCCGGGTCCTCCCACAAATATTCATCCTGACTTGAGGGATAGACCTCGTCAAGCATATTGTTTTCCACCTTCCGAACCGCAATCTCTGTAAGAAAATAGTACCACGTGTTCTGATCATCGTACTTGTCGGCTAATTTTATGCTATCGCTGGTGTGCTCGCTTTCCTGAAAAGGATCGGGCATTCTGAAGAAAGATGAAGGCGGTGAGATGCTTGTGATGGCCGAATGAGGTACAAAAGGGCTCAATTCTACACGCATTTCACACTCAAGCTTCAAGCAAGTCCAGTAAAGGCGATTTATAAGTGCATCGTCGTGGATAGTGGCATTTTGGCTTTTGTAAATGAGACCAGCTCTGGAATTGTGACGCTCGATATGAAAGGCCAAATGGTTACTCGCAATCGTGATATTTTCGTGTGCCAAGGTGGGATTCAAGGTATAATGGTTGTACTGAGATAGCAACACATGATATTTCACAGATACCATGCTGTATGGCCTTAAGGATTGTGGAAACATCGACAAAATCAAAGATGCGTAGTTGACATAACTCTGGCTTAGGGAGAATCTATCTTGGGGAAGTCGTGCATTCTCAAGCTTATGTGCCTTTTGGCTCATACTCGATGACCGCTCTTCAAGAGAGTTTTCATAAGTTCCGATATTGTCCAAAGAGACCGGCGTGGATATGATGCCAATGGCACACACCATCAATATTACAGGCACAGATTCACAGAAGACCCTGTAAGCTTTTTGAAGAATCTGGGAATCCTCTACATTAAGCTTTGTGAGGGCATTTGAGTAGAATGATCCGACTGGTTGTGTTGTCTTGAGCGAGTAATACTCCTGTAGCAATCTCGTGAGAGTGACCGACTCGTCCGCCCTTCTGATTAAGGTGGCGATCTCAAGCAGTTCGATAAGCCCCACAATGTCTAAAATTGGCACCTTCGTGTGTGAGTTGATCAAGAACGCGTTGAGGAGAGCAGGAAACTGCTCATGGAAATTATCCTCAACAGCTGTACACGCATCTAAGTGTTCTTGGAAGTTCCCGAAACGGGGCATTGGCAAGTTCAGCGCATCGCAGTGGGAAAGGATTCTTCCAATATGACGAGAGGTGTCCTCAGGGTCAATGCCTAACTGCTTTTGGAGATATGGCCACTTGATGAGATTGGTGAAGGATGCGTCCCAGTGCTGGGGTTGCGCCGAGTCCGCCGCCAGAATCTTTCGTTTCTTTCTAGGGCGCATATTCTCGGGCTCTGCGCGAGACTGGAGCTCATTCATTATAAGATCTAGTTTTGCTGACAAACCGCTGTAGGCCATATCCAGAAGCCAGATATCTGGGGCGCTGCCCTCGGCAGAATAGTGGCAGTCGCTGATGCCGTTGCGGATGCATGATCCACACCGCGGCTTGACGTTGTCGCATTTGATTTTCTTCTGGCGACACTTGTCACATGCGGTAGAGGATCGCTTTCGGCCACCGATATGTTTCGTTCTTGTGTCAGCAGGGCTATTTGAAGCAGTGGCAACCGCTGGCTCGAACTGCTCCACCAGGGTCGCATTTGTGGTTGTAGGAGTAGCTTTTTTTGAATCGTTAGAGTAGTGGCTAGCGGGAGAAACCAGAAGCATATCGCGCAGCACTGTGGTTGAGGCACTCGAGTGGGAATCATGGATAACCCGGTGGGGAGGCCCTGGACTTGGACCGGCCGCAGAAACAAGCTGCGGTCGAGACCCTGGCGTATGTGCCGAATAGTTAAGTATAGGCACTTGCGACGGCTGGTATATTCCTTGCTGGATCCGCTGGCCCACCGGCGGGTTTAAATAGGGGTACCTCGCATACGCGATGTGAGAATTTGCGTTTCCAGGGGTCTGCCGGTTATTTTGGTGGTTGTTCGGCAGCTGCTGGACACGCGGAGCAGATGGTGGTTGGGTCGCAGCTGCACCGCCGTGTCCCAGCACAAAAGGTGGGTCTATGTAGTTTTGGTACTCCAGGCTCGTCCCATTCATATCCCGATTTGGCTGGCTCGGGTCCATTTTGTGTGCTAGTTTGCTCACTTGTCTTTGTCCAATTTTGTATGGCCCTTTGGCGCAATGCGATCAGTAGTGCAGTGGGGCTCGTAATGAAATCTGGGCGCACTCCGCTTTTCGCGCCTAATCCAGATCGGCGGTAGAAAGATAGGCGAAGGCAAAGAAGGTAAAAGGACCAGTCGATTCGGGTCCGTTTGTGAGATATTCTTGAAGGGCTTTCTCAGACAATATCGGTAGTATTCTTTTTTTCCTTTTCCTTTGCCTGTTCTCTCCCTGTTCTACTATTCGAGAAAAAAAAGGTGGGGCGAAAAGGAAATTCTAGGCGGGCGCGGCTGGTAATAAGGTGCGCAGAACACCGCCCTCCCAAAAAGCTACAATGTCTCAGTCTCAGTCTGACAGTCTCACATTTTCTTTTCTTTCTCCTTTTCAGGGAACCAGAGCTTGCCCGTTAATGGGCACTGCTCCAGCGAGAAAAGGAAAACGCAGGCTGGGTAATCGCTGCCCCGCGGCAGTTTCACATCAAATCAAGGCGGGCGAAATTGGGCGGTACTTCGGCGATCTTCGCTTCAATACAACGTGGCCAGGGCTCGCAATGGCCAGGGCTCATGTTTCTCGGGCGGCTCAGCACACATACGAGATCTAGCACGAAGACGCGACTAGCGTTCAAAAAAGATGGTGATACTTGGCGAGGATAAAATTTCTTTGCAAAGGTGCAAGATCTGCTTGATAATATGTGGCTTCATCGTCGTCCCCAGTGTTGCGGAATCTCGCACTTGATCTGCGCGCAGCGGAACCGGTGCGGAATTGTGAGCACGAGATCTATGAGAAATGATCGTTTCATACTTGGGGGCGCAAACAAGCAGTGAAAATCGGGCTGAACTTCTGACTGGATAATAGAAAGAATGGAATCGATTTATTTTGCGTTTTGCCAGGATTGTGTGATTTTTTGGGATGACTGGTCCGGCTGCAAAGATTGGCTGCGAACGACAGAGCTTGGAGAAGCCATTGAGAGAAGATTGACTGTGGAAGTATCTTGGTCTTCCATGGCCAGATCTTACTTTCCTTTCTTTTTCAAGTATTCTCCAAACACCCTGAACGAGAGCTTCACCTTTGCTTGTCAAACCGGCTTCAATTATTAATACGTGGGGTTCCTCCACGTTTTGGTACTGAACACTGAAGTGGTCCGAAACAAAAAGGGCAGCAAATGCTTGAAATGTGAAAAAGGAAAGAAAGAAAACTTTCACAGCCCGAAGAGATTGCGTCGACTTTGGAATAAACCAAGAAGCGGGGTGTTGGAATCATGACCATCCATAAACGAGTCGTTTTTTTTGACTCTTCACAAGGTTTAGTGCTTGTTGGGCTGTACGATTTCCTGATTGGGATAGGGAAGATGTCAGAGCAACATCCACAGGAAGCTGTCCCAGAAGATGAGATTGCTCGTTACTGACTGCATTGAGTGGTCATTGAAGTGTGTTCTCAAATACTGGTATACTATAATGCAGAACTATGACATGTAAAACGTGCTCTTCCTGAACTGGATCTATACTGGTGTGAATCCCCATCGAACCTTGCGCTTATACAACCGATGTCGTCATGCTGAACTCCCTTATAATCTGGATGGTCCAGCGGATTCAACGTCAACTATATCCGCAAAGGGGACTTTGTACTAAGCTTGAACGATATTCATACTGAGGCACTTAAATTTATCAATTCATTGATCGGTGACCTCATGCTGAAACGGGTGCCACACTAAATTATGTGCTAATACTAAATGTCCTTATACACTAACCTATGCTCCAAGACTCATTCTGAACTATATCCTCCACTATGTCTCATACTGACCTACCCCCTCTACTGGCCTACATCCCAAGCCTGGTCAAACAGTCTATCACCACCCATCCATCCTTCCAACTTTCCATCCATCGTCCCCTTCCCTAACCCTCTCCTTAACCGGGGGGCAACTGCGACGCGTCCACGATGTCGTTAGCGTCCACAGACTCATCCTCCTCCGAGTGGGCCTGCTCCAAAGGCGTGCGAGGCAACGCCATCATGCCCGAGCGCGCGATCTCCAAGATCCCAAACGGCTGCAACAACTGGATGAACGACGACACGCGCGACGGCTTGGCGCTCAACTCCACCACCACGTTGCGGTCGGAAATGTCTACGACTTTACCGCCGAACTTCTCCGTGATTGTGGAGATGTGCAGCAAATGTGCGTGCTTTTGTCTCAACGCCGCAGAAGGTGCTAAGTTACTAGGGTGGAACTCGCTTTCTTCCGCCGACAAGTCCGGGAGTGCCGAGCCCTCGCTGGAGTACTCGTGGTGCGCGGCAATCAAGTCCTGGAAGTACTCAGGGCCCAACAAGGAGATGCGTGCCAACAACAACTCGCGCTGCACGATTTCTGCATTTGTGTAGTCCAATACGGCGTACACAGGCACCAAGTCCTCGATTTGCCGCCGGGCCTGCTCCACAACGGCGTCCTGGCCCCCTAACACAATGGTCATGCGCGAGAGGTCCTTCACCGCCGTGTTGCACACGACAAGCGAATCGATGTTGAAGCCTCGGGCGGCCAATGTTCCGGAAACGGAGGACAACACCCCGGGCTCGTTCTGCACCAAACAGTTCAACACGTGCTGTTTTCTTGGGGCCTTGGAGGGCACGGGCGTTTCGTAGAGGATCGACGACACCGCGGCGTCGGCGGACCAGTTGGGCGTGTCGAACGTGGGCAAGGACGGGCGCTTCTGGTTGCGGTGCAAGGTTTTGTACGCCAACGCGGACGTGGACGACGAGGTGACCTTGAGTCTGGTCTGGCGGAGCACCGCTACGCCGCTTGCTCGCATGATAGTGTTGTAATTATGTGTTGTGGTATTAGTGGAGTTATACCGTGCGAGGTGCGGAAGGTGGAGGAGGTTTATAGTTTTTTCGCGCGTAGCGGGCCGCACTTGAGTCACAGGTGGAGACACGACGCCGCAGGCTCGGAGCAGCGGACCTGGTTACGAGATTATGGCAAGGCAGGAAACCGGGGTTGGGACCCTTTTTTTGAATACAGTTTGGGAGTTGGAGAGTGGTCGATATTTTATGGTAAGTGTGGTTTTTATGTTATTTGCTTATGGATGAGACTGTCTCTTCGTTCTCTTTTCTCGCACTGTTAGGTGGCCTCTTTGCTAGTGCGTCCCAGTGCGATATTATACTCTTTAGAGATCGCTCATGATTCCCCAGGATACATATCTTGGAGAAGCGATATGGGGGTTTGGGGAAATATGCGTGTCACGTAACTCGATCTTCGTTGTAGTTGAAAAAGCCTGAATCGGGCCCAGATTTCTTGGCTACTGTAGTAATAACTAGATTTATACATGAGCCGATCTTGCATACCAGTTTCCATCCAGTTTCCATCCAGTTTCCATCCAGTTTCCATCCAGGTATCACCTTTCTCTTACTGAGATCATTTTGCTTGGTCCTGTTTTGTGCCCTTCTGTGTACTTATCCCACTTGTGCTGGAGTGCAACTTCGTATACGACAATAGATGTGTTCTAAGCCAGTGTAAACTTTACGCCTTCCACGATGGTCTCTATCAACTACGTAGCCCTACTATAAATTATACACATGAATAGAAAACCTAATGTCTCCTATTGACTACTATACACAAGCTGACAATGGGAATCAACACTTGGTCAACAATTTGAGAGCCTTTCGTTCTTGAATTGATACGCAGACAGAGGAAAAGCTCGATCGCCAAGGAGGTTCAGAGCAAGAGATTCAATTTCATAGAAGCTCACGCAAGTGAGCCTCGTGTTCATTAAGCCAAGCGAGGGGTTGCAGCATCAAAAACAGGCTCGATTTACTTGAAAATTTTCAACAAATGAAGAGCGAACCCTAGAGAGTGCATGTATTAATGGGTCGGGGCATCACTTTGGCTCATGCTTGCTGGGGCGGAATTGGGCTGCCCCGAATATAGGAGATACTCAGTCATACTACTGATCTTTAGTGATGCACCGGGCTTTGCCTTTCCATACTCTTTCTGTAGTTTATTTTTGTCTTCCTTTGCTTATTTTTCCTGGATGATCAACTGAGAGATGTCACCTGATTGCATCCGGGAAATCTACACATGCTTCTGTTGTACCTCCTACGCTGAATTTTACTGCTATCTCTGCCAATACCCCCACCCTCAACCATCGAAATTACCGCATACTTACTTGGGAGTTATGTTCGAATAAGATCTCAAAGAAGATTTTCTGTTTTCTGATGGGAATGGGTAGGTTGGCATACCCGCTTCTCTTTCCAAAGTATAGAACTACTCGTATCTTACACGTTATGAAGCTTATTCTTACGTACAAAATTATTCAGACCTGGGATGTAAAGGTGTTCCGCTATATGGAAATTGTTACCTCAGTAAGAGAGGTTTTTTTCTTTTTTCATACTAACAATAGCCTAACGATTCCTTTTTCAACAAGCTGGAACCAATCTTCGACGGTGAGCACTAGTATGCGCTGGTCCCTTCCAGGATTTGCCGAATAGGGCATATAAGCAGGTGCAGTTGGTCTAAGTGAGCTGGGCCATGAGCAATTCCCGAAAAAACCTCTAAACTTTTTCGCTAAACAATTGCTGAGTTCACCCCCTATTTTCTCTCATCAAAAAATCTCAATCCCTCGACGAAACCACTGAAAACACAACAGATATATCGTTCCCGGAGTTGTCGGTCCGGAGCGTCTCGGGCTATATTTGGCACTTTTGTCCTGCACGCACCTCCACATTACCAGAACATGCCACCGAGCTGAGCCACCGCACTGATCCCCTATTTCCAACCACTTTCACAGATCACATAGGAACTACTAGGACTAAAAGTGGAATAAGGAGATACCCACGAGTCTTAGACAACACATAAACACAAACACAACCCCAAAAATATTCCCATAATCTGGACATCTGACCTGATTTAACCAACCTTAGACTATACCGTCTGATCCCATACTATGTCTGCCGCCCTCATCAACAGATCGCTCACAAACGTCCGTACAGAACTCGAGTTTTTGCTCGATTCCGAGGTTATTGATCAGCGTCTTTTCGACACGCTCATGGAGTCGCTCCCCAAAAAATACTCCAAAGATATGGCGCCATGGGGCGTGGATAAAGTGCCCACTATTTCGGCCAACGGCGGCAAAACCAATACTTTCGACAACAAATCGGAAACAGCCGCTGTCACAGACGCGTTCCAGAAAACGTCTTTGCACGACGCCGTCAGTCCCCCAGCACACCCGCCCGCAGCACCCGTGCCACAAAGAATGCCTGCGTCGGCGCTAGGATACTGCAAGGCTTCGTACAATTACGAGTCCAGCGAGAGCGGCGACTTAAAGCTCGCCAAGGGCGACCTCGTGGCGGTGCTAGAACACCTTTCGCCCGACTGGTGGAAGGGATACAAGAAAGGTGGTGATCCTTCCCACGCCGGTGTGTTTCCCTCCAATTACGTCACTGTAGTCTCTGAGGCCGAGTTCACCGCGGCGGCCAGCCCCGAAAGAAGACCCGTTCCCGTTCAGGAGAAGGCATCTTACCAGCCGGTGAGCTCGCCAGTTCTGGCCCCTCCCATGTACCAGCAAGCACCTAATTCGCTGAACTCTGTGTACCAGCCACAGCCATATCAACAACAGCCACAACAACAGCAGCCATCGTATGGCGGTTATGCCCAGTTTCCGCCCCCCTCTACTGGATACTACGGACAGCAGAACCCCCCTGCTCAACAGTTTCCTCAACAGGCTCAACAGGTTGCGCCTCAGGCGGTTCCTCAGCAACAAGCCGGGCATGGCTCGGATGCCTTCAAGAGGTTTGGCAGCAAGTTGGGGAATGCGGCAATTTTCGGTGCGGGTGCCACGATCGGAGGCGATATTGTCAACCTGATCTTCTAGATCTACGAACGTTTGCCATATAGTATGTAGAGTTTTGGTTGCCTTAGTGTATAGAGTTATGTGCCATGATTTCTGTCTATTGTTTGCGTGAATCTTTTTGGGACATGGTTAGTATTACAGGGAGGTACCATGACTACGTCTAAGGTCTTGTGGTAAGTTATTGGATCAGAAATTGATGTTCCTGAGATGGCTACTCAGGGAATTCAATAGTTGTTTCTATAGCAGGACTGATGCCTAGTGTGTGGTGAAGTGGTGGGGTGGCCTAAGAAAATAAAGGAAAGGGAACACAAAGGGAATACTAAATGCCCTTACCGTTTAGGTGCTATTGGCACTCAGCCCGGTGGTCGTGGGATAATATAAAGTTGTTTACGAGCTACGTGATGGTAAGTAACTCACTTCTTTTCTCTAAGTCCTTAATGGTCTTTCAATTTGCAGAAGTTTATCTTAAAAAAAGACCTCTTCACTAACTGTGCCAATGATGATGATACTGTCATGCGCATAGACAATGCCATACATACTAGTTTGGCTCTTTTTCAACGGTTATGTGTAAAAAAAGAGGAAAATGATGATTTTTTTTTTTTTTTTAAAGACAAGTCTCTCTTTTTTTCAAAGATCTACAACTGAAAATGTGTCACGAGCACTTCACGGTCACAACCACACTTATTGAAATCGGTACAAGTAGTGCCGTGCGTGAACAGTCTGCAAGACGTCTCTCTTCCTTCTTCCCACTCTTCTCTTCATGACCCATGTTTCGGCACTCCACGTTTAAGAAAGACTTTCAACGAACCAAAAACTAATTTTCGGGGAAATGGCAAAAAGATTGCAGCACGACAATTTCGCATATGGTCTCCCACTACACTACTCAGTGTCGCCCTATGCAGCTTAACTAACGTTGATCGGACGGGAAACAGTGCTTCCTGCATGGTATGGCCGCAACCAAAAGATGGGAATGTTGGCTTATTAGATGATGATGGTTGAAACGGAAATCGCTTCCCCGAAAAATCCTTATTTTTGACAAAACATGGTTTATACTGCCCTTTAACAGTGTCTTCTAGGGATATCCTTGAAAAAAAGGTGCGTTTCTAGAAAAAACCATCAAATCCGAGGTGTTTCGAGCTCATATTGGCTCTTAGGATAATGTTATACTGGATGACCGCCAACAGTTCAAAAAGCGAGTGAGAAGAAAGAACCTTCTGTTCTCACTGTGCTCACTACTCCCCGAAGGTTGAACACATTCTCAAAATTGCATCAAACTCTTTCGTGTTTTCTACATTTGATTTCTTTCATCGATCTTGAGCTGCTTTCACTGGCCTTTCACGGAGATTTGTCTCAGGCAAAACCATAATAATGACATATATTCTGGAAGGCACAGGGAGAAGAAAAAGCAAGAAAGACAGGATTTGTCTAAAACCATTGAAACACAATTGATGCCGACCAGCCACCAAGCCCCATACTAACCAGCAGGAGTAACATTCTCAGAAACTCAGATAACACTCAAATCCCGACTTTTATCCTTGATACCCCATTTCCCATGCCCGTCTGCCTACACCTTTCCTGATTCGTTCATCGTTACTATGTACAGCGTTACTTTCTCGCATCCACCACAGTGTTCAACAACAAGGTGTCGTTGTCCAACAATATGCGGTTGGGCGAGTTGGCCAAGATCAGCGCAATCTCCCTGGCAGTGTCCAATCTCTTCAACTCCACGTAATCCTTGGACTTCTTGATGGCCTCACCAATCAACTCCGCAGATTTGGCCTCACCCGCGGCCCTCACTACTAATTGCTGTTTTTCCTGAATGGCCTTGTCCACCACAAAGGCAGCCCTCTGCGCGTCCTGCTGCGCAATTTGCTTGGCCTCCACGGCCGCACTGAACTCTGGCGAAAACGTCATAAAAGTTAAGGAAACATCGTCCAACTGGATGTTGAACTTGGACGCGCGGCGCACAAGGTTCTCCTTCACCAACCTGGACACTTTTTCTCTCTGAGTGATCAACTGCGACGCGTTGAACTGGGCAATGACGGACTTCAAAACCTCGTTAACAATGGAGGGCAACACTTTTTCGTCGTAGTCCTGGCCCAACGTGCGGTAGATCTCCGGCAACTGGAAGAGGTCCGGCTTGAACAACACACGGCACGTGATGTTGACCATCTGCAAGTCCTTAGTGCCGGTCAACGACGACACGTTTCTGGGTTTCGCACGTACGTCGAACACGATGGGTCTCTGGAACCAGGGGAGGATGAAATGGGTCCCCTCTGGGTAGATCTGGTTCTGGATCCCGTGCAAGCGAGAGTAAATGATTGCTCTTTGACCACCGTCCACGTTAAACAAGGCGTTTTGCGCCAACATAGTGGCGCCGCCCAAAAGAAGAAGACCACCTAGTCCAGCAAACATGCCAAGGGGCGATTTGGGAGGAGCACCGCCACGGGTTCCGTTTTGGGCCATGCGACGTCTCAATTCTTGGGTCATTTTTTGCCACTGGGGATCGTTCATTGTATGTGTGTTTGTGGGTTTGGGGTACTCTGGTGTTTCCAAGACTGGGATTTGCCTCCACGGTTATTTTTTGAGGGTGCGACTTGGCGACATTTGTGCGACATCAGCGCGACATTGTTGCACCCAGGCTATAGCTCCATTAGGATTTAGAAAAGGACGTTCCTGGGTCTTACTTGTAGGATGGGTTTATCTCATTTGTACTTTCCTTGCTTCTTCCTTGCTTCCTTGCGTTTTCCTTTTTAGTCCAATATTGCTGGACGTCAATTGTCTTGCACGGTATGGTGCGACAGCTCTGACACCTCTACCATTTCCCTGACCTCATCGGTCATTATTCTCTAATTATCAGTCAGTCCAAATATGCCAGTCCCAAATACAGCAGAGCTTTAGCTCCCAAAAATTGTCCCTCATAGTGGCACGCCCTCGTAGTCGTTCTCCTTGTAATAATCTGCAATTCTCCGCTTCCAGTGTCTTTGTCGGTTGGTATGGATGGGCGTCTTTAGAAAGAGCCGTTCACAGAAGATGAGAATAATGAGGAAAATCGCCACCAGCGCACTGGGTGCAAGACCCTTGAAGAAATTCCGCGTGGTGACCGCCTCCTGGTACGGACAGAGTGCGTATGGCCCTCCCAGCACATAGCATCCAGGTACAGTAATATCGTTCAAATCTATCCATACTGGGTACAGCACATTGCGGCTGACCAAGTGCGAAAGAAGCGAAAACTGCTCGAGGCTCAGGTGAGGCACTCCGACGCTAAACCCAACAGGACAGCTCAGCTCGTTGGTCCAGTCTAGGTAGGTGCCAATGTCCAGGGTCAACTCCCACGAAAAAGGGTCGGAATTGTTCTGGCACGCACCCCGGATTTTGTCGTAGCAGTTCTGGAGCTCCCAGCCGTCCTTGGCGACAGAAACACACAGGTACGCAGTTTGGGAGTTGGAAGTTACGTACCACTCGTCGTTGTTGGCGTACGTTTTTCCGTGCAGGTCGGTCTCGTTCCACGACAGGTCCTCGAAAAACTGGCCCGGTGCCCACGACCAGAAAGACACCGGGGTGTAGCTGTTGGCTATATATAGCGTGTCCTCCTCTGGGTGGGTAGAATAGTTGGAGGAGTTGAGGATGGCACTAAATCCGCTCTGGAGGTACTTGCTGACGGTGTCATTGTTGAAAGCAGTGGTTTCGTCGTCCACGACGATCCTGAAATGGGTGTTCTGCGCCCAGTCCCTGAACATGTCGTTGGCGCCGTCCAATGTATTGGAGATATTCTGTCCTAGCGTGCTCTCCAATGTCTCGACCCACGGCGAGAAATTCCCGTGGCCAGGGAAAAATATCGTGTTCAAGTCCGACGCGGAGATGTTGTAGCCCGAAGACGAGTTGTGGAGCAGGTTGCTGAGAACAAACGGGAACACTCGCTTGTACAAGCTGAAGAGGTAGGTGTCCTGGCTCGGGTACTGCACCGTGTTCGAGCCGCCGGATAACAGCGTGTCGTACTGCTGGAGGTCCAGGGGCGAAAATAAATACGAGTTGATGGCGTGTAGAGAGTCTGTCAAGGTGCTGTTTCCTAGACCCAAGTAGTCCTGTCCATAGGAGGTATACTCTGGGGGAACCGTGCTCGAAACGGTGGTGTTTCTGGTGTTTGTAGAGTTGGTGGCATTTGCGGCATTTGTGGCGTTGTACCGTGGCGCCGGCGGGCTCTCTTGCTCGTAATAGAGCGACTTGAGGTTGAACGCAAACTGCATCACGTTCGCCTTTACACGCACGTTTGTGCTGGTCAAATACGTCTCCACATACTGGAACATGTCTGTAACTGTGAATCCCGGCAGGCAGTTGTACGAGGCGTTGTTCCAGAACACCTCCACAGTGTCAGAGAGGACCCCCGTGTCGTTTGCCGGGATCGGAGCAGGGCATAGTTGCCATTTTTGCGTGAAGTGGTTCCAGTACATGTCCACCATAAATAGACTGTATTTCGTCTCCAAGAGGTTCTGGAGCGTTGGGAGCGACGTGTTGGCGTAGCCCTCCAAATCGAACACCACCTTGTTGAGAGAAACACCTAGAAACGTGAGCTGGTCGATGGAATTGCTGGTGGAGATATCTCGCTGGGCCACGAACGGATCCGCGTACTGCAGGGCCAACTCCGCCCACGACATGAGGGCGCAGCAGACGTGAAAGAGGGAAGCGGCTAGGGCAACTCGTAGAATTAGCATGTTGGGGCGTCTTCTGGTGCTAAGGTTATAGGTGGTTATCTATTGCAGGTATCCTGTGCGCATGGTGCCACGGTGCACAGGTCACATGCTGGGAGGGAGAATGGCAAGAGTGGTTTTTTCTGATAATCTCAGGGAATACATGAGTGTGGCATTCTTGCAGCAGTCTTATTTTGTTATATTCAGAAAAAGCTTCATTTTGGTATTTTTTCTCGTGGTCACAACATTCACAATAATGTCTCTGGACCAAGACGCACGGCAAAAGCCACATTTCGCAGCCGGTTTTGGACGCAACAGAAAACAACGAAAACACGCTACAAAATAGACAACCGCCGAAAAGCACGGATTTATTCCTCTATTCTTGGGTCATGAATATACTTTTGGAAAACACGCACGTAAACGGCCACGTGATCGTCTCGTGGTCCCTCGCCTGAAGTCGCGTCTTCACACCAAATACGCTTCTGCATCTACTAGCACCATGGAACACGACCTAGCACGCCGTGTTTTGGCAACCTTAAACCGGAAACAGCACCAGGCTGTCACCGCCCCTAGCGCTGGAATCTTGCAAATTGTGGCAGGCCCAGGCACGGGCAAAACCAAGGTCATCGTGTCCAGGGTGGCCCATCTACTACTCCACGAAAATATCTCGCCGCAGAACATCATTGTGACGACATTCACGAAGAAAGCAGCAAACGAAATGATGGAGCGGTTGCGCGAGCTCTTCATAGGCACGGAGATCGCGGTCGGAAGGCTTCTTATGGGAACCTTCCACAGCATCTGCTACAAGATCATCCAGCGGTACGGCCGGTTGATAGGACTTGAGGGCGTGTCCATTGCCAACGACAAGGATGCTCTGCAGATCCTAGCCGGCGTCTTGGCCTCGAAAATCTCAGAGGAAGAATGGAAGATTATCGATGCTCTTCCGCAGGACCAGAAGTGCCAATACTACGCCGCCAGTCTGCCGAAGCCACGCACCTTCGACGCCAAGCGGCTCAAGCGGCAGATTTCGAGGGCCAAGTCTTCGGGGTTCTTCCCGCAGACCTACGACGCCCAGAAGCTGAAAAACATGCTCGTGTCCACGGTGTACCACGCGTACCAGAGGGAGTTGTGCGCGAACAAAGTGTTGGACTTCGACGACTGCCTCTTGTACTGCTGGAAGATTCTTTCGCAATTTCCCGTTTTGAAGCACGTCGAGCACACGCTCGTGGACGAATTTCAGGACACGAATGAGATCCAGTTGCAGCTCATGTATCTCTTTGCCAAGGGCGACCCAGGCGATGCAGATCTGCAGTCCAACGTCACCATCGTGGGAGACCCCGACCAAAGCATCTACGCGTTCAGAGACGCGCAATCTGTGAACTTCCAGAAAATGAGGGACCACTACGCAAAACAAGACACACAGTGTCAGGTGATTACGCTCGACGAAAACTACCGATCCACGTCCGACATCCTATCCCTTTCCGAAACGGTCATGCGCCAGCAGGCGGGCCGAGTGGTGAAGAACCTCACTTCTCAATTCACGCAGTCCTTTAAGCCACTTCAGGCAGTGTTGAAGTCTAGCGAAGAAGAGGCACGGTGGCTCGCACACCAGATCGATTTTCTCGCGGGGCTTCCAAACGAGCTTTTCCAGTACTCTGATATGGCGGTCTTGGTGCGGTCCGCGTTCCAGACTAGGGCTATTGAAGACGAGTTTGTGAGACGGAAAGTCCCATATTTCATGGTGAGAGGCAAGGCTTTCTGGGAACGAAAGGAGGTGGTGGCTATGCTCGACTATCTCCGGTGCGTGGCCAACGACGACGATAAGATAGCGTTCATGCGCAGTGTCAATTTCCCAAAACGGGGACTCGGCCCGAAAGCGCTTGCTGACATGGAGGCTGTAATTGATAGAGAGAGAGGGAAAACCCCACAGCTGTCAGTCTTCCACACGTTGGCGAGAATCGCGCGAGCGGACGTGAAAACGTCCTTGGGCCCGAAATTGCGGGGGAACTTGGCGAAGTTTTTGGATGTGCTAGAGAATGCTAAGAAGGTGTTGGGCGAGGGCTTTGATCTTGGAACCGTCAAGGAAACAGATGTCATGGAGACTGCCTTCGGCACTCTACTCAAGGGTTCCGGAATAGAAGCAGAGTTTGAGGAATCGGTGGACTCCGGTCTCAATATCAAGGAGGTGCAGTCGCAGCTCATGGCATTCGAGCTTCCTCCAGAAGACCCGTTGCCGGATTACCCGGGCCAGGAAAGCACCCCAGAGCAGGAAATCACCGGCCCAATGTACATCAGGAAGTTCCTCGAGCTGATTTCGCTCTACGATACAGACCTTGGTGAAACAGAAGACCAGGCCAAGAAACCCAAGGTGTCGATTTCGACGATCCACGGGTCCAAGGGCCTCGAGTGGCCCGTCGTTTTCGTTCCTGGCGTCAGCGAGGGCCTTCTTCCCGCATCTTTTGCTACTAATGATGGGGACCCAGAATCGGTAAACGAAGAAAGGCGATGCTTCTATGTGGCCACCAGCAGAGCACAGACTCTACTATATATATCTGCATTTACCAGCGACGGGGGAAAATGGGGACGCAGCATCGACTCGCCATCGCGGTTTATGGCAACAGCCAAGGAAAGCTGCGCTTCTGTGTTGCAGTTCAGCACTCGCGAGAAGTTGAAACTGTTATACGAGATCAGAGGAAAGCAGTTAACGGCCCAGGATTTCGACGCAGAGGCGTATTTCCGAGACTATGCTGCGAATTTGTTGGAGTACGTGAAAAGAAAAAACCCCAAAATCAAGGCCACGGACGGGTTCACCAAGGCCAGCCAGTTACGGGTCTCTCAAAATGGGGCCTCGTTTGCGCCGGCGTCCGTGTCTTTGTCAAAAAACAAGACTTACTCTACGAAAACTCCAGCACGTCCGCCAGTACCCAAACCGCAGAAACCGCTTTATCTGGAACTGGGGTCAAAGCGTATACACGTGAACGGGTTGCCTGAACGTGTGCACGTGACCTCTGGAGTGAAACGGGCACCCGCGTACATCCCCGTCCGGAGTGGAGCAAAAAAGCGGTTGGGAATGAAATAAAATGAGGGGAGAGCACAGGAAAGACTACAAGAACCGTCTGGAACACGAGAATTTGATAAGCACTATCGTATTGTGGGGTACTATACAGGATCCACGGAACCCTACTTCGTGATCTGGAACGACCAAGGGAACTCCAAATGCACCGTTTTGTCGTCGTCGATGAACTTGGTGAGTGCCGAGTACGATCCCCTGGCGAACATGCCGGAAGGAGCCTCCACCGCACCGAACGACTTTTCATAGTACGGCTTGTCCTTGGTGTTGGGGGCGTACAGGCCCAAGGGCTCGTCCACCTTGTCCACGCGCACGAGCCCCTTTTTGACGGAGTGCAAGTATTTCAAGCCGGTGATGATTTCGTGCTGCACCCGGAACTTGATGTGCAACTCGTACACGGACTTCTCCTTGATGGTGAAGTTGATGTCTTTTTTTATTGTTGCTCCGTTGGCGTCTTCCATGGGAATAACCACGGACTTCAACTCCGGCTGCTCGGGGAAAACCAACGCCATTTCCACAATCACCACTGTTCGTTTATCGCCGGGTGCCACGGGATACGCAGCAGAGTCCGCAGATAACCCCAACGAGGCCTTCCATTTGGCCAAGCTTTCGTCCTCCGCGTCGAGCTTGGTGTACTCCGCAATGGTTTTCTTTTCGCCTACGACGTAGCCCTCGACCTGTTCTGGGGTCAAATCTTCCTGGGACATGTTGGTGGTTTTGAAGCTTTAGGAGGTGATCGGAAGTGGTGCGCGTTGATCTGGGTTGGGGCTGGGTGAAGGCGGCACGTGCCGCGCGTCAGTGCCGGCACTGAAACCGTGGTACTGCACAGAGAGCAGAGGTTATGGTGGTATCTTATGACGAGGAACAGAAGGAAGAGTGAACGGAAAACGAGCGGGAGTCTTGGAGAATGGAAAGTGTCCTTTTACTTTACATGCCAGACGTGGCGATAGAGATCATTGTCCAATATCGTCTGGGAAGCGTCTTGAACTGAGGAGATTGAGACCCATGGTGGTGTTGATGTTTCATATTTTATGCATCTTTACTAGCCAATATTGCGTCGTGAAAAAAGAGGATCGGGTCTGTCAAACGGGAAGCCAAAGATTCTTTGCATTTCTCGAATGAAGATGACCCCATAGTTCTGGTTGTACACACGTGTTCACTTTCGCTTGGCCACCAGTCAAAACTTTGGTGCTCCACCCCTGCGATCTTCATACTTGTGGGTGAAACGTGGAGTCTGGTGATATTATTCTTTTTACTACTGTGGGGCTACGGTGATGATGTATATGTAGTCTGCGTGATTTAAGTCAGGTGAATCTTTCAGCTTGTTCTCTCAACTTGTTCTTTCAGCTTGAGGGTATCCCACATCGTGTCACACACCTTACAGTTTCGAGTATGATGATCTCCCAAAACGTCACATATATTATGTATAGATTATTTCGTGATTAAACTTCTAGTGGACCCCAAATGCGTATGATCGTCTGGTATTTGTATTCATAAGTATATCTTTGCTAATAAAGAGGCTGGCAGTTGCGAAATTGGATGCCGGTTGCAAAATACAGTAAGACTTGTTGGAGATATTTCTTAACTGGAAAAAAAAATTCTACGATCTATAATCACTCTGAGCTCACTCTGGGAAATATCCATCTGCAAATCTCAAAACTACCATTTATACTCTGATCGAGAAGACAACTGAAAGCGTGAAACGAGCACCGAACCACAGATAGTGCGGTCGTATTCTGACATTCGCGTCTCAATACTGAACATTCGAAGTATCACTTTCAGCTAAATTATTCTTCTTTTTTTAAAAGAATCGTAGCGAATTGAACCGCTCACCGAACTAATGTCTACACTTATCCAACTTAGGGCGTTCGATTGCATATCCCCGTGAACCACAGTGGTGCGGAATTACCAGTGGGGCTTCAACACCGAACAAACATCAAAACCAGACACCGCACATGAAATATAACACTAAAGACGCAGTATGTACAGTTCCTTGAGCCCACCTAGCGGCTCTGGCCGGCTAGAGCCGGCTCTTCCCGGAACTGTCTGTTCCCCCCGATTCTTGTCGCACGCGTCGAGTTGCCCTATTAGGCAATGACGCACCGACCGTGGCACCGCGTCCCGCTTTCCGCTAGTGGCGCCCCGCGACTACTGCCTTATCGGGTAGCCGCATTCGACTATCTACGGGCCCTCTATATAAGGACCCAGACTACGCCGCTGTCAGTGAAAAATCCATTTCTTTTAGACCAGAGAAATAACAACAAATAACAACCCAAATCACAAAACCATTGTGTACCTATAGAATCTTCACCATGGTAGCCTATACTGACTTCTTGGTCACCGACCCCCTTGATAACTACGAGGACTCCGCCAAGTACCAGGCGGAGTACGTACCTAAATTGGACAAGTACAGAGCGGACTTGGCCGCCGGGATTTTGCCCGAAAACGCCGTGGAATTGCCTGCCCCGGTGCAGGAGTTGACAGAGGGCCAGTTCAACGCCGTCCGGTACTTGAAGGAGAAGAAACTCTTGACCCCGGAGGAGTTTGACATCACAGACTCTTCGATAGTGACCATAACCTCCAACGTGGCCAGCGGCAAATGGTCGTCCGTGCAAGTGTTCAAGGCATTTGCGAGACGCGCCACCATTGCGCACCAATTCACAAACTGCGCCTTGGATCTCTTTCCCGCAGAGGGCTTAGAGCGTGCTCAGTACCTTGACGAGTACTACAAGAAGAACGGTAAGACCGTGGGTCCCTTACATGGATTGCCCGTCTCGCTCAAGGAGCAGATGAACTACAAGGGCAGAATCACGCACGGTGGCTACGTGTCCATGATCAACAACGTGCCAGAGAAGCACTCCGTTACCACCCAGATCTTGGAGGACTTGGGTGCGGTTTTCTTCGTCAGAACCAACCAGCCGCAGACGCTCATGCACTTGGACGGCAACAACAACTTCATTGGCCACTCGAAATGCCCTTTTAATTTGGCGCTAACTTCCGGAGGCTCTTCATCGGGTGAAGGTGCAATTGTAGCGTTTGGAGGTACTCCTTTGGGAATCGGCTCCGACATCGGGGGAAGCATCCGGGGCCCTGCGGCTTTTGGCGGCTGTGTGGGTTTGCGTCCGACCACGAACAGATTTTCTAAGGCCGGTGGTGTTTCTTCTGGTTCCGGCCAGGAATCTGTTCCTGCGGTGGAGGGTCCCATGACCAGATCCGTGGAGGACATCGACTTCCTCATGGACGTGTATATAAACCAGGGCCAGCCGTGGATCAAGGACTGCAACACGTACCCATTGGCGTGGAGAAAAGTGGAGAAACCCAAGCCGGAGTCCTTGACGATTGCTATCATGTACGACGACGGAATTGTGAAGCCCACGCCGCCCATTGCCAGAGCGTTGAAAACGGTGGCGGAAAAATTGACTGCTGCGGGGGTCAAGGTGGTGACGTTCGAGCCAATAGAGACCCAGTTGGCACGTGACACTGTATGTAAGATGTACTCGTGTGATGGCAATTACATGCAGCGGAAGTTGTTGGCGGACTCCGGCGAGCCGTTGACGAAGTTGACGAAATGGGCCATGAACTACGGCGACGGCGCACGCCACTATACCGTGGCGGAAAACAGAGAGCTCAATGTCATCAGAGACCAGTTGAAGCAGAAGTACACAGACTACTTGAACGAGAACAAGGTGGACTTCATCATTTCGCCCACATACAGCAACGTGGCACCAAGACCGGAGGAGGTCTACAACTGGTCGTACACCTCGTTGTACAACCTTCTCGACTTGCCCACTTTGGTGGTGCAGACCGGCTTGTTCCAGGACCCTTCCGTCGACGCGTGGGACGAATCCCACGCGTCATACGCGTTCAGATCCGACTTGGAGAAGCTCGAGCTCGATAACTATGAGCCAGAAAGGTTCAAGGGTGCACCCATTGGGTTGCAGATCTCGGGGCGCAGATACTTCGACGAGGAGGTGGTGGCTGCGGGCAAGACCATCGAGGACGTGATGAAGGTGAACTTGTTTGACTTGTACAAGTGATGTAAATAGGGTCAGGGTGTTTTGTTCAATAGAGGCCGACTGATGAAGTAGAGGATGTGCATGGCACAGGTGGACTTGTAAGGTAGTCTGATCGATTTTACATACGGCAAGTTAAATGGACTGAAGAGACTGACAGTAGAGCGGTATTGCAGACGAGAGGTTCTTGCAATAGTAGAAGCGCATGGACGGATTTGCTGAAGACCTTGGTGGTAGTGAGAGGCATGATCGCTTTTCGACCACTCTTGTATATTACCATGTTCCAGCCACTTATGGTAACGTCACGTGAGGATATCTAGACCCTGACAACCGTCAACAGCTCGGGAAATACACGACACACAGAGCTGAAGATAGAGTTGGTACCGATGCATCTGTGAGCGACGCTGGACTGCGGAAATAATACGGGACCCTCCTTGAAGATTCCGCTCGTTCTCAGAATAAGTAGATAAGCCTCCCCGATAAGCCGCTAATTGTTACCAAATACGTCCCTGGACTTCACATAGGCATTATCTGGGGTCGTACGATTCGCTCGTGGTCGCATATGCCGTATCGACATACCGTTATAAAAATGAGATATGACCCAAGAAAAAACCACTCAATTACCACCTGTCATGTCTGAGATCATCATTGTCGGTGCCGGAGTCGTCGGTCTCACCACGGCCTTGGCCTTATCGGAGGAAACCGCCAAACCACTGTCAATCACCGTTATCTCCGAGTACTCCCCGGATACCAGCCCGTACCCTGCCCAATATACGTCACCATGGGCAGGCGCCCATTTCCGCCCATGTCCGTCAAGAGACGAGTTTGACAACAGGGACTATCCTTTTTCGAGAGAGACTCTCAAAACATTCAAGGAAATGGCGAAAAGCCACCCCGAGTCATCTGTCCAGCTTGTGAAGGGCTTAGAGTACTTTGATGCTCCAGAGCCGCACTACCAAAAGTTGGGCGAAGGCTGGAGAGAGGGCATTGATAATTTCAGATTTCTAGACAAGTCCGAAATGCCCGCCGGATGCGTATTGGGAGCAGAGTACGATACGTGGGCACTCAATCCGCCAGTGTACTTACAGTTTCTCTACCGCACGTTGAAGATCAAGTATGACGTCAGATTTGTGCTGGCCAAATTGGACAGCTTGAAGCAGGCCGCATCGTATGCCAATGGCAAAAACGCCGTTATTGTCAATTGCACGGGCCAGGGCCTCCAGTGGAACGGGGGATATGACGAAAAAAGCTATGTGATCCGGGGCCAGACGTTGTTGCTCAATCCGCCAAAAGATCTTAAGGTGTTGAAGTCGACCGCCACCCACCAGCTGCAGGACAACCTCTGGACATTCTACATTCCACGGCCGCTACACGGGGGTGTCATATTGGGGGGCACGAAGCAACCACGTGACATGTTGTCTACTCCCAGAGAGGAAGACACCAAAGCGTTGATCGAGCGTGGGACACGGCTTTTCCCGCAATTGATGAAAACCAATGCCAAGGGAGAAAAGTACTTCGACATCGTACGGATCAATGTCGGATTCCGGCCCGCCAGAATAGGTGGAGTCAATGTCTCAGAGGACTTCTGTGAGGGCTACAGAGTAGTGAACGGCTACGGCTGCGCAGGTTCTGGGTACGAGTATTCGTGGGGCATTGCGAGGAAAATCGTGGGCATTGTCGAGAAACGGGATGCAAGATTATAGAGCACACGTGATGCTGATGTTTGATTGATTGGTTATACTGAGAATGCGGCTGCGAACAACGTGGCGTGGCGAACGAGGTACGAACGGGGGTTTATTGGAAAAGCACGGCGTCGCTCAAAAGCATTGGATTCTCGTATAGCAAATAGACTAGAAACACCAAAAACCTTCTTTTATTCCACCGTCACCCAGAGAGGCCAGGCCATATCTCCACGTGACCACCCCGCACATGGCCTAATAGATCGTGTAGGTCTGCACAGGGGCACATGTATATACCCTCCTACATACGTGTGATACCGGAGAATATCGACGAGGCAGCAAGGAGACTCACCAGTGGCGAAAGCAACTGGCAGTGAATCATATATGAATCATATATGACTCATATTCTGAGGAACACAGTACTCAGCATGCGAATGCAACCGGAAGGCACCGTGCAGGCCACTCCTGACAGTGGTCAGGTCCACAACAATAGGGGACTCCAGACCACTCACGGTGGCAAACGGCTGGTGAAATTGCACTCCACGCGTTACTCATCCAGTTCCGTGGCACGTTATGAGATCGCCAAGCAGTGCAGAAGAATTCCTGTATGGAACCCACTGATCCCCTGCCACAACCTTCGAAACGCCCTTTCCTCATTGGCCACGTGACCACATTTACAGCATACTATTACATGTAATTCACGCTCAAAAGGCATTATTTCGGTTTGTACAGACTGCATCATCACGTACCGTCCCCAGGAAGTAGCATGTAGAATGCCCGTGCGCATCCTGCACAATAGATGCACAGCGCTTGTCCGAGCAATGTACTCAATCGTGTCATGGAACTCATTGTATGCCATTCTGCCCAAGCTACCAACAACAAAGCTTGTTTTGGCTCACCCGTGTTTGGAGGCGTGCATTAATTATACCCGTGACTCAATAGATTCCGCGTCCTGCACACGCCGCGCACTACACGCTTCCTATCGCTTGTCCTACTTAATAACTGGCTCGGATCTGCAATTGCCAACAATGATCCAATACACCAGAGTCCGCTCTCCGACAGTCCTGAGAATCAGTCCCATGCGATTCATCTATTCTGTGACTGTGGCGCCCGTGTCGCCGCTAAATGTCGCTCTTTCGCCCGACACTTCTGCCTCCGCCTGGATCAAGCACCACCTCTTTCTATTAGGGTACGAAAAGGTACGTTTTTACGCGTACCAGAAGTTGTCGCCGCTCACAATGCAAAACGGCGGCGGTTTCATCAAGGCCGTAGTGTCCGGATTGAGCCTGTTCGTGAAGTCGGAGTGGGCACGTGACGGCGAGCTCTTCCAGCGAGTCTGTAGTAGTTCGCCCCTAAATGACCACGCCAAGAGCCGAGACCTGCGGCGTTTTTTCATGTCGCTTGGCGAGATGATGCTCACGGGAAAAGAAACCAACGTGAGGCTCCTAATTGACGAGCTCTTGGAGCTATACTTGAAGCAGGTCAAGGGCAATGTGTCATTAGACACGCCGCTCAGTCTGAGCGAGAGGCAGATCTTGAACATCGCCTCCAACTATTACCGGTCGTGCCAGATCAACTATCGACTGTTGTACGACCCCAAAACGGGCCCCAGGCGGTTCCAGGTCGGCGGTCTGTCGTTTTCCATCGAGCTCCCTACACTACCGCAGATATCCTCAAAGCAGTTATTAGCGAGAGCACTTCTCCACAAGGAAATGTATCCTGCGCTCACGCTGCCGGGCCACGTAGTGCACGAGCATTTGGCACGTGCGCAGATCTTGGAGCCGAAGACCAGCCGGTTGATTCGCTATGACTTGCTGTTTTTGGACGGGCTTGGCGACTTGCTTATAGCGTCCGAGTCGTGTCTGTTCTTGTACAAGTTCCGCTCTCTGCATCCGTACTCTAGCGATTCGTCGTTTGGGAAGAAGACGTTCAATCTACTCAGGAACATCCTTGGCACCAACACACTCTTGCTGCGGCTCGCCATGGCGTACAACTTACACACTGCGTTGGAAGACCCTTTGGTCGCTGACTCACTAAGAACATCGTACATTCCCCGGGCGTTTTCCGGAGCAGACATGGCGATAAACCTGTACGAGGAGGAGTTCCTCGCGGACTACTTCGAGCAGTATGTTGGCGCGTTGTTTCTCGACCGCCCTGACGTGGCAAAGGAGTGGTTGAACGAGTTGTTCGAGCGGATTCTCTGCCTGATTTCGGATCTGTACAGAGTATCCCACCGGCGGCGAAACCAGTACCACTTCGACTATCGCGCCTGGAGCGTCGATATTGTCGGGCGATCCATATGAGACGGTTGGCTGTAGGTCCTAATCACACCACGCTGACACTGCATGTAGTCCCCACTCACTTCTTCTTTGCATCTTTCATAAGACTCAGGAACCCGCCGCTGCTCTTCGCCTTCTTCTTCTTCGGCTTGTTGATACTCTTCAAAGTCATAAATCCACTGCCACCCCCATCTGACGAGTCCGAATCCGAGTCCGAGTCCAGGCCAGACGACGAGCTGCTATCCGAGTCGTCTGAGTCGGAACTGTCGTTAGGCACCACAGTAATAGCTGGCTTATCGAGCTTGACTGCCGCTTGCTTCTCCAAAACCTGTGGAACACCTCTCAGACTAAGATCGGTGAGTCTTGCCAACAGGGGCTTTTTGATCGGAGCGTAACCCTTTGAGGTTTTGTTCACCACTGGAGTAGGGGCTGGGCGAGTTGCTGGGGTAGGAGATGGCGCTGCCAGACTGGACAGCACCTCGTTTTGCTGTATCTGAGGTGCTGAGATAAAAGACAACGTCTTTCCGATCCCTGGTTTGTGATTTTTCGGTAACAAGCGACCAACCGACTTGGTGGCAGACTTCAAAGGGACTAGAGGTCTTGTGTTTTTCGCTGGTGCAGAAGCGTCCACTGGTTCCTCGGAGTCCAGCTCAGAACTCGATTCGGAAATTGAGTCGGAGTCAGAATCGGAGCTGGAACTCGACACCTCTTCGCTCTCTGCGGGCGGCTGTGGAACACTTGGAGCCGCTGTGGCCGGTGTGTCTTTGTTGGCATCAGTCAGATGCTCCACTTCTTGACTATTTACTTGCTCTGCGGTCCCAATATTGCTGGTTTTGGTAACCTTAGTGGTACTCGGCTCATGGGACTCTTCGTCGGAAGTACTCTGGCTTGTTGTAGATGGGGTTTGGGAGGCAGATTCAGAGCCTTCGCCCGAGGAAGTTTCCGATGCCTTATTCTCACTTACGAGAACTGGAACATCGGCAGTACGCTGTCCATTCGCGGACAGTAGCGTCGTAGGAAGGGATGTGTCCTCCTTCCTTTCAGAACTTATCAACGTTTCTTGACTTTTCTGCAGTGATACAGGATCAGTCTTCAAGTCCCCATCTTGGGAAGCGGGCATAGAGTCACTCTGAGTTCTTGAACCGGAAGTTTCAGCAGTATCGACCTTCGCCTTCTTGTTTGCGCTCACCTCAATACCATCGGACGGTCTCTTCGTCAGTATAGGGGACACCGGGTTGCGGTCAGCTTCATCAGTACCGCCCAAAGTTTCGAGCTTTTCGAGGGCCAGGCTGAAGATACCTTTGCTGAAGCCAGACAAGGCTCGCCCGAGAGAATTTGCCGAAGGAGTAGGCTGATCTCCGCTATCAGGCGGCACCAGACCCCCCTGCTTATCACGGGTTTCAGTCGAGGAATGGGACGTTGTTGTAGAAGCTCCCGGACTTTCCGAGCTTGAATCAGAGGGCGCTGAACCTTCCTCCTTGGCAGAAGGGTTGGACTCTTTCGGCTCTTTGGTAGCCCCGCTTGCGGAAGGAGTGCTTTCAGGCAAAGCCTGAGTGCCTGGAGTTTCCTCATTGTCTGACTCACCCTCAGAGCTACTCTCCGAGCCGCTTTCCTCCGAGCCGCTTTCCTCCGAGCCGCTTTCCTCCGAGCCGCTTTCCTCCGAGCCGCTTTCCCCCGAGCTACTCTCTTCAGATGACGAGCTCTCATCCTCAGATGCCTCAATGGTCACAGATTTCCTCTTTACAGGTACCTCCTGTACCGGTTCGTCGTCCACGGAATTGTCGTCAGTAACAGCACTCTTACTTCTAGACCGATCCTTGAGGTCCGAGGGTGCCTCGGCTGCGGCCAGACTAGCACCTTCCCGTTCACCTTCACTTTCACTCTCAGATTCTGAGCTTGAGTCCAACAGGATGACATCGGCGCCTTCCAACTCCTTCTGTGTTCTTTTTCTGAAAACAGATCTCATATGAGGTCTTCCGGAAACTGACCCTTTGCGGAAAATAAATTTTGCCGGTTCGGGCCGAACGGGCCGAGTTTCACTTTCCACCTCAGCCTGCAGAGACTCACTTGAACTAGATTCCTCACTTTCGTCCTCCGCATTCTGCAAAGTGGTTTGTTCATGTTGCAGTTTACTTTTCTCACCATTCAGCGGATCCACTCCTCCGTTTTGAGCGACATCCACACTTTCGGCAGGTGTCGTATCGTCATCCTCAGCTTCATGGTCGACGAATAACGTGGCTTCTCTTCCCTCCGATTCAGTCGGCGGCTCGTAGCTTGAGTCTTCTTTGCCGGACTTGGGAGGTTCGTTTTCAAAATTCGTGACAGAATCGTCCGACTCGCTCTGGCTGCTGACATCTTCGTCCATATCAATGTCCTGGGCATCTGATTTGTCAGGCGATTCGACTGCATCATCCATAACCACATATGGCGGAGACTCTTTGGCAACGCTCGAATTGCTTTCTGGGGCAGGCAGGGAATTCCTTTGCAGGGAAACACTTGGCCCGTTTTCTCTGTCTTCTGTTTTCACTGTTTTGGATATTTCAAGGCGTTCCGCTGATCTCCTGTCGAGTTTGGCGTCGAGCTTCGTCAACTTGATGTAATCCGAGGAAAGTTTCGCTTTACTTGTAAATTCATTGAACGGATGTGGCAATTCCTTGGCCCGCAAGTCCATTTCCTTCTCGCTTCTCTCGAGTGCCGCCAGATCAAGATCCTCGAGAGTGGGCGCCACGGCAATGCTTGTGCGTGAGCGAGTTTGTCTTTCCATGACATTACTGCTGCCAGCCTTGGCAGCTCGTTGTCTCTCCTGAAGATGCTGAGCAAAAGCCACCGATGGCTTGGAGCGCTCCTCGCTGGAAGAGTCCAAAGACCCATCTGGGATAGGCATGGAGAGGTTTTCGCGTAAATCTGGTGATGGCATTGGGCCCGCGCGCCTCAATTTCAAAATCTGCGATTTCGTCAAAAACGGGCGTCCCTTTTCAGTGGTCTCTGTAGCGGAAGCCAGCGTGGCAGCTGTGTTTTGGTGCAGTACGGGGAGATTTGAGGATGCCTCCGCCAAAACACCATTCCTTTGAGTAATCTGGCCAACGGTTGACTTGTAGCGCTTCGCAGTTTCTTTAGCTTTCGATAGCCCACGTGCAACTGTACGATCCGGTGCGGAAGATGGTGTAGTAGTTTTGGAAGTGGTGACTTCGAGAGCTGTAGGGGCATGAACGGGCGTTTCTGGGGGTGCAATTGGAATCGCGGTAACTTCTCCAGACGGCACATGACCATCGATCAAGGATAACGGCCCCTCCCCGTCTGAACTGTTTGAACCAACCAGGTTCCCCCTATGAGCCACGGGTGTTGGTGGTAATACACCGTTCTTGGGGTTGGGCTCGTTTTCTGCGCCGCTTTTCCTCAACACATTTTCAGACGTATCAACCTCGGGCGCAGAACTGGTCTTAGCAGCATCAGAAGTGACCGCCAGAGGCACCAGTGCCGGCGTTTCTGTCACCTGCGGCGTCAGAACATGTACGCCCAGTCGATTCTGAACAAGTTCAGCACTATCATTAGGATGCAGTTTAGAGGGTTGTTCATTAGAAGGCTGTGCTTTCGCGATAGACGCCTTAGAAATAGGCACTTCAGAAGGAAGTTCTTTAGAAACAGAATCTTTAGAAAAAGCCTGCTCCTGTGAAGCTGTCGAACCAGTCAAAGGCTCCAATCTCTGTGCAGGAATATGTCCATGTGTGGGCCATGCCGTCAGCTGGCGGAGAAAAGGGAGTCGTGGTTCTGGGAGTGGCTGCTGCGGGGTCAGGGTGGCAAACTGCGATGAAAACGGCAGTTTTGATGGGGTTTTGCCGATGGTGGATTCGGGCGGAGGAAGACTCAACAGAGAAGACGCAATCAGTGACGGGGAAACTGGCTTCCGAACAGGAGCAGGAAGATTCACTTTTTGAGGGACCTGCTGCTGGATTTTTGCTTGAAGATTGTGCTCCAGATCTGGCGATGCTTGGGCCATTTGACGGGTACTTTGAGGCAAAGCAGTGGGTGGTATAGATTGAGTCTTTTCATTTTCTGTGGAGCTTTGATTTTTCTCTGGAGATTGTGTGATAACCACGGAGCTGTCAGACAGAAGATCCGCGGCATGACCAGCATTGACCATATTGCTCGTATTGACACCATTGGCAGCCACAATGCCCCCATTATTGGCATTGCTGTCATTGCTCCCAATATGATCGTTTTTTCCATCCTTCGCGAGCGTTCCCTCTGCTTGGCGGGCAAACTGGGCAAACGTACCGTACCCTGTATCCATATCAGTGTCGTCATTGTCACTAAATATACTCTTCGAGGCTGGCTTCTCTGCAGATGCAGGAACTACAAGCATCCCGGATGTGATTCTGGTGCCTTTTGCGGATTGTGGTGACGTTCTTTTTCGAGGAATGATGGCAGACAATTCTGCAGTTTCTGGTGGCGGTAAGTGTACGGGAGAGGACGCCACATTATTAACTTCCGTCCTTTGGGTCGCATCAGGGCCCCGAGAAACCAGTATTCCTCTTTTCGCAGCCGCCGAACCCGAAATCTGGGTATTATTCAGTTCTTCTGCGAAGGACAGGTCTTGCCGCGCGGCCCAGATCGTGCGTGAGCGTTTCAGAAACCGGCTCAATTCCGCCTCCAGACTGGCAGACGCGCCCCTTTTCACCAGTGCGCTGGAAACATCCAAAATGCCAGACGGGAGAATCGTGGTGTCTCTCAGAAGCGCTGCGAAGCTGTTTCTCACTAAAACGCGTAGAATGTCGCCCGACACAAACACGTCTTCCGCGACGAAGTCAGGATCTAAATCGCAGCAGTCTTTGTCCTGAATGCCGTCCAATTCTAGTGTTTCTGCCTCCGGATAAAGGCGGTAATAGCGCTTCAAAAGTGCATCACAGACCTCGCCTAGTGTGTTCTGGGGACTGGTGAGATGTAGAAACTTGCGTGCGGCGACGCTGGCCGTGGACATGTCGGGGAGGTCCACGGGAATGAGCACCACCTGGAGCTTCAAAGGCATTGGAAAAAAGGCGGAAAAAGTGGGTGAATAATGGGTGAAAAATGAGTGCTGTGCTGGAGTTTTCGTGTTTTGTTCGAGACTCGCGATGGTTAGGTGGGGTGCACCCGTACACCAGCTGGATTGAACTTTTGGAGGTGTGTCGTTTCTACGTTGTTTTTCGGGTGTTTTGAGGTTATTTGTAATATGGGGCGAGAAAAGAGATGGTTTGGGACTATAGCTTAATTTGGATTTTTTGTGAAAAGTCTTGGTCACGTAGGTCGCTGGTGTGGGGTCTCAGGCTGCAAATGAGACGTGTCCAGAATGATGGGTACCAAAATGGAATTGTAGGTGTAAGCATTACGAGAGTTGGTTTCGGTCATGGGAAGACAAGATAGAGGCAGAGACATTTGGGTATAAGTAATTAGGAAACCTTTCTTGAGTACATTTTTGCATGAGCTGTGCTGGGTTTGTTCCTCATGACAATATGTATTGTTTCAGCCGTGTCTGACGTCCATTGCCTTCGATGTGTAAGAATTCTCGTGGGATCTGAGAAGTATAAGTATTGCTCCCACTTTAAGAGTAACGCATACATGTAATATCAAGGCTTAGCTTCAGGTGAGGCCAGGGATCAGCAATACGGGTAATTCTAGCGTGCATGTTGCGAAAGACATCCATCACTTCAAGGACCAGATGTACACGTTTAAATGACTTGTAAAAGTGTCAAGTTCGACACTACAACGAGACAACGCGTACTTCCACTCTTGCAAACTCTTCGCATCCGCCTGGAATGGTATTGATGCTCCAACCTTTAAACCACCGATCTTTAGTTCACCCTAGGAGGCTGACCCCAAAACTGCCCAGAAGTACAAATTCGCTCTCCTTTCTCAGCTACCGCCCTAATCACCTCACTTCCCATCTTACACCTCTCCTAGCTTGTACTTAAAGAAAGGATCATCAAACAACCCCTCTTTCGAGGCAGACGGCACTTCTCCCAAAACTAGACTTTCATCAAATCCTCCCGTATTCCCAAGTTGTACATACTCGGGCCGGGCACGCTCAGGCTTCCACGGAATGATCTCGCCATCCATAGTTCCACAGAAATACGTGGCGGAGTAAGGCCCGGCATATGCAATTGAAGCAGTACGTATCGTACCCTTAGACCCACTTCGTTGGAGCCGCAGCACGAGTTTTCCATCCAAGGCCCGGAACACCAAAACATCGCCACTATCAGATGCAAAAAGTAGGTGTTGAACTTCGGTCTCGTTTTTCGGACTGAGCACTAGCGGAAGATTCTGGAGGTACTTGTTGCGAGTCAAGGGCCCGAAATTTACGAGCCTGTTGATTGGCGGCGCGTTGCTGGCAATCATGTCCCACACACGGATCTTGTCGTCGTTGCCAGCCGTATAAAGGATATGGCCTAGTTCGTCCCATACTAATGCGTTGACCGGTCCCAGATGCGCCTTTACAGAAGATTCCCCTAGATTTAGCAGGTCTATTTGCGGACTACGCACGTTTGTTTTGGCCATGTCCAAGCGTGCCAAACAGCTCTTGCTCAGACGAATATCCCAGAGTTTTGCTTCGCCATCATGGCCACCAGATGCTAGCAAATACGCATTTTGGGGGTGCCAGCTGACGGAAAGCGTCTTGCCCTTATGTCCCGGGAGCGTGTGGGCGCTGGACGCAGAGCGTAGATCTAGTAGCCGAATAAAAGGCTGGTCACTGGCCACAGCGATCATCGCTTGAGAGGAAAAAGAGTTGGCCAGATGCGCAGAGACATCTATGGCATACACACGGCTGTCCATGTCGAACACATGCACTACCCCGAACTCGTTTGTGTCCCAGATTTTGACGGTGTGGTCGAACGACGCCGATATAAATAGGCCGGTGTCACGCGGCCACCATTTCACGGCAGAAACGCCAAACGCATGTGCCGACCGGCGTGGAATCGATACCATGGGATGTAGGCGCCCGTCTCCGGGCAGAATTCCGTTTTTCGCGGACTCGGCGGTATCCATGGGAGTTGTTTCGTCATTCGAAGAATCATCGCCGTAATCTGCCGTTGACATCTCCTGCAAATCCCATAGCTTTAGGCTGGAGTCCGCACACCCGCTAAGCATGAACCTGTGTTGCTCATTCTCGACCGCTAGTGAGTTCACTGCTGCGTTGTGGTGGCAATTGTCTGGGAAGATATTCGGGCTCACCGGCCGTAGCATACTATATAGAGACTCGGTGACGGTGGCGGAAAAGTCACGTGGTCGGAGGCGGCCGGTGGCACTATCTAGAAGAAGGGACTGCATTTGTTTGTGGGTTCCAGCAATGGGCGGGTGTGGATAGTGATGTTTGTGGCAGTTTAGTGATGGTGGGTGAAGTTAGGTCTCAGAGTAGACGCAAAATGCGGGGTGTCAAGTGAGAGTAGAGCGAGAGGAAGCAAATAGGAACGTAGTGGAGGAGATATTCTCAAAATCCCCGTGGTTTGTCGGAAAGACCAGGCTGGTTGGAAATGTTGGATCTTTTTCAAAAAAATGGCGATATTGCAGCAGGATCAAAGCGATTATTTGCAGGCTGGAGGATTTCGCAAATAGAGGTTCTTACCAACTTTATGGTGAGAGATGTATACCATATTGATATGCTCTCCTATAGAAATTAATAGTCTCTTTTCATGTGTTTGTTCTGAGTGGGATGTTTCTGGGCACCACGGACAACACAATAGCCCGTTGCAAGTCGGAAACGTCCATACTGGATTCAGATATTTTTTTTTGTGCCCGGAAACACCTTGGGCTGTGTTGCTCTTCGGAGCTTGCTACCGCTTGTCTGTCGTCTGCGTTCAAATGGATATAGAATTTGTGGATACTTTAAAAGATGAGCTGAAGATTCGTCCCATCTCTCAGTTCGGCTGTTCCACGGAAGCCCAATCTTGTTCTAGGCCAGGTTAAGACTGCGACACCTTAGGAGTCGAGCGAATACTACCGGCAGTTCAAGTACATTTGGAAGTGAGATGTCGGATATGAAAGTTTTTCCTTTATCATGGTTGCCTTGATTATGCTGACCTCTTCCAACATGAGCTTGCTCTTCCGCAGCCAATATACATCATTCGACGTCGATCAAATAATTAAAGAAACAGACATCAGAACTACCTAACTTGGGGGTTACACGAGGTACATGCACTTCTTTCTACCACCCAACTCCAAGCCCTTAATTAATTGAGGGAAGTCGGAAGCATTTGTTCGATCACGCGTTTGACGGTAGAGAAACAGGTATCCCCCGTCCGAAGTCTGCATTCAGCAAATGAAGCCATCAGCCTGAAATAACAAAAAAGCCTTTCCGCATTCTTCCAAACACAGCATCTTACTTATCCGTTTGCACCTATTGGTCGTATTCCAACATCCATGGCCAAGTACTACAGAGCCATAGACCCTACAACCTCTAGTCTCAATCGCCACACCAAACGCCAAACCCAACAAACAGGAGCTGGAACCCCCACCAAAATAATTCCAAATCTCCTCAAAATAAGCGAGTATATGAAATACTACGACCTCTCTTATCCACCTCTCCCAGCCTCGCGCATCCTTCCTACGACCCGCGCCTGCACACCCGTCGAAAAAAACCACCAGAAAATCCAATGAAAAACGAACACCGTACCATCTCCAAAAAAAAGACCACATTCACACATGTTGGACATCAATGCGTTCCTCGCCGACAAAGGCGGCGACCCCGAGAAAATCAAGATCTCGCAGAGAAAGAGAGGTGCCCCGGTCGAAATCGTCGATGAGATCATCCAGGGCTACAAGGACTGGACCAAGATTCGGTTCGACTTGGACGCGTTGAACAAGAAGCAGAATGCGCTACAAAAGCAGATTGGCCAGAAGTTCAAGGCCAAGGAAGACGCCAGCGAGCTCTTGGCGGAAAAAGACAACCTCGCCGCGGAGAAAAAGGCGCTCGGAGAAGTCGAGCAGAAAGCCGACGCAGAGCTTAGATACAAGGTTAACCAGGTGGGCAACCTTGTGCACGAGTCTGTGGTGGAGTCCATGGACGAGGACAACAACGAGATTGTCAGAACGTGGAAACCCGAGAATTACGCGGAGATTTCTGCGGTTGCTGCGGCCACAGGGGAACCAGCCAAATTATCTCACCATGAAGTGCTCTTGAGGTTGGACGGGTACGACCCAGAAAGAGGCGTCAAGATCGTCGGCCACCGCGGGTACTTCTTGAGAAAATGGGGTGTTTTCTTGAACCAGGCGTTGATCAACTACGGGCTTGCGTTTTTGTATGAGAAGGGCTACCTTCCCTTGCAGGCACCCGTTATGATGAACAAGGAGGTGATGGCCAAGACGGCCCAATTGTCCCAATTCGACGAGGAGTTGTACAAGGTGATCGATGGCGAGGACGAGAAGTACTTGATTGCCACTTCCGAGCAGCCTATTTCTGCATACCACTCCAACGAATGGTTCGAGAGTCCTGCAGAGCAGTTGCCTATTAGATACGCCGGATACTCTTCCTGTTTCAGAAGAGAGGCTGGTTCTCACGGTAAGGACGCATGGGGTATTTTCCGTGTGCACGCGTTCGAGAAGATCGAGCAGTTTGTGTTGACCGAACCCGAGAAATCCTGGGAGGAATTCGACCGCATGATCGAGAATTCCGAGGAGTTCTACCAGTCGCTTGGTTTGCCCTACCGTGTAGTGGGCATTGTTTCTGGTGAGTTGAACAATGCCGCAGCCAAGAAATTCGATTTGGAGGCGTGGTTCCCATACCAGAAGGAGTATAAGGAGTTGGTGTCTTGTTCCAACTGCACAGACTACCAGTCTCGTAACTTGGAGATCCGCTGTGGAATCAAGCAGCAGAACCAGATCGACAAAAAGTACGTGCACTGTTTGAACTCGACGTTGTCTGCCACTGAGAGAGCGTTGTGCTGTATTTTGGAGAACTACCAGAAGGAGGACGGTATTGTGGTTCCTGAGGTGTTGAGACTGTTTATTCCGGGTAAGCCCGAGTTCCTTCCCTTCACTAAGGAGTTGCCCAAGAACAGCACCTCGAAGAAGAAGTAGGTGATTTGGGGTAGGTTAAACAGAATGAACTGTATTGAGTTTGAGGGAAGCGTAGGTCATGTTTGTAGGAAGGAGGAGAGCAATGAGCTCGGCAGTGATGGGATGTACTACTTTTTGCCGAAACTTGATCTTCTTGCTTTACTGGCCAATATCAAGGCGGGCTTTAAGTGAGGCTTATATTAGCACCACAAGAAATCTTTCCGAGGAATGATGAAAAAGTTTTATTTCAGAGACTTCTGCTTAAATGGAACGCATTCATCGCGTTTGGGAATGATTGAACAGTACCGTACAATCAGTAATGCTCTTGAGCTATGGCCAAGTAAACCATAGGCATTCTGATCATTTGCAGAGAAACTACTTGATGAGCTTTTGAAGAGAGGCGTGACTATCGACGCACCAAACCACCGCAAAAGTAGGCCCATCTGGGTCCATATTACCGCCACCATTCCAAATAAACTATGAGTTCCACTAGTACTGGAAATTGTAGGGAGACGAAGAGCGGGAGGTATTAAGACTGCGGCAGTCACCGTGACTGTTCGTTGTGCATAGGTCGGAGAACCACTTTGCAGACATGCCGTGAAGGTCGACAGTGTATTTTACTTGGATTGGTGGAGGGTCCTCTCCCAAAAGCTTGTACTCTTCCTTCAAGAGATACACCCTAAAAGTATACTATACTTCTAGTCAACACGCTGAGACTATTCTGCCAGTCTCTAAAGTAGACCTCTTCAAATAATTGAAATCAAGGGATTTCAGCTCGGATCCGATGGGTATGGCGCAAGAGCCTGGGTATTTCGTTACCCTTGTCGGTGTAAACGTGGCCTTCCTCGTGATAGTACTTCAATGGCCATCGTCGACGTCTTCAAATTTGCAGCTTTGTTGCGGCTTGGAACTATCCGCTTTCGCTATTGCTGATACAACCACAGACTCCGCAGAGACAACCTCAGACACCTCAAGGAACAATGCCTACAGGACTATGGGCTTATGGCTACGGCCACTCGCAGGCACCGACTGTCGCAGAGAACCAAATTTGGAGGAACCACGACCACCTGGTAGCACTACAAGGGAAAATGATCGAAACGACCAGAAGCGTAAAAACGCCGGACCCAGAGCATAAACAGTGGAGCCGAGTCCATGGTCGCGCTATATGCCGGACACCATATCCGACCTCGGTTGCACACGTGTCACCTGCTGGACTTTCCCGGAATTTTAGAAAACCCCAAATGGGTCCATTATCTCGAGCAGCTGTAAAGTGCACGTTCTTGAAAAATACGTATATTCGCTTTCCGTTTGGTCACTGTTCCGGGCTGTGCAAGGTGCGGGTCGGGCCAGCAGTCCACGCATTAGATCGACCTGTCAACGTCAACAATGCCTCCGATCTGCCACAACATCCACTCCTTCCTATTTGGAAACTATTCGTAATACAAAAGACGTAAACGGTCAGCAATAATATAAAAATATAAACTTATAAAAACTACATCACCTGGCCCTTGGTAAACTATCGTCTCGCTGTTACATCTGGCACATCATGTCCAAACAGTCCTCAGCGCAGCAACAACATATGAGCGCAGCGCAGCATCCACAAAAGGTGCTGCAACATCCACCTCCACCTCTCTGCGGAGCCTGCTGTTGGTAAACGGGTTGCTGTTGCTGGTAGTAGCCCTGTTGAGGGGGAGGGCCCTGCTGGTAGTATCCACCCTGTGGAGGTCCTTGCTGGTAGTTCTGTTGGTAGTTCTGTGGTTGTTAGTATGGGCGAAAATCAGGTGCGGGTGGAACAATGGGATTTCGGGGGCAGTTTCTCAATATGAGCCTAGGCGAAAACGCGTGCAATCACGATTCCGCCCGGACTGTGTTCTACGCCATTTTTTCACTGTTCCTCTGGGTCGCACGTACCATTGGGATAGTTAGAGGAAAAAGAAAAGGTGGGGACGCACTGACGATATATAAATATACTGAGGCAGGGTGGACAGCTGCGGCACGGGACTCTGTGCATGACGTTTGGCATATATGCACGACTAACATACGTGTGAACTCCGCCGCCGTGCAGAGTGACGAGTGCTGCAGCTCCCCGCCAGAGAGAAGTCACGTGTCCGGCAATAGTGTCCGGTCGGACTTTAAAATAGCCAGGAGAATGGTGTGAACACTTCACGACGCACACGACCGCACATCCCATCGCTCAATAAAAACCCTGGAGAACAAGATATTCTGCACACACCCCAACAGACTATCAACATGAACCTTAACTGGACAATTCATACTATCCTGCACAGACCACCCACGACATCACCGTGCCGTGGCCGCGCAGACCTGCAAATTGCTCATCGCCATTCCGTAAGCACGCGTAAGTCATTTTTAGCTTATGTATTGATTGACGATCTGGAATCAGCCATGGATTATGACAGAAATCGTGCTTTTGGCAAGCGCAAGGCGCTGCCAGGACTTGGGCTCGGAGCTTCGAAAAAGCAGCATTTTGCCCCGGACTTTTCTGCCCTACCTACGCATCTTCCATGTAAACCAGGGCCATTTGCATCCATCGTCTCTTCGCCATCAACGCCAGAAGTCAGCCCAGGAGTGGCAGAGCCAAAAACAGAAAGCAAGCGAGACAGCGGAGCCGAAAGCAGCGCAAAAATCGGGCTTGGATTCGCGCCGCGGGCCCGCTCGCAAAATGGGCCCGTTGGCGATACGATCAACGACAAAGCAGACGCAAATATCGAGTCCGAGGATGAAGAATCCATTTTCAAATCTGGCAAGGGCCCCCAATTTATAGAGGGGACCAATATCTCGCTCCAGACCGACGAGGATATTGCTAAGTGGATTGCAGAGCGCAAGAAGAAGTGGCCCACGAGGAAAAACGTGGAAGCCAAATTGCAAGAACGCACGGAGAAAGCGCCGGAGCAGTCACCGGCCACGCCAAAACAGAACATTTGTAAGTTCTACGCCAGAAACAAGCGGTGCAAGTTTGGCAGTAAGTGCCGAAATGTCCACGAGAATGGTACGGGTAATCCCGGGAATGCCACAGGAACTTCATCGACCAGAAAACTGATCAACGGCGTGCTTGTGAATATTCCCCAAAGGTACAAAAAGGAAGTCAATGGGGCTGGATCCTTGTTCACGAAACTTGTACAGCGGGACTTGTACGAGCACGAAAACAACATCATTGTGGATTTCATCCAGTACCTAGAATCCCAGGGCTTGGTCAGCAAAAACGCGGAAATGGGTTCCGCATGAGTATAAAGTTTCCTTATTGCATGTAATCATAATCTAAATCATCTCTATATTCTAGGTGAACGGGTGCTGCTCCTCCTTCATCTTCTTCGTGCACTCCAACATGATGGAGCACTGCTTTCCGATCTCAGCCAACTTGCTAATGACCACCTCGTTTCCCCGGCCAAACCCGTAGATCGAGTAGGGGAGCCCCACCTCCTCGCAAAACTCAACCACGAACGGTTGAGCACGTCTCAAGTTGTGTCTCGGAAGTCTGGGAAATAAGTGGTGGATTGCCTGGAACTGCAAACCTCCGTGAAGGAAATCGAGCCAGTTGGGGCAATCGACGTCCATTGTTGTGCGCACCTGTCTGGAGGCAAAACTCTCACTCACTCCCAAATCCGCAGTGGACATCGCAAAGTGTGAAAGCGTGATCTGCACGTGCACGAGCATCGTGGCCATGTGGCTGACCATCACGTACATGAACTTGTTCCACCCGCCTTCGATGCTTCCCACCAACAAGTAGAAAAACCAAAAGAAAAAGAACGAAAGACCCGCGAGCTCAAAGTACCGGAACCAAGCAGCTTTACCGTGTCGCGGGCCCTGGCCGAGGAGAAGATGCGTCCACGACAATCTGTATAAGTTGAACCGACCAAAACAAAGAATGGGGTAGTAGAGGTACTCTTGAAATGGGATAACCTTCTTGGCAAACGAGTCAAACCAGAGCACTTTATCATAGTAGGTCGAGTAAACGTCGCCAAACAAACGTGTGCTCACAGCAAAGAAGGGCAAATGCTGGATGTCGGGGTCGTGGACCGGGTCATTGGTAATGAGGTGGTGCACGTTGTGGTTTCTTTTCCACCAGCCCAAACTCAAACCGCCAAACCAGTCCGCAATCACCATACCGAACAAGTTGTCAATCTGGTAGTTGTGGGAGATCGAAACATGCCCTGCGTCGTGTGCGATGAACGTCATCTGGTGCCAGGCCGTGGCGATGAAAAGCGCACTGAGAAAATAATACTTGAGGTGCAAGAACGAGAACGAGTAGAGAAACAAAGCCGCGATCTTGACCACTTCTCTGACGTAGTTCGAGTAGTGGCACTTGTAGAACCCATTCTTGATAATGGTGGCATGGAGTTTGTTGTACTTTTCGCGGATCTGCTCTTGGGTCGCGTAATCTAGACTAGGAAGGCGTGCCATCTCGTCTCTGACAAGCCCGTTGTCGAACAGAGCCATGAGTTCTTTGGGGTCCACGATCCCTCCTGTTGTTACCGGGAAGATATGCTCCTTATTAGTGGAATCGATACAGTCCGTACTTTGCGGAACGACTGGCTTCACGGTACCAAGGGGAAATCCCGCCTTTCTCAATTTGTCGGTTGCCACTGCATCCTCAAGCTCCACCGACGTATCCGACGATGCATCGTCGGAAGTCATTGGAGAGTTTGAGTCCAATTTCTCGTCGAGATCTCTGGATTTCGAGGGCTTCTCAGCAGGATAAACAGCACCTTGAATGGGAGGCAACATGTTCTTCCATTGCGAGTCGACTTCGCCAATCTTCCATTTGTGAAACACAGAAACGGTCTCTTCGCTATGATACGCAAGCATTTCATCTGTGGCATCTCGGCCCACCATGTGGTACACAGCCTTATCCCCACCAGGGTGGTACTTGAGCCACGGCGTGAGATTTAAAACACTGTTTTGGTATATGACGATGACCTTCCCCTCGGCGATAAGCGCCTCGATCTGCTTAGGGGTAAATTTCCGGGCCATAACGAACGAATGTGCTAGAAAAAGTCCAAAGTCGCGTCGTATCGGGTTTTATTTGACCTCACAGCGCGACATCAGCTGAGCTGCACGTGCGCGCCGGCCTACCTGCGATAAGACTTGCAATCACACCACCAGTCCACCATTTACGCGTGGATTTGTCATCACCGTTGGGTCTCGACAAAAGTCAACGCGTCTTCTTGCTGGATTTCCGACACAGTGCTGACTTTGTTAGCAAAAGACACGCCGTAGAAGGTGCTGGCGACTTGGAGCATTTCGGGGCGGAAGGTAGTGCAGATAAACTGGGCGTTGGCAGCGAGACTCAGAATCATGGCTGCAACCGCAGTACGGTACTGGGTATCCAAATTGGCATCAATCTCGTCAAAGAGATAAAATGGGGCAGGGTCACACTTCTGTATTGCAAGAATAAGCGCGATTGCGCAGAGCGATTTTTGCCCACCGGAAAGCTGCTCGATCTGTTGCTGCTCGTCTTCTTTGGAGTTGAAGGAAACGAGAATAGACACACCCACGTAGTTTTCAATAGATTCGGTTTGGCCCTCGTGGTCGTCCTTCGCACGCATGACTAGTTCACCTTTTCCGCTTGGAACAAGCTTCCCGAAGATGTCTGAGAAACTTTCAGAGACCTCTGCGAAACTCTTCTTGATGGCATTGTCCTTCTGTTGCTCGAGAGAAACCACCAAGTTTTCAATAGATTCTTTGGATTCCTCCAACTCTTGCTTTCTTGAAATCAAGTCCTCTCGCTCCTTGGCAAACGTACTGTACTGCTCCAACGCTTTCTTATTGATGTGAGCGTATTTCTTCAACTCGTTGTGGATGTGGTCAAGATTGCGAAAGATTTCGTCCAGGGAGATATCTTCGAACGCGGACTTTTGGAATGCCTCTTCTGGAAGCCCACCCAACGCACGGATCTTTTCTTGGAGCTCTTCTCTTCTCTTGTCCGAAATAGACTTCTTGACAAGAATCTTCTCGCTTCTTTTCATAGCTTTCTCGATCTTTGATAAAAGTGCCGCCTGCTGCTTGTTTGCCTTCTCGAGCTCCTTCTTCTTCTTATCTGACTCTGCTGTGATCTTCGAGAGATTAGACCCCGAGGCTGCTGCTTTTCTGCTTAATTCTTCGAGCTGGATCTCAAGCGCAGATATCTCGTTCGCGAGAATAAGCAAGCTCGATTCCTCGTTCTTCACGGCTTCCGACTGGCTCGTTTCTTCCAACGTTTTAATCTGATTTTTGAAATTGGAAGATGCGTTTTCTAATTCAGCAATCTCAGTTTCCAAAGCCGCCACCTCACCCACGATCTGGTTATACTCGTCTTCGATTTCGGGCATTCTGGCAGTGACTTCATCGAGCGTTCTAGATTCTTCAGATGTCAACGCAGAAGTGAAGTCCGATGCCTTTTCTGCTCGGAATTGCTCAGTCTTTCTCGTAAGATTCACGATTGCTTGCTCCATAGTTTCACGGATCTTTTTCCCCGTGCTGATCTCTCTTTCTAGGGACAACTTTGCACTGAGTACATTGCTGTGTTCTAGCTTTTGCGGTTCAAGACTGGACTTCTGCGCCTCAAGTTCTCTGGCTTTTCCTTCAAGCAAACGAGTTGCGCCTACCGCATCTTGCTCCAAGGTCTTCAATCTGGACTCGCAATCCCGCAATTCTAAGGACAATCTGTTGAGTTCGGATTTTTTCTTCGATTGCAACTTCAAGCTGTCGAGACGAGCGTGTTTATACTGTCTAAATCCTCCACTCAAAACTCCCTTTGTGGTTGCCCGATCGCCGTCCAAAGTAATGGCATTAAGTCCGTGTATCCTTGCGAGCTCGGAGCCTCGGTGGAGATTGTTGCAGATGACGGTTTTGCCAAATACTTGCTGGATCGCTTTCCCCACAAGCTCGTGATTATGCTTGATTTTTTTGATGAGCGGAATAAATTCGTGCTCGTCCTGCTCGGGGAAGGTTATTGGAGGAGCATGGATTCTGTTGAGTGGCATTATCGTGATTCTACCTGCCTTCATCCGTTTCAACTCCTTCATGAGAATCAGCGCCGTTTCATCCGTATCGACGACGACATGAAATAACGAGTTCCCGGCGACAACCTCGATGGCGGTTTTGTACTTATCGGATGCAGAAAATAGCTCTACTAGCGGGCCATACACGGATTCGTGGAGATTAAGTCTCTGTGTGATTTCGCTCACCGCATCCAACGCTTTGGCCTGTGAACGGTCCATACTCTGGGCCACTTTATGGCTAGCATTGGCGTACTCGTGCTCTGCTGAATCACGAAGCGATCTGAGCTTGATTTCCTCACGTAAGAGTTTCTTTTTTTCTTCCAAAAGCGTCAGCACTTTCAATTTGGCCATGTGCACACTTTCCTCCAAGGAGTGGAGAGTTGCTTGGTGGTTCTCGTTATCGAGTGCTGTGCTCAAATCCTCAAGGCGGGTGACACACTCAAGATGCTGTTCCTCGTTTTTGGTCAAATCTGCCTTCACGCTATTGAGTTGGTTCTGTCTAGCGGCCAAATCTTTCTCCAAGATCTTGATTTCTTGGGAGAGCCACTGGTCCCTCTCTTCTCTTGAGTTGAACTCCAGAAATCTGCTCTGTTTAGAGAAAATCAATCTTTGCGTGTTAGAAAGCTCGGAGATCTGTGCTGAGATCAGAGACTCTTTTTCCTTTGCGGTGGCCAATTTTGGGTAGTACGATTCGGTAAGGAGGTCGCTGTTTTTTTGCACTTTCTCAGTGAGTTGTTCCATTTTGATTGCGTCGTCGCCTGCCATGCTTTTCAGCGAAGTAAGACGGTTCGTCAATGCTGCTTGCTCTGCTTTTTTCGATGCAATGGCCTCCAAAACGCGTTTTTCGTCAGCTTTACTCTGCTCGTCATCCAAAGCTGCCACTTTAAGAGAAGACGCCAACTCGTCGAGCGACAGCTGGATATTTTGACAGAGCTCCTCTCGTTTTTCCAAATCTGCGATGTCCTTCCGCGAACTCAAGGATATATTCTCGTACTCTTCCTCTCGCTCCTCGATCTGCGCATTCAAGGCCTTTTGCTCGCGGTCGAAAATGTTGAATTCATAGATTTTCTTGTTTTTCTCGAGCTGCTGGTACTCCTTCAAGTTATCCAGCTCCAATTGTAAGTCGGAAATTTTTTCCTCGAGTTTCTCCATGGACTCGTCAATACGCTCCATTTTAAACTGCGAATTAGCCATCTCCTTACTGGACTCACGGAGCTTGGCTTCGAACAATTTGGCGCCGCTGACCTCCTTCAAAAGCTGGAGCCGTTCCGAGTCTTTGGAGTTCGTTAACGACGTGATTCTACCCTGTGGAACAATGTAGTACGGGTTCAGACGCGAAAATCCCGCACTTTCTAAAAGATTCATGATATCCAGACGCGTCGCCGACCTGCCATCCATGGAATAGTCGTCTTTTTTTAACCCTATAGTACGTCTAATTGCTACCTCGTCTTTTTGGATGGGAAACCGCCGGTCGGAATTGTCGAAAACCACCTCCACGTATGCTGACATAACTGTGCCGGAGCCCTCGTGAATGAGTCCCTGCCTCTCCTCCCGGGTCATGTGTGTATAAGCATCCGAAAGGACAAACCTGATGGCGGAAAAAAAGTTCGATTTTCCCAGCCCGTTTCGCCCAATCACCACATTGAGATTCGGTGAGAGCTCGTCGATGACGGTGGTGTTTTTATAGGTTTTAAAGCCCTGGATAGTGATGCGTTTGATGAACATTGGTGGGCATGTATTGTGATGGGACGTGTTTTGAGATTATCTGTGGTCGCGTCTGGGTTCTGAACGCGCGGTGGAAGTGCAGCAGTGGGAGGAATTTCGCAGCCAGGGAAGACACCATACTGTAACAACGAAAACGATAAGATAAGAGAGAAAAAATTAGAGAAAATATAAATCAAAAGAAATTGTAGAAATGATCCATTTCGAAGCGTCTGTGGAATCGGGAGTGCGGGGAGAGTATTGAAGATTTAGAGTTGGTGTTTTGCCCTGTGTCGTCTTCGTGACTACTATCCACTATACTATATTACATACACTTAAGAACGGCTACTATTAGTGATCATGCTCGAGGATGCTCTTGCCGAAAAGACTCTTGTTTCAGGGTAGGATTTTGTGAAAGAAAAAAGATTTGTGACATCAAACCTGATTTGTAACCAGTATCTAATTTAACTGCAATAACTACGCACTTCTGTAGTATCTCGAGGTTGTGTTTTCCACACACCGCTACGATGGCTCCTTTGAAAATATCAGGAGTATATCTCCTTTACTGCCATCTTCGTTTATTTCAAGCCCTCGAAATGCATTGAAGTGGCTACACCACTCTAACATAAAATCTACCACCTGCAATTAGTCAAACCTTGACCCAACATCATAGTTTTACAGGATCGGTACATCTACTTTCAAATTCTTAAGTAATTCCGTCTCCCAAGTTCTATACACTTTCTCACACTCTCTCAAACCGAATTGATCAAGGATACGTGTTGCCCCAGCTGTCCCTCATCGGCCCACAACTACTTTCCATACTCCATGGCAGATCATCTTCATCGTACCGCACTGGGGGAATAACAAACGGAAATCTGACCGGCTGCAACTCTTCACCCTCACTAGTATCTGCCCCGTAGCTCGGAACGATCTTTCCTCCTGGAATCAACACACTTAGCTCGTAGCTCGAGACCTGTATCTTTTTCCCGAGGGTGTTCGGTTTTGGGTATCCCCACGCTTGCTTCGATAGGTTGTGGCTGCCCACCATGACCCACTTAAGCAGCGCCCAGTCATCGCCATTGTCACTTGCGTAATACTTGACGTGTGGTGTGACGTTTTCCCTTTTCGTGACGGCACCAGGAGTAGTCCATTTGCAGAGATACGGTTTAATGTTTTGTTCATACTGCGCCTTGTGCCTGGCAGAACCCTCGTATTTGAAATGGATGGCCCCTCCTGAAGCGTAACCAAGGGTGCTTTTTGCAATGTCTTTTTTCGCAGGAAAGATAATATGGGGAGCGTAATTCATTGATTTCTGGTGGTCTTTGCACGATCGTGCACCCGGCGCAAGGTCGTGCCAATCTTCGAACATTAGTGGACATAATATGTGGGAAAACACAGAGGCCGTGGCTCCCTTTTTGCTGGTATAAGGGTACGCGATAGAAGTCACCTGCGATAGAATATTGTGCTTGAGGTCGGTATTCTTTATGAGAAGGTCTTTTCTTTCAAGAACTTGTCGGAGTTTCGCATACCCATATGTCTCATAAGAATCACTCTTATTAGTTTCAACGTCATACACGCCTGGCGCAGAAGCCACTAATTCCACATCGACAGAGCTGAAATCATATTTCTCCAAGATTGTGATGAGTGCTTTGGTCACGCTGAGACTGTAACGTGACAAGTACCGCAAAAGATCAAACCGGAAGGTCTTTCCAGATCTGGTGTTGGTGTTTCCCTTTTGCAATCTGCCAGACCGCCACACTGCTTGGGTCAATCCATAGACGTCTAAAGCGGTAAGATTACAAGTCATAATGACGATTTCCAACTCTCCGTTTTCGAAAAGGTTCACCATCATTTTCGTGTGGTGTGAGGCAAAACTGTTGGGCAAAGGAGCTATGGCCTCAGAAATATTGAACTTCTTTCGGATCCAAGTTTTCAGTTCACTGGACTCGAAGACCGTGCCACCCGTAATGAAGACAATCTTACCCCGTTTCTCGACAAACGTTTCATGAAGGAGGGAAAGGAACAAAGGTAGCTGAACATTGAAGTTAAACTGGTAGGTTTCCGACAAGTCCTCGGCCCCGACAAGACTAGATAAAGAAACTGCATCCACATTTCTAGACGGGGCGCTGGAGCCAGTGAAGTCACATAACATTCTGATTTGAGACCGTGGGCCTGCCCCTGAGGATTTGGGAAATGATGTCTGGTGGAGAGCGTTTTCTAGGCCATCTTCTGCGGAAGATTTCACAAAGGTACGATCAGTGGTGCGTACATTTCGGCTTTCTTCGCTACCTCTGTCTGATAAGTCTGCCAAGTCGTGCACTCTTTCACCAAAGAAGCCCTCTTTGCTGTCGGATACGTTCTTCGCGTTAGATTTTGCGTCTTCGTCCACGTATTGACCAGATTTCACATCTGATTGCCGTGCCGCCATTTTGCGCCGCTTCACACGTGCCTCCTCGGACGCCTTGAGGAAGCTAGCGGGAGAAAACTTGCGGCCCTTGTCAAATTCGTGGGCCAGAATGATCTCCAAGTCTGACCCGGAGCCAGAGTCAGGTTGCGCCGGAGTCTCTGCCATGGCCGTATGTTTTGATTATTACAGGAGAAGCTGGAAGGGCGTGTATCTGAATTATCAATTTTTCTATTTTCGTCACCAGGCTAAGCTGTGGCGTGGAGGCATGCACCGGATAGTTCATTTGGGATCTCGAGTAGGCCACTATAACCGCAGTCACCATAGTGGCAGTTGGTCGCGGCCATCTTGGCCCTAACGGCCCCACACCTTCAAGTACCTGCCAGATTCTAGTAGAGCAATACAACGAAAAAAAACGAGATCTAAATCGAAAAAAAAAAAGGTTTTGGTAACGTGGTAAGGACCACTTGGTATTATCGTTACTACACTGGCCACTCTGTGCCAATAGTCGAATTTGGCTTTACCTCATTCCTATTAGTCCGCCACTGCAGGGCCGGTGAACATGTCCAATTACTGAAAGACCATAACGCCAACAATTACATCTTTTTTTTTTCAAAAAACAATAATATTCCTATACGCCTAGACTATACACTCTACTACTCCTCAGCCGAAGCTCTCCCTAATCTCACATCTGAAACTACTTCTGAATGGCCCTGCTCTTACTGGGCCTGCCTGGGCTGCAAAATTCGCACGTCCGGGCCAGACGTAGATTCCCTGTCCATACCCATTTTCTGGAAATCCCATTGATAGATCTGGCTGAAATTTCCATTGATCTGGTCTGCGTGGCCTACTGCTATTCATTCGTTTTGACAGCAATGCATCTGCGCTATAGCTGAAATTAAGGAGGCATGATTCCTTTGGCAAGTCCAGCAGATCTACTATAGAAAAGAATACAATGGACATTTCTGATGCTGCATTCAACTCTTTTTACATTTGACACGGTTATGAGCTGTGAGCAACAGTGCTGTGGGGCCATTTCTGGTGGGCCCGGAAACTTGATATCGAGTAGGGTCTTCGGTAAATTATCTCAGCTTCGCAAATCTATACCCGAACCGATAAACCGTATTCGTTTCCCGTGGGAAAAAGACACCCATGAGCCACCATTTTCTTTCCCCACACACGGTCGCCACTGCTTAGGTTATCTATAAATTCCAGCTTCAACATTTGGATACCATATTATCTTCCTCGTTATTATCACTCCGTCGCTATTATTCCTGCGATCTTGCACAGTGAGGCTGAGCCAGATTTGGGCACATCGGCCCACAGTACTACCGCCGATCGTGAGCACCACGACCCCGCAAAACACTACAAATAGAGCGGATATCCAGTCCTTCCTTTCATTTCACCACCTCACATTTGCTTTGTCCTCTTATATCGCATCTGCTTCCACCCCCTCCATTTATTCTCCACCTTTTCTCCAATTCACCGGCTGAACCATGATCGAGTTCAACTACAATGACGAAATCGTCTCTTCGCCCACGGTCATCGTTTCGGGCAGAACCACTGTGCTTCACCGAGGAGTGGTCAAGTTCGTCAACAACGACAATCGTGTGTTTCCCTCGCAAGCGTTTGAGGTGAACAACTCGCATTTCAAGGCCCTTCTCCACGTCTCGCCAAACGAGGCCAATACCTTCAAAGTGTACCATTTGGGCGATGGAACTTTGAATAGCAACGGCTCCATCGCTGGAAATACGTTTGTTTCAGACGAGGCCCAGCTCACGCTCCACTATAATCCGCTCCCCGAAAACAAACCCGTCCATTTGTGTGTGGTTGTAGGCAAGGATTCCAAGGGTGCTTATGATATGCCCCAGTACAAATTGGACCGTGGAGAAAAGGCCAACTTGGCCACTGCGGTCCAGAGATTGAAAGTGGCCGGCCGCATGATGCAGGCGTTCACCCAGGACGATTTCCACGGCTTGGGCTTGAGCAACCGGTCGTTTCCATTTGTCGAAGAATCCACCAAGTCGCACCTGGTTTTCGGCACCGACACCAAGTCTTCGCTTGAGCACGACGAGGTCAAAGTGCACGTGCTTCGGTCGCCAAAAACGGTCGCTGAGTTGCGCAACCCGGATTGGGCACAACAGAACAAAAACGCTAAGGACAACGGGGGCCTTTTCAGCCACGCGATCGAGCTCATTAACCAGAGCGATCTCATCAAACCGTACCGCCAAAAAAACACCGCCATCCAGTGTGCAGTCATGTACCTTGACTCCAAGTGGGAGGGCAACTACATCTCTGCGCACGCCGCCTTAGGTGGTGGAACAGGTCAGGTCAAAATGGCCATTTTCGGCTCCCACGGCCTCCACTCATTTCCGTTGACTTTTGCGCAAATGAACTCCTGCTTCTTGGACGACACCCGGCTTTCGATCCTGGAAGTTGCTAACGATAACGGGCAGTGTGGCACCGGCTGGGAGTGCTTGAACATTTGTATGGGGGCCTTCATGCACGAGATCGGACATCTGTTGGGGTCCCCCCATCAGGTCGATGGAGTCATGCTCCGGGACTATCTCTGGTGGAACCGGCTGTTCATGTCACGTGAGGCATGGTGCATGAGAGACAACACTCCAGGGTCATCTATAGGCCCCGACGGAAAGTTTCCCAGAATGTGTCACTGGAACATCATGGACATCATAAGGTACTTCTACCACGGGTCGTTTTCGATCCCGAACGACGAAAACGACGCCACTTTTCCCAAGGTCAATTCCACGCTCATGCAGCCCAATGGCAATACACCGGTGCCTTCCATGTACATCACGAACCCGGGCCTGGTGGTGGTCAAATCGGCGCTGGGCATTTATTTGGTCGAATTGGTGGGCGACGACTTGGCGCGGCACCATATTCCGTTTTACCCGAAGAGCTATGGTGGAAAAGGACCGCCATTAGAGGTGGCCCTCAGTTTCGACGACTGCTTGCGCGAGGTTAGGAAAAACTGGAAATCGTCAGCAGACGACTTTGGCTTACGGGTGTTGTCTGTGTCTGGTGAGCTCTGGGTACCGCAGTGCAAAAGTCGGTGTTTTCCATCGTCAGAGTCGGTTATAGAAAGCGACTTCAACTTAGGCAGGGGACCCGTCAGAGGAATGAAAAGCGAGTTGTTGGGCTCGCCCAACGGCCAGATGCGGTATATTGGCTTCGATTCAAGGAGGGTGTACAAAGTGCGTGTTTTCCACGGAGGGGCCTTGGATGGAATGACCTTCTATTACCGTGCGAACAAGCAGGAATCGGAAAACGAAATTGGAGCGAAGCCCTCGAAACGACACCTCTTGAGTAAACTTATCCACGGATCCGCGGCCGGAAGACAGGTATCTTCCGGAGCCGGGGAGGTGACCATCGGCAACCAGACACGGAACTACACCGACTTCAATATTCCAGAGGGTGAGCGAATCGTGCGGTTGTCTTTCAGAAACGGGCAGTGGATCGATGCGGTGCAGATCGAGACCGACCGTGGCAGATCGTCTACTATGTTAGGAAATGCCCAAGGGGGCCATCTTTCTGTATTGGAACCTCCCACCACGCAGCACACCATTGTGGGATTGTACGGGTACACCGGCAGCTGGATGGATGGGGTTGGGCTCATCTACGCGCAGCTTTAGGAGAAAAAAATAGCCGAAAAATCTAGTCAATTGTCGATCTCTCGAGCACTTTGTCTCTGGCCTGGTTGTACTCTATGGGGTACTGGTCGGCGATGCCAAGTGACGGTTTCCTGCGGAAAAGTGTAGTTTTAGAGTGGCCGTGTTTTAGGTGGCGGATTCTGGCAGACAACGCGTCAATATCCTTCTCGAGTTCTCCAAGCTGGTTGTCCACAATGTACTGCTTATATACGCCCTTGAGCGTATCTAGACGGACAAGAATTTCCGACTTTTTCTCACAAAGAAGTTTGGATTTATCGTTCAATTGCCCGCTCAATTGGGCCTGCAACGCAAGGGAGGAATCTAGCGCAACCAGGTCCAACGCGTCGCCCAAGGATTTCTCGAAAAACGCTGTATGTTGTGCAATACCAGATCCGTATGTCAAGTGCCGGTGGTGGCTATCGGCGTTTTGTAGCGCATCTAGCGCCTCATCGCCACTGCTTATGTACTCGTCGTCTGAATCTAGATCGTCAGTTACGGAAGCGTGTGTTGCTTCCGGGTCTGTTCTTTCCAGGTCCAGAGGGATATGTCGGTCGTTTTCCAGTACAGAGATCGGGGCGTGATGAGTCGCGGCTCGGTTATTTTCAGGATCTCTTACTTTCTTCTTGGTAGGTACATTCTTTCCTTCGGTGCCGCTCTCATCAAATACGTGTGTATCGGTTTTGTTACCAGGCACACTGCGTGAATCGGGGCCGGGTATTTCGCCTGACGCGTCACCGAATTCCGGGGATGAGTCGCTCTCCATGTTTGTCGTGCTGGTGGCTTCTCCAAATAGTGCTGTTCGAGCAGTTTTATGTCTCTGTTTAACAATTGGGCATGATCTGATACGAAAGTTCTGGCCACGCTTGGCCGCGATTTAGGCCCCAGGCTTAGGGCCATCATTATGCGGCCGCGTTTTTGGCCGGCGAAGGAAACTGGTCCGTGTAATAAGACACTCGTTCTTTGTACACAATAGAGGTTTAGGTATGAAAAAAGAATAGGGCTAACGTCCAACTTTAAGTAATCAAGAAATTACCGTTCATTGTCAAGTACTCTTACTATATGCCAAGAACACTGGCGTCTTTAGCTCAATCCTTTAGGGCCATGTTACCGGGCCGCGCTACTTTCGCACCAGTCACCTAATCGCAGCGATCCCAAAGCGAGACTGACACCACAGCTCACATTATAGAAACTCAAACCCACCACTCCAGAGCGTTTTCCTTTTTCATGTCGTTCCAGATCCAGAGCTCGGAGGTCTTGGCCCGGCTCAAGCCGTTCGGCATCACTTTTGAGAAGTCGTTGACCGACCTCATTAAAGGCATCCGGTCCCATTCCAAGGACTCGCCCGAAGCATTGCTGACTTTTTTGACCAACGCTATACAAGAATGCAAGGAAGAATTGGTCACCACAGATCTCGAGGTCAAGGCCACCGCTGTGTTGAAGTTGGCGTATTTGGAGATGTACGGCTTTGATATGAGCTGGTGCAACTTCCACATTTTGGAGGTCATGTCGTCGTCCAAATTCCAGCAGAAAAGAATAGGGTATCTCGCGGCGACGCAGTCGTTCAAATCCGAGCAGGACCTCTTGATCTTGGCCACGAACCAGTTCAAGAAAGACCTCAATTCGCACAACCATATTGAGATAGGTTTGGCGCTAAGTGGCATAGCCACGATCGTCACGCCCAATCTTGCCAAGGATCTCGTGGACGACATTGTGATGAAACTCACGCACTCGAAGCCGTATATCCGTAAAAAGGCCGTGCTTGCGCTATTTAAGATCTTTCTCCAGTATCCAGAATCTTGGAAAGCCGCTTTGCCTCGGGTTATCGAAAAACTAGATGATCCAGATGTGGCTGTGGTGAGTGCCACGATCACCGTCGTGTGTGAAATCTCGAAAAAACACCCAACGGTATTTTTGGGCTACTTGCCACGATTCTTTACCATCTTAGAGGACACCACCAACAACTGGCTCATTATCCGGATCCTCAAATTGTTCCAGAGCTTGCTGAAAATCGAGCAACGCATGAAGAAAAAGATCATGCCGTCGATCGTGAGCTTGATGTCGAAAACCGACGCCACGTCGCTCATCTACGAGTGTATTAACTGTATCGTGGATGGCGGCATGATCCTGCCCGAATCGTCCAAAGACAAAGAGGTGGCGAAAATGTGCGTGGACCATCTCTTGAAGTTCTTCCACCAGAACGACGCCAATCTCCGTTTTGTGGGTCTCTTGGCGTTGATCAAAATCTTGCACGTGTTCCCATCATTTATCCATAAGCTGAGCGAGGTCTCCTCTGTCATCAATCTTTGCATTCAGGACAACGATCTCATAATCAAGCGCAAGGCACTCGAGATCTGCCACTACTTGGTCACTGAGGACAACATCGCCAACTTAGTCAAAACACTCTTGTTGCAAATCTTACCGGAAAACACCAGTGCACACTGCCCCGACACGTTCAAGTTGGAAATCACATCCAAGATTTTGGAGATCACGTCTTCCGAGAATTACGGCAACATTCCAAACTTTAAATGGTATGTAGTGGCACTCAAGGAACTCCTCAACTTGACCCTCTTGGCAGAATCTTCACGTTTAGTTGACGACGGTAAGGTCATTCTTTCTAGAGAAGTGCTGCTGACAATTGCGTTGAAACTCGGCAACGAGTTCAAATCGTTAGCCATGAAGGTCCCGTCCATCCGGCCGTTCATCATTTCAAAGGTGGTCATGGAATACGTCAAAAGCGTGCGTCTCTTGCAGACGTGTCCGATTCTTATGAAGGATTTATACTGGATCATGGGCGAGTACACTGATGACTACGGAATTGCTGAAAATGGCGAGGGCGATGAGGAGTGGGATCTCACCACTTCTTTGAGCCAAAAAGTGACGATTTTCAACGCGCTTGTCAATAAGCATATTGACCAGAAAAAAGCCGGAATACCCTTATTTCCCATTTCCAAGGAACTATCGGCTCTATCCAATTCAGACGTGATATCCAGCGTCATCGATGCGCTAGTTAAGCTCTACAGCTCGATTGTCACTGACTACCAAAAACTCTATGCACGCCAAGACCAGTTGGGCTACGAGAAATACTGTGAGCTTGCGTACTATCTTTTGAAGCTCGTGCGCTACTTCGAGCAGTGGGAAAGGAACACAAGCTACGAAGTGCAAGAGCGGTGCTCGTCTTGGCTTGAGTATCTCAAACTCTGCTACGATTCTTTGAAAGTTGAGGGCATTGATGGAGTCGCTAAGCTAGAGGCCGAGGAGCTAGAATATTATAAAGAGTCTGCGCGTGAAAAATCTGAAGACGAGCAGCAGGAGTCAGACGAGGAAGAAAGCGATGTTAACGGCAACTACGAAAGTGATTCTGAGGAAAGCGATGATGAAAACGATGATGAAAGTGACGATGACGAAAACCATGATGAGGACTTGGAAGCATCAGATGTCGAAAGAGGTTCGGCAAAATTTTCCTCTGAGTCCGATAAAGCGATTAATACCGAGGACTCACCCACCGATAGCGTCACCGATCCAAGCACTTTCGATTCGCGGCAGCTTCCTTCGCTTCTCACCCAAATTCTCCCTTCTTTCTTCAAAAGCTATCCCTTGAACCCAATCTCCGCGACTGCCCAAAGCCGTATTCCGGTCCCAGAAGATCTTGATTTGGATACCGTGATCAATAAACCCCCCGTGTTTTGTCTTGAGGAGGAAGTGGCTACAAACATGGATCTGTCTGAGGAGTCGGAGGAAGAGTCAGAACACGAAGTGGTAGGCCAAGAGGCCGTTACAAGAGAGCGTCTTGACAGATTAAAGGATGACCCCTATTACATCACCAGCTCGTCTAAAAAGAAGCCAAGCAAGAAGAGCAGAATCGTCACCTTGGAGGACGAATATAGGGGTCCAGGCTCGGAAGGTACCAGTGAGGCGCCTTCGCTCATAGATTTGTCGGAGGCACCTGCAGTCAAATCTAAGAAACCGAAGAAGGTGAAGAAGGAAAAGGTGCTTGTGTTGGCAGAGGACACTTTGGGCGAGGACCACGACCACATTGAACCTGAGAAGAAGAAGGAGAAAAAATCCCGCAAGAATAAGTTGATCATCGACACCTTCAACCTCGAGTCCTTGGATCTTGACTCGTCAGAGATAGACAAGGAAACCACCTCGAAGGCATATGAATACGACGTGGACTTGACCCAGCTCAGATCGCAGTTGGCCGACGAGTCTGTGAAGAAGGCAGCAAAGGAGAAAAAGAGGGCGAAAAAAAAGAAGAGCAAGGCTGAGGAGAAAGTTGAGCCCGGTCCTAGTCCAGAACCACCAGTTCTGGTGGGATCTGCGGAGCCTCCTGTTTCCGAAACGGGGCACTCCATGCACGTGAAGAGCGACGCTCTTGTGTCGATCCCCACGAAAAGCAAGAAGAAAAAGAAACGGGCGGTCATTGAAGAGTGATTGGTATGGTTCACATCGGGGTGTTGATCCATTAGCGAAAGTCGTCAGGTTGCATTCCATGTAATATTTTTTTGGTCCAAACCCGTGACAGTTCTTCTCAGAAAATGTGGATGCTGGTCATTTAGCTGATTGCATCCTTTACAGTTTGTGGTCTTACGAACGACCGTTCACTACCGACTACATGGAAGAAGCATCACATAAATCAATCCCCGCTCTTTCCTTCGCTGGCCTACCGCCAAAGTACAGAAAATGTATATTCAAAATAACGACTATATGGTTTACTTAGCAGCCTCAATTGCCTTGGTGGCAGTTTCTCCAGCAGATGCTGGGTTGACACCCGTGATGAATTTCCCATCCGTCACAGTAAATGATCCCCACGGGTCAGAGGGCTGCACATAGGTGGCACCGTAAGCCTCGACGCCTGCTTTAGGGGTCTTCAACTTCAACTCGGTCATGATCCCGTCGATCTGCAAGATTTTCTCTCCCTCATCGGTGAACCCAGTGGCTTTCTTGCCCTTAAGGAAGTACTCGCCACTGGGAAGACGAGCGTTTTCAAAGATACATGGGCCGTGACACACGCCGGAAACTACACCCTTTTTCTCCCAGATATCCAAAAATAGAGCCTGCAAGTCAGCAGCATTGGGAAAGTCGAAAAGCGCACCGTGGCCACCGGCAGCAAAGAAAATGTCGTAGTCTGCAGCATCGACCTCGGACGCTTTCTTCACGGTTTTGACCGCCTTCATGAAAGAGGACTCTGCGTCTTCGTACGTCTTTCTGTCGTCGCCCTGCAAAAAGTCGGAGGAGAGCGAGTGCTCGTCCCAGCCAAACTTGCCGGTTTCCGAGACGAAATCTACATCCACGCCGTGTTTCTCAAACACCTCGTACGGGTGCAAGGCCTCCACAAAGAACACGCCCGTGTTGGCGCCGTCGGCGTAGAAACCGCCGTTATAACTGGTGAGCGCAATCAAAGCTTTAACCATTGTTCTGATGATCTGTTTTATTGGTGTGTGCGGTGGTTGTCACTGTGCTGCGTAATTCTGTGCTGCAACTGTTACTGGACCTGTTGCTGGAAATGTTCTTAGTGAAAATCCTCTGACAAAAAGCCATACAACGGCTCCCCCATACCCATTTATATTGCTAATATATTGTGTGCATGCGTGCGGTAGGTTGCGTCGCAGCAACGGAGCCCTGGCCGCGCTGGTCTTTTCTGCTGTGGTCTGTCAGCACGGCGGAGAAATAAGAGCGCATCGAAGCCGTTCGAAGGACGGCAACTAACGATGGCTAAAATTTAGTGCATCCACGCACGCCAATTTTTGGGCCAGCTGCTGCAAGTGCGATATTTGCATTTTGTTTGATCTTTTTCTGATACTTTGTCGGACCAGGGATTTTATTAGCGATCAATTCAAGTGAGCACTGGCCCCGACCTCTCTTGACTCGGTTGGCCATGTGATACAACCGCGCCTGCACAATGTTTCACTCGTCATCCTGCGCCATTAGACCCCATATGTACACGTCCGTCTCGGGTGTTTCGTAACACTTACATTTTTACAGTAGTCTCTCTCCTATTATTGATTACTCAGCTGGAGTACTCACCGTGCGGTGGCAGTACGGCAACCATTGACCAGTACATGCACTCCTGCGCCATGCACTGGAATGAGACGCATCTAAAATCTAGGCTAAAATCTAGGCATACAGTCAATAGTCTTGTAGTCAAGCAATACGACAGGGTCTTTTTTTTCTCGGGGAAACTGTTTCAACGTCCGTTTCCTCAAGCATAGAGACACTGGTGTGCCTGCAAATTCGTGTCTGAACAGAGGCACCTGGTGGGCATACATGTCCGCATCTTAGGTAACAATAGTCAGCTAGATAGATCAAGCGCCGAATTCAACGTTGGTGTGTTCGTTGTTGTTGGGTGAGTCATAAGAGTGACGCATTCGCAACAAAATTGAGTCGCTTGTATGACTTTTGCACCTGCTTCTTGGTGCAGCACGTAAGCTAAGGTGATACGGGATCGAATGAACCTGTTCATTTAATCACGGTGAGATCAAAAGATATTTTCTTTTAAAGACACACAGATGAAGAAAGCCAAAGCATATTTTAGAGAATTCTTTTTTTTTTTTTTTTTTTAAAGACACAAATCGTATTACAGGAAGTTGTGTTACCACAACCAAAAATCTATATATCTACAGACAAAAAACCCGTAACACGTCTGGATAGCGATCTGGGTCACAAGAAAACACGACTTTCCCAAGCCTTGGTTTCTCCCCCCTCTCTACCCGTTGTTCATGCTATGTCAATCTGACAGCA
>JAJMHQ010000016.1:0-270859 GCA_030583255.1 Metschnikowia kunwiensis
ACATGTACAGAGTCGATAAAACTATAATTGTTTCCTCTGAGAAACATATGTCTTTGGACGATAGCCTCGTAACTCCGAGTTTTGTCCATAAAAGCGCCCTCGAAACTTCCCTTACGATTGGAACGATCTTTATACGCTCAACTGAATTGTCAGCAACAATTGTAACGCCATACGAAGATGTCTGGGGCCAACAACACCCGAACATTCATTAGAGTAAACTGAAGCTGGTTTCGGGGTAAGAGCTTTCTGGAATGTAACACCCCAAACAGGGGTCTAGGAATTTTTAGCGGGTTCGGTAGAAGCTTTTTCCTATTAGGTATGATTCGTTGTTTCCTCAGAAGATTTGTCGAAGATGCGATGGTGACTATGAAGAGCGACAATAACGGCCTGAGGCTCGAACGCCTCTAAGAAGGCTTTTTAGATAAGGTATCAAACCCTCGAATTTCCTGGGCATGGGGCTAATGTTTAGCATGCCCGGGTCTCTCTTTCACTTTGCCTTAAACCAAACAGTTTGTTGATCTAGACATTCTTGCATTTAGATAGAAATCTAAAGGGTATCGAGTTCACCTAACGTCCTTCTGCACTATGGTGTCTCATAATCTATTTGATAGTAAAAAGTCACTCTCCTGGAAGTACATCTCTTCTCAAATAACGCCATGGACATTGAAACAAACCAAACCACCTTATGCCTTAAGCCTGACCCTGTTTTTGTTCAATCTGTTCGGCCCGGGCACATTCCAATCACTCATGAATTGTAGTGGGTCCCAAGTCCAGTAGTACACCTTTCATACATTGGCTCTAATGGCGTCACGATCAAGCGAAAGCTTCTCGAAAAGAAACCGACAAAAAGACAAAGTAAATTTTCCAAATACACTAAGTGGGCATGCTTTGTTCTGAGTTTCGGGAATCTTGCAACTCCACAATGGCTCCACCAAAACCCAAAGCAGATATCTCCACTACACCACGCTTGGTTCCGTTGGCCCGACGTCATGACCTCTCGACTTTTCCTTGAAATACCAAAATAGATTTTTCTTACAATAAATGCGGGGTGGTTATGGATTTGGAAACTGTTTGCGCAACCGCAACAGTGCTACTTCGTATCATGAGCCCTATGGTTCGTATCCCCATATCGTTTACTTGGCAGTGAGACTATTGATTATCAAAAGCATTGAATACAGTCAGTCGAACCGAATGCTTTAGTTCCAAGGGTAATCGAAGAAGGATGAAAAAAGATAAGAGAATTAGTCTCTTAGCGAGTTCGTATTTGAAAAACTCGTAAAGATGGTAAAGTGAACCAATGCGGAAGGCGCTTCCCACGCTCGGATTCTGCGTCACGTGAGGCAACGTTCCTTCTCCTCTTTCCGCGTGAAGCACCCCCTCTCCTCCCTCCGGTTTTTCTCCCCCGTACTTCCTTTGCGTGGACTGCGGAGACTTAACCGCAGTCTCGGGTGGAGGACCCGATCTGGAAACCGGAAACGCGCCGAGGACACCCCACAACAGCCAGCTCCCCATCCTTTTACGCCATTGACACGAATCGTGATATCCTTTAATCACACGATTACGTACGGGTTTGTGATTAGGAGCGATGTTGTGATAAATCCCGCTATCTTATCGCTGTCGAAGCGGAAGGGCATTTCCGCTCGCACCCTGAAGTCCAGAATGCTAAATGGCCTTGTATGGCGAACCGGCCTGCACGCACCCAGGCCATAGTGGGATTTTTTCAGTAACCCGAAACCGGCGCGCACCTGTTGATTGGCGCGCGTAACTGCAAAACGGGCAGACGCTGTTGGGACATTTCCTTATCTTTTTTTCGGCCTGCTGATGGCAAGCCAGTGTGTGTCACGGCAGCGACGGTGCTGTCGGGGGGAAAAACACTCCAAAAAAACACCGCAGAATGTGCTCCAAAACGTGGCCCAGAACAAGCCCAGAAGATGCCCCAAAAAATGCGCCTCACATCACCACCAGCTGCTACTCAAAAGTGTCAAATCTAACGTCAAGCTAGCCCACGCCATATGCGAGCGCCCCGCGCTGGTGCAGTTTTTTTGCGGTTTTTTGGCACGCGTTGCGAGCCCGCGCCCACTGGCTGCGAAAATCTGCGAACCCGACTGAATCTCCGGCTGGCAACCCGAAACTTTGTGGGGAAGCGCGTTGCCTGAAGCGTACGTTTGATACGAAGAGCGAGAGCAGGAAACCATAAAAGCAGCCGCCTGCCCGTTTGTTCTCCATTTTCTCTTCCCTCTTTCTCTCTCTACTTGCCCTCTCATGCCTCTCGACTACTCCGCAGTGCCCGGCACGACCCACCTCGTGGAGGAGAAAACCGACATTGTGTTGATCCCCACGCCGTCCGACGACCCCAACGACCCTTTGAACTGGTCCAAGGCGCGCAAGCACTTGCACGTGTTCTGCCTCGTGGTGTACGTGTTTGCTACTGGCATTCCAGGCACGTGCATCTACTCCATTCTCACCGACATCGCCGCGGCCGAAGGCATCCACATCACGGTATCCGAGTTGAATGCTGGAACCGGGTATTTTTTCTTGTTTTTGGGATTTGGCTGTCTCGTGTTCCAGCCGCTCGCCATGCAATACGGCAAGCGGCCGGTGTACTTATTCTCCACGATCTCGTGCGCGATGTTGAACTTGTGGCAGCCGTACATCAAGTCCAACGGCGTGTGGATCGTGGCCAAGATCTTGGCTGGCATTGTCACCGCGCCCATTGAGGCGTTGCCCGAAGCCACGATTTCTGACTTGTTTTTCGAGCACGAACGTGCCACCTACATGGGCATCTACGCGTGTGCGCTTTTCGGGTCCAACTATGTTGCACCATTAGTCGCAGGATTCATCAACCAGAACGCCAGGAACCTGGCGGTGGGTGGCTGGCGTTGGGTCATTTTCTGGTCGGTGATCTTCTGTGCAATCGGCTTTGTATTTCTCTTCTTGTTCATGGAGGAGACCAACTACGAGCGCAGATTGCGCGTGGAAAAGGACGACGACGGAAACGCTATCGCCGTGATCACATCCCACCAGACTGCGGGAAAGAAAGACGGCCAGAAGCTCCTGCTCTCAGTGCAGGTCACGTCCGAAAAGATGCTGGAGGAGGATTTCGGTGGAGACAATATCCCCCGCAATCTCGGCAACCTTGCCGAACTCGTAGATGCGGACGAGCCCGTGGTGTACGGGCCACCAAAGACGTTCATCCAAAAATTGTCGTGTACGTCCGGGATCAAGTCGAAGTTCCTTCTTTGGGAGTACTTCAAGACACCCTTTTTGATGTGCCAGTTCCCCGTGGTGTTGTGGTGCGGGTTCTTGTACGGTGCCTCCCTTTTCTGGTACACGGTGTTGAACGCCACCGAGGCACTGGTGCTTGGCGCAGCCCCTTATCATTTCTCCAGTGCTGCTTGTGGCTTGGCGTACATTTCGCCATGTATTTTCGTGCTTATCATCTACTTCTACGCTGGCTGGATCACGGACTTGTTGAAGATCAAGCTCGCAAAAAGACGCGGCGGGCTCTCCCAGGCGGAGGACAGGTTGTGGGCTCTTTCAGTCTATGCTATTTTGGGTCCCTGTGCCTTGATTCTCTGGGGTGTGGGGGCCTACCACGGAATCCACTGGTTTGGAATTGTTTTCGGGCTTGGCCTCATGGCCGGTTTGTGTATTATTGGCTGTGTCAACTCTGTGACCTACGTGATTGACTGCTACCATGAGGTATCTTGTGAGGCCATGGCCACGGTAGTGGTGATCAGAAACACCATGAATTTTGCCATGAGTTACGGCATCACGCCCTGGATCGAGAACCAGGGCTTGCAGAACACGTTCATCGCTGCTGCGTTTATTTGTTTCTTCTGTATCGGGACGTTTGTGGTGATGTTGAAGACGGGTTACTACTGGAGAAACAGAACCAAGGAGACGTACTGGAAGCTCATTGAGCACCGCAGAAGCTTGGGCATGGGCCACTGATGTGGGTCTTGCTTATGGGACTTACTTTATATTAGAGTGTAATAAATTATGTGTTTATGGAGTGCTTGGGTCGTATTAAGTTTTTGGGGAAGTAGATTGGAAACCTGGGAATGGTGAGATCCGTTTATGATGGCCATCATCTGCTCGGTCCCAGGTCGTCCGCACCTCTTCATCCATGTCTGACCATTTGGGTCGCTTTCCCTTGGTAACTTTCTCTTTCCGGGTTACCGAAAAGCATGCTTTGTTATCTAAGGGCTTTCGATGCGAATTACCTAGTTTATAAATTTGTGCTAACTGATAGGTTTGGAAAGGTCGCACACCCTCTTTTGCACCCAAAAGCCTCCCACAGGTTAGTACTCTTTCACGAAATTAGGTATTGACATATCAAGCACATTTCCCAGCACTCTCTCATCAAGAGAAAGAACATGAAATTAGATTTGGCCCTGGCTGATGGATCTTGTAGCCTGGTGCGAAAACTGATAGCTACGTCCCTACCACGGACCACTACGGCGGAGTCCCACAATACGCTTGCGAATGTAAAATCAAAAACAATTAAGAATCAGACCATCTTTCTCAAGATGAATAAATCAACGTGTAATACAGATTCTTTCTCACTTGGTTCGTTGGTGCGGCTCGTCCTTCGTAGAAGAGTACTACCTAATGCGGAAACATGATTAGATCTCGGAAGAAGAAACGATAAGAGACTATTTTTACCAGGAAGCAAGCTCTACAATAAGAGCAAAAGACAACACCAACTGGACTTGCCAACCCACTGCTGCTACTTGCTGAATATCTTTGGAGTAACTTCACTTTCTCACAAAAAGTCTCAGTTTAAGGCCGCAGCAAGCACCATCTGGTTTTTGCCTCCACTAAATCCGAGCTTTCCACCAATAGAACCACTAAAAGATACATATATATGGCTTCTCCCCGGTTTGAACAACCCCACATGTTCACTGTTCGATCAGATCACACGCTACCCTACTTTTTGTTGCCGTCACCTGCGTTTGCTGGCACTAGTGAGGAAGCACATAGTTCAGGATCAAAAAGTGGCAAGAAAACCGAGAGAAGGTCTCAAGAGGAATTAAATGTCTCTGGCTCTCCGGAGGCACCAATATCCGAGAGAACACCACAAAACTGTGGTACTTCCACCCATTCTCATGAGTCTTCCAGCACCTCATCTCAACCCTCTGAAGGCAACTCTGTGCCAGTAATAACCTGGGAACTGTTTTTGAAAGGCAGACCCGAGGGTAAGAAAAAAAGAAATAGGCATGCCCATGACCGCTCGTTATCGCTCCTGCCAACTAGCCACATTCAACATTATGCTATACAAGGTATTACCCAACATAGCGAAGCCACAAGAACGTCAAAACTGGTGTCGGCATCACCAAGAAAAGCACGTGATCGTCTGCCTCAGCAAATTGCAGATAGCGGTCGTCGTGAGAATAAGCAGATCCGATTAGGGGTCAATCAGTGGAGGGCGGAGTGGCGCAAAGAACAGGAAGAACTTTCTGAGAGGCGAAATTTGGATAAAAGGAGGGTACAAGAAGAGGAGGAAAAGGAAAAGGAAAAGGAAAATATTGAAGTGAGAGAAAACGAAAGGAGAGAGCTTGAGGCCAAGGCTCGGCGAAAAGATGCCCGAAGGAAAGACCACGAAAGGCGAAAAGCTGAAAGAAAAGAAGCAGAGAGAAAGCAGGCCGAACGAGAGGAAATGGAAAGAAAAGAAAACGAGAGACGAGAACATGAGAGACGAGAAAATGAAAGAAGAGAGCATGAAAGAAGAGAAAATGAAAGAAAAGAAGCTCAAAGAATCGAAGCTCAAAGAATCGAGGAACAAAGAATAGAGGAACAAAGAATAGAGGAACAAAGAATCGAAGCTGAACGACAGAAAGCAGCTCGCAGGGAGCGGAGGGCCAGAGAAGCCCAAGAACGTCTCCTACGCCAAGAGCAGCAAAGAATAGAAGAAACTAGCAGAATTGAGGCCCAGGAAAGAGCTCTCCATTATGTCCGTGCGGCAGAAAGAGACCGCCAGAGAGTGCTCCAATATCCCACGTATACTGACGATGGCCAGCCGCCACCACGTGACGAGTACACTACGATCGAAGAGGAGATCCCACCGTACCATGCACACCTCCATCGGTACCTCGATCTCTTATCTTACGATGAACGGTTCACGCCTGTTCTACGAGTAAACCGGTACTTGGTGCATGGAGAAGGCGAACTTTCTGCGGCAATCACGAAATTGAGCCTGTTCAATTTGCTTCCTAAGAGCACGAACCTATGGAGCATCTCGCACGTGGACGACCGGGACTACGAGACGATGATTCCGGAGCTCATCCCCATGTCCAGCTACTATCCAAACGAGGTGGTGATTTAAAAAAAAAGGTTGGTGCTTGTGAGGTATTGGTCTGGTGTTGTTTTCTTTGGTCTCTACGTGTTTGAGGCATCTTGCGAGCACTGGTTGTTTGGGTAGTGCGTGTATTGTTATTGACTGGTGGGTTTTTGGGGCTGATGATTAATTATTGGTATTATAGATAGTATACTAGATCACGTCGATAGCAGATCTAGGGTCATCTAGGTTTCATTTTCCCTTCTTCAGGAGAAGAATCACATGGTAAAGTATTTAGGGTACGTTCATTCAATTATAAAAGTTGCTTAGCTCATAATCAGACGAACACGATTAATTCCGTAGAAAAATCTCGAGTGTAAGCTCTAGGTTCGAAGATTTGCTAGAACTTGTTTTTATTCTTTGGCTTCAGTTGCAGCCAGTGCGACAGCAGCCAAGCATGCATTCTTAAGAACGCTTTTTCTGGTGCATTTCACCAAATGATTTGAATATCGGATCAGCATTAAATTTATGTGAGTCTTCACATCTTCATCGAGGGCCACGAACACTCAGAAAATAATTAGCCATGTTTTACGTATTTTTCTTGCTCGTTTGTGTGATTTCAATATTGGCCTCATTCCCTCTCAGAATATGCATTTCCAGTATCTCCAGTTAACTATACCCCAAACAAACAAAACAAAATACAATTTGTGTCCTTAAAAAAAAAACGAAACAGGTGAGAGAATCTCGCGTACTTTGCATTGATCGAAAATAGGCAAGGAGAGATCAAAGTGACGTAACACTTTCCCATAGCCACACAGTTATACAGTACTATAGTTCAGCCGAGTAGGTTCCACGGCACTGGCTCGCTACTGACAGCTGGCGGGGACTAAAAATACCAAACAAAATAAACTAATTTGACTGCTGTGAAAATGTCACATCTGAGAAACAGTCAAATCCCTACATCGCTAGTGAATGTCGGAACAGTTCCACTAGCCAGTAATTTTGCGAAGCCCAGGATCCTCTGCACCACCACTAACTATGGAAGTTTCGTACGGCAGAAAAAGAAATAGAGCACACTGTTACTTCTTTTATCTTTCCCGTCCACAGGCTTGTATTATTCCCAGTAGCACATGCCTTATCATGGTCACAGAGATCGGCTGCACCGGCCGCGAAAACGGTGGCCCCATATATTGGCTAGAACTCTCAGCAACCACGGATTGGAGAATCAGGCAGTGATGTCAAATAATAAGATACCTCTTTTTTTAAGATGGAAGCTTTTCCCGAACTACCCTGTGGTGAATCCCGTACTTAAATACAGATTCACATATTGGAGGAACCCCAATATTTGCTCACCGATGAATGCCACTGCTGGCCCCAGAAACGCGGCCGGACCGACGCAGCCGATAGCATTCTCAATACGAAGGCCAGATTCAGGAAGTGAACACATGAAACACACATATTCTTTTCCTACAATTAGACCCAATTCACATAACTCAAGAGAAATAACAGAGCCCACTATCACAATACCGTCTTTCCAGGGGATCTCCCGTGCGGATCCAGAATATTTCCAACTAGGCCAGCATATCACCGCGCGCGCAGACCAAGAAAAAAGCTCACCTGAGACATAATCACCTTTCTGCTCTTCCACTCACTTTACTTATTCTCCACTAAAAACAACACACCAAAACAATCACACATGTGCGAGTCGTGCAATCCCTCCAACACGCCCGTGGACTCCGCTGGGTTCACCAAAGTCACCGAGGACTCGCACCGGCTGAGCGCGGCCATCAACGCTAATCCATACGGTCCCAATCCAGCGGATTTTCTCTCCAACGTGCTGAGTTTCGAGTTGATCGAGTCCACTTTGCGTGAGGGCGAGCAGTTTGCCAACGCGTTTTTCACCACAGAGACGAAAATCGAGATCGCCCGCGCGTTGGACGATTTTGGCGTGGAGTACATCGAGTTGACCTCGCCAGTAGCGTCTGAACAGTCGAGAAAAGACTGCGAGACAATCTGCAAATTGGGGTTGAAGGCCAAGATCTTGACCCACATCCGCTGCCACATGGACGACGCGAGAATTGCCGTCGAAACGGGCGTTGACGGCGTCGACGTTGTCATTGGAACATCGCTGTTTTTACGCGAGTTTTCCCACGGCAAGGACATGACATATATCGCGAATTCGGCCGTCGAGGTGATCGAGTTTGTCAAGTCCAAGGGCGTGGAGATCCGGTTCTCCTCGGAAGACTCGTTCCGGTCCGATTTGGTCGATTTGCTCAACATCTATAAAACCGTCGACAAAATCGGCGTCAACCGCGTGGGTATCGCCGACACCGTGGGGTGTGCCAATCCGCGCCAGGTGTACGAACTTGTGCGGACATTGAAGTCCGTGGTCTCCTGCGACATCGAGTGCCACTTCCACAACGACACCGGCTGCGCCATAGCCAACGCATACACGGCCTTGGAAGCAGGAGCAAAGTTGATTGACGTGTCTGTTTTGGGTATTGGCGAGCGGAACGGGATCACGCCATTGGGGGGCTTGATGGCACGTATGATAGCCGCCGACAGAGAGCACGTGGTGTCCAAGTACAAGCTCCACAAACTCCGGGATTTGGAGAACTTGGTGGCCGAGGCCGTGCAGGTGAACATCCCTTTCAACAACCCGATCACGGGATTCTGCGCGTTCACGCACAAGGCGGGAATCCACGCCAAGGCCATTCTTGCCAATCCCTCGACATACGAAATTTTGAGTCCTGCCGATTTCGGGCTTACCCGGTACATCCATTTTGCAAACCGGTTGACGGGGTGGAATGCGATCAAAAGTCGGGTGGACCAGTTGAACTTGCATTTGACAGATGAGCAGTGCAAGGAGGTCACGGAGAAAATCAAGAAGTTGGGTGACGTCAGACAGTTGAACATCGACGACGTGGACTCGATCATCAAGGACTTCCACCAGGACGTTTCCATTCCAAGCTTGGACCCGGACGCGGTGGTGCTAGCGTAGACGGGACAGTGACAATGAATAATAATCGAAGAGTGCGCAGATTCGAGGAACATTTTGTGATATAGTACGGTGCCTAATGTAATCAAGTAGGAGAGATGTGTAAGATGCGAGGCCACCAATCATCATATTGAACAAAGATCTGTATTTGTGGGAAGAGAATGTAATTAATGCCTTGACTTTCTGCACCTTCTTTTCACGAATACTCAAAGGTGCATTTGCCACTATATTTGACAGTATCTTTGTCGGTATCTTGGATACTATCTTGTTAATTATCTTGGTTATCTCGGGTATGTCGCCAACATCTACTTCTTCCCCTCGTCCGATTGCTCCACGTCCTCCTCCATATCTTCGTCGTCTTCACTCTCCTCATGAGTCACAGAATACTTCTTCCTCTGGAAATCCTTCACGTGTGCCTTATTCAATACATTTGAGATTGCCACAAACGTTGACTTGCGTCTCTCAAGCCCATGAGACCGAGACAGGTCGGTTGGAGTACGCCCAATCATATCCTCCTCAGTATTTTTCCTGGATCCAGGTCCTCTGAAGGAAGAAGAAGACCCCTGAGGGGCATATTGGATCTCCGCATTCTCGCTGGAGAGATCATCGTCAGACATCTTCTCCCGCGCGTTGTACCTGAGATCAACCAATTTGTTGATTGCCTTCTCAACCTTGCCCGAGACAGAGTATGGCAAGGGCGACTCGCGAGATGCTCTGAACATGATCACATTAGCACAATGTTCGTTTTCCAATCTAAAGAACATCCACACAAACCTCCTAAGAAGCTCGGCCAAAGCAATGCAGAAACTGGTGACAGCCAGCTGTTGGAGCTGCTCCGAGAAAAACGCATAGAAAATCCACTGGAACCGCAAAATGACATCCAAAATCATCGCCGTGTAGTAATAGGCCGGGTTTTTGTAGAACAAGTTGTCGCGGAGCAAGAAGTTCTTGGAGTTGACCTGGCCCAACGACCAGTCCATGACGATGTCCCAAATCGATGAAAAAATCGAGTTGATACACGCCACCGTTATGAACGCCGCACGTGAGGACGATGTTTGCTCGATTCTCCACACGCTGAGGAGACAGTAGTAGATGGTACTCACCGAGTACTTTGCCATGTTTGCCAAATGCGGAAATGCATCTCCAGTGTCCATGTAACGACGCAAGCACTGAAGGAAACGCCAGATCGACGGGAGCGAGCCGAGAAATCCCATCAGCCGCGAGTGGCTGGAGCCACAGAGGTAACTCGAAGACGGTGCTGTACCTCCGCTCAAGACGTGTCTCCATTTTTCAGCGTACAAGCAAATGAAAAACGAGAGATTGCTCATACTGTAGGTCAACGAGCAGAGAATGTCGCCCAAGTAGAAGTCTCTGAACTCCACCGGATAGAGCCCCGAGCAGATGATCCTCCATAGGGCCACCTGCAACCAGCGCCTGCTGGCGGGGTAGAGCTGTCTGCCCGGCCACAAAAAGATGATAAGCACACACGCGAGGTATATTAGCGGAAACACCCTGCCGGGGAGTCTATTGGGCCAGAAGTCCAGGAACGTAAGCCACGCCATCGTACAGAGAAGCCCAAAACCCAAGCTCGGGAGGAGGAAAAACTGGCGGAAGTCCAAGGTGTTGGCCAAGTTGAACTCGAAGATGAACTTGTAGTTGACCTTGAAGTACGTGTACACGATGAAGTTGATACCCACGAGGAACATACAGAAGTTGATCAAGAAAAAACCTCCCCAGATTTGAAGTAAAAAGCGGCCTTCGGGTAACGCCCGCGATAACGTGAGCCGGAGAGCCATGTACAAGGCGATGCCGAAGAACGGAAGTGCAATTCCGGTGAAAAGACCCGACAGAAACGACGCCTTGTAGTAGGTGTTGGCACGGAGGTCCGAATTGTTGTACGCGTAGGTGGCGCTGCGGAGCTTCTCCAAGCCGTGTTTGCGGTCGGCCTTCTCGCTGTCGAAAAACGTGAGAAAAATGTCCTCCACGCGCGTCAGCACCTGGTCCAACGTCTGGCTCGTCTGGAAGTATGCCTCCTTGTCGACTTTCTTCATGAAGTCCAGTGAAATAGACAGCCCGGTGGCCTTGTCAAATTTTTTTGTGATTTTGCGGAACGCTGTGCGGTTCATCGTGCGATACGACCGAATCAATGCGATCGACCGGTAGTGTTCCACCAACGCATCTTTTAGGTGTTTGCGTGCGTAGTAGTATGGCACGCCAAACCGCCTTTTCGTCACGTAGTCCTTGCGCCGTGCCTGGCGCTGTTTTGCCGCCGCCCGTTGCGGATCCAACTCCCTATTACTGGAAACAGACGGTGCCCTTTCGAGTATACTCTGAGCTGAGTCCAAGCTGAACACCAGCTCGTCGTCAAGCTCGTCGTCGATGGCCAATTTTCCGTTACGGATCTGGTTCTCGCGGTAGTGAAGATCGAACTCCGATTCGATCGATTTCTGGCTGGTTTCGAGCGCCAAATCGTCACTTTTATGCTTCGGTTGTACCCCGAGAAAAGCAAGGGAGGGAAGCGACGGGAGATCGAATCGCTGAAGGGGCTCCAAGACCGATTTCACATAGAGCGACCAGCGCGAAAGCGTGACGTTGACAGGCTCTAATGTGTGTTTATTTCGCTCGGCTTCTGCAGCCTGTTTAGAGCTTTTCGCCAAGGCTGCGCGGTGCTCTTTCAACTGAAAAAACTGGTCCTCGAGGATCAAAAAACGCGAGTACACGGCCCTTTCTTTATCCTTGTAGAAGTCGTCCACCATGCGGAGCTCCTCTGCGAGCCACAGCATGAACTCTTTTTTTTCGTCTTTGAACAGCTCATTTAGTGATTTTCCCGAAAAGTGCCGCAGCAGTCCCCGAAGCAGGCCGCGGAGAGACACTTTGCCGGAAAATTTGCCTGTTCTAGGTGGCGCCAGACCAGAGCCGTCGTCGGTAGATCCCGCGGCTTTTCCGCGGGTTTCAAACCGTGGATTGGAGTTCAGCGGGTCATTTGGGCTGCCCCTATTTTCTCCCTGTGTAATCTCAGGCACGTAGGTTAGGCCAGCGTCTGTGGGCAGAAGCAAGGGCGTAGTATCGGTCGGGATTTGTGGCGACAATTGGTCCGCTATGGCGGCTATGGATTTGATGCGTTTTTTCCCTAGTTTATAGTCGAGATACTGGTCTTTCCATTCCGGAACAAGACCCTCGCTCAAGGACTCGCCAAACTTCATGATAAGGGCTTGTTTTTGGTGTGGATCATGTGATGAAAATTGGACTTGTACTGGTGCTAGTCCTGTGCGAGAGGCTGGCTATGGAGTGCGCTGTTTCGTGCACAGTGCTGCTAAATTCTGTGAAAAAGCGGCAGAGTTATACTAAGGGCGCCGTGAACAAACAGACAAAAAACGCCAGTGATGGTCGAAGAATCCGCCAAGAAATCAGGGCTGCTAAGTTTTTATTGATGATGTTGCGCAGACATTGCGATGATACGAAGTCACAGAAATCACCCTGGAGTGCACATAGACAGCCGAGGTTGCAGCCGCACGTGGAGCCATATCTGAGATCGAATCTCATAACCAGAAAAAGGAAAGACTATTGGTGGAAATTTTTACTAGGAGTTCTTGGGGGTATCATTTATGAATATTGTATTTCTTATAACTAAGCACCTATTAGCACACTCACTAGGGTCACTGGGGGAACCAATTGTAGGCTATACAGCAGTAGTTATTAGGTGAATCTGGGAATGTCGGGCGTGTTTAAGCATAAGTACTATTGCACGACGGTGAAATGACCAAAACAAAAGGCGGAGGTCACCTGACAGTGTAAAAAAGGGCTGTACTCTTCATATGCCTGTACGAAGAGCAGACTATAAAACTGGTCTAGGTGAACCTCCGTCTTATCCCTGGATGGTTGATGGCTCTCCTTTTGCTGGGCATGTGGAGATGGATTAGTATCAATTTCGTTGTTCTGATACACCTCCGCAGGCCGCTATCAGCGACTCACTAGCCCCTCATAATAAAATGCAGCATGCTAAGATACATAGACCTTTGGCTGAAGACCATCTTCTTAACGCCACTTGCACCACTGAGCCCCCAATGAATAGCGAAACAACCAACGCATAGTCCTCTATTGTCAGTAAGCCCTTAATACCCCAAATATCCTATTGTCATCTGTCATCTACACCTCACGACTCGTATCGCACATACAAGGCGTCGATGAAATGCGGGTGCTTGATGCCTGGGCTCTTGGCGTTTTTAAAACCCTCGACTGCTTCACGGACGCTCCAGCCCAACCGCTCCACCAAATAACAGCATATTAGGAAACCCGTTCGGTTGAATCCATAATGGCAGTGCACTGCGACAAGAGGGTTTTCCACCTCTGTGGACGATAATATGTCGTCTATAAGCAGGATAAACCTTCTTACAGCACTCTGGTCGGGCGCCACCTTCGACACCGTAGCACACTTGTAGTAGGTGATGTGTGAGAGTGATTTTGGTGAGTATGGCGGGATGTCCGCCGAGATGTCCACGATTGCAATAAGCGTTCCGTCCACCTTTACACCCTCTTCTAACACACCGTTTTCTTCGTAAAAAGTGGTTTCGAGCCTCTTAGGAGAATGCTTGGAGTCGCCCTCACGGAGCGTTTTCATGCCCAAAAGCGGAGCGACATTTGCCCCGTTTTGGCGTGTGATGTTGAACGAAATACTCTGCGTTTGGAGCCACTTGAGCTCGTTTTTCAAACCCCACTTGTCGCCAGAAATGTCTGCTTTTAGCTTGAGCACCCATGCAGGTGACAAGTGGAGTCTCTCTGGGAACTCCAGCTCAAAGTGGTTGAGCATAATTCCGCTGATAAATTCCGGCTTCGCGAGTAGCAAGGAGTGGCCAGCGTTTTTGACTTTGGTCACCAGCACGACCTTCCTGCCCCAATAATGCTGGAGCATTTCGCTGACGTTATCTAGAATGGCTGGCGGGGTCACTTGGTCCTCGAGGCCCCCGACCAACATCGTCTTTTTGTACGCCTTTTGGTCGTTGGGGTTATCGTTGAACCGTGAAATTGCATCAATCAACTCCAGGTATTTGCATGGAGAGAAGCCACCAACATACCGCAAGAGCACGCGCGTGTCGATGTCCAAATTCCAGCGGAACTGCCGGATTTTTTTATAGAAACTGCTTTCTGAAGGCACCTGCCGGAGCACACTTTTGCTGGCTAGGCCCTCGAGTCTGTCCCAAACACGAAAGAAGTTGAACAAAAAGGGGAGGTAAGTAAAGAGCCAGAAAATCCTGAATATTCCGTGTTTCTGCGGGGCCACAGGGTCGTTTTCCTCTATATCATCAACAAATTTGGGCGGCGAAAGAAGCACCAATCCTTCCACTCGTCTTTCCTCCAATTTGCGAGCAACCTTTACCAGAAGATGCGAGCCCATGGAATGGCCGACGAGAATGACCTTTTTATCTTTAGGAATGTGCTGGCGAACGTACGCCGCGATTATGGACACGATATTATCGGTGGAGAAATCCAGCCATTTCATGCGCTGAACAGACTCAGAAATAGACGTTTGGTCCTCTTTGGGAAGGCTACAGTTGGCGCTGGGGGTGAGTCGTGAGTCGCCAAATCCAGGTAGATCCAAGGCAAAGATCTCCAGGCATTGCAGGAGCAAACCCATGACGGGCTCAAACTGCGACATTTGTCCACCCATGCCATGGATGAAAAGCACCACAGGAGACTCCAAAACCTGGCGAGAAACGTCCAGCGAGAGCGGTTCCACCTTGGCAAAATTCACGAGTGGGTGTGGTGCGTGGAGCGTCCGAAGAGTGACGGAATTTACCGATATCGACGGCTCTGAGACGAGGTTCACCGTGGATATTTGGGAGTACTTCGCCACAAACGCGCAGTCGTTGCGCTCTGAGTTCATGACCGTGTCCTCAAACACGTTCGTTTTCCCCAAAAATGCTATTTTCAAAAACTCCACCGTTTTTTTCCATGGCGTATTGGTGCGGTCTAGTTGCAACTGGGCCATGGCCATAAGGCCGGTTTCGCCGGCAGCACTGGCCACGGGAACAGCCTCTAGTGAGTCTGCGGACGATTCTCCAGACAGCATAAAAGAGAGGAAACTGACGAAAAAAAGAAGGCGGTGTGGCCTGGTTTTGGTGTGGTTTCCGGGGTACTATGTATATACTTTCACTAGTGAGGTCAGATAAGGTGCGCCTCAACGTGGGTGCGTGCCCTACAGGCCAGAGAGGAATTGGACCTTGTTCCAGGTGAGATTTCGTGTTACAAACGGTCGGCGTAGAGTAGATTGAATTGCTTGAGTATGGCTCGGCTCGTTCTTGCAATTTTCTTTTTTCTTTCTATTTTTCACGTAGTTTGAGTATTGGAGGGCCTCATGCCAGTACACGGGAGCTAATTACAAGGGACGCATCTGAAGGCTATTGTGTGCCACCCTTTGCCTCGGCTAGTCAGACACATAAGTTGCCTTCGGAGTGCTGTTTTTGAAACCTAAAAGGTATAAATGGCGGGCCAAAGTACCATGTACGGGGAGGTAGATTATTAGTCATAACCAGGTGGCGAGGCTGCCTGCCCATATACCAAGATCTGTGCCCTCTTCTTTTTCTTAATAATCTATCCAAGGGCCCTTAGAAGAAGCCCCGGGAATGCTCGACCATCCTCTAATATCAGAAGTCTACCCTATTACTCACGCACCCACAGCCCTTCTACTAACTGGGACACCTGTTTCAGACAGCACTTTCCACCACAACACCCGAAATATCTGATATTTTTTTCCCCCGTTTCGCTTTCGCTCGAAAGTGGATTTTTTTTTTAAAAAAAAACTAAAAAAAACGCACAATCCCTAATCAACCCGTCACTCACCTGTCACCCGGCACAGGACAAGGCTTACTGCGCACCTGTCCAAACACCTCAGACTGATCCAACCATAGCATAGATCATACAACACTCCCCACCATAGCAAACTCTACTGAACCAGGAAAAAGGGCGACCAAATAAAAGAACCCAAACACCATCTCCCATTTCTCGCTAAACCCACCAAACTGCAATGCCCACCGGCTCGCAGCGAGCGTTTTCGCCCGAAGCAGACTCTTTTGATGAGGAGTTCGAAAACTCGCTAGACCAGGCCATCCACTCCGCGTCATCAAATTACTTCCACTGGTCGAGCCGGAGGCAATCCGGGATGCACCTGCCGAATTCGGGCATTCTGCTAGCCACGCTCGATGGCTCTAGCAGCGCCCCGAATAGCACCAATAATGCCGCCACAAACGCACCCAGATACGCGCAAGGACCGTCTGATGATGAGAACGAGCTTGGAATCGACGCCGACTGGGCCTCCGACGGCAATCCGCTCCTAAATCGGACCGAGAACGAGCAATTGCTGCCGTTTCTGTCGCCCCACAACTCGGCACGTAATACTCGGGCAAACTCCAACTTGTCGCTCTCCCACCGCGTGGGGAGGTTTCTAAGGTCGCTGCTTGGGCTCTACCGGTTTGTTCGCAGCGAAATCTCGCGCGAATTGCAACAGCAATCGGACTTACAACTCCACTCAGAGCTCCATAATAGTGGCCAGATCGCAGGGGGCAATGTCCGTGGCAGTGCGCTTCTGGGCGACGAGCGCTTTGTCACGCCCAGGAACTCGTCGCAGAAATCGCTCGTGCTGAACGCGGTGCTGAACGCCAAATACAATCCTGTGACGTTTGTGCCTGTTATTCTCTACGAGCAGTTCAAGTTCTTTTTCAACCTCTATTTCTTGCTTGTTGCGCTCTCGCAGATCGTGCCGCAGTTACGCATTGGGTATCTTTCATCCTATGTCGTGCCCTTGGCGTTTGTATTGGTGGTAACCATGCTAAAAGAAGCAGGCGACGACATTCAACGCAGACGACGCGACATCGAACAGAACAACGAGCAGTACGAGGTCTTGAACCGGCCAGTATCATCGCGAAACAATCTATCCCATGTTGCTGCCAAAAACTTGAAAGTCGGCGACTTGGTCAAGCTCCATAAAGACACCCGTGTTCCTGCAGATATGGTGCTCCTCCACTCGTCCGACAGCAACGGCGAGGCGTTTATCAAGACAGACCAGTTGGACGGCGAAACCGACTGGAAACTCCGGGTTGCCTGCAGTGCCACACAAAACACAGCAGACCCTGCCAGGTTAGTGGACAACGTTTCGCTTATTATTGGCCGGCCCACCAAGTCCATCCACGCGTTTGCGGGCAAGTTGGTGTACCACCAGAACGGCGGCATCGACAAAACCGTGCCCTTAAACGTGGACCAGACATTGTGGGCAAACACCGTGTTAGCATCTGGCACAGCCATCGGCATTGTTATATATACCGGAATCGAGACGCGGCAGCTGCTCAACACCACGATGCTGGGCGTGAAGACTGGGCTCCTCGAGATCGAGATCAACAGCCTCTCGAAGATCCTCTGTGTGACGGTTTTCCTTCTTTCGGTGGGGTTGGTTTTGGCCCAGAAAATGCCTCCCACGGGCACGTGGTACATCGACGTGTTGCGCTTTCTCATCTTGTTCTCGTCGATCATTCCAGTGTCGCTCCGGGTGAATCTTGATCTCGCCAAGTCGGTATACGCGTCGCAGATCCATAAAGACCGCGACATTCCAGGAACAATCGTGAGAACTTCGACAATCCCCGAGGACTTGGGCCGCATCGAGTACTTGCTCAGCGACAAGACCGGCACGCTCACGCAGAACGACATGGAGATGAAAAAACTTCACTTAGGGGCGGTGTGCTATGCTGGAGAGACACTTGACATAGTAGCAGATAATGTCGCCAAAATGCTCCACGAGCAAGGCACGGTCAAACGGCGCGACTTGGCCGCCAAGGTGTGTGATTTTGCTCTTGTACTTGCGCTTTGCCACAACGTGACCCCGTCGGAAGAAGACGGCTCGATCACGTACCAGGCTGCGTCACCTGACGAGATTGCCATAGTGAAATTCTGCGAGCAGGTAGGACTCCGATTGCTCAAACGGGATCGCAACTCGATTGCACTTCTCCACTTGGCGCTGGGGCAGGAGTTGCACTTTGCGATCCTCTACATCTTCCCCTTCAACTCCGACACGAAAAGAATGGGCATAGTCGTGAGGGATCTCCAAAAAGACGAGGTGTGGTTTATGGAGAAGGGCGCCGACACCGTGATGGCCAAAATCGTCAACAGCTCCGACTGGCTCGACGAGGAGACGTCTAACATGGCGCGTGAGGGTTTGCGTACCTTGGTCATTGGACGGAAAAAGTTGAGCGTTTCGCTGTACGAGGAATTCGCTAAAGAGTACGAGAGGGCGTCGTTGTCGATGCACGGGCGCGACTCGAACATGCAGCGCACCGTTGGCCAGTACCTCGAGACGAACGTTGAGCTTTTGGGGTTGACCGGTGTGGAGGATAAACTACAGAAAAACGTTAAGCAGTCGATCGAGCTTTTGCGCAACGCGGGCGTCAAAATCTGGATGTTGACCGGCGACAAGGTGGAGACTGCCAAGTGTGTAGCCATCAGTGCCAAGTTGATCTCCAGGGGCCAGTTTGTGCACCAGATTACGAAGGTGTCCAACCCGGATATGGCGATGAGCCACCTAGAGCAAATCACCAACACGGCAAACTCGGTGTTGCTCATCGACGGCGAGTCGTTGGCGGTGTTCATGAAGTACTTCAGCAAGGAGTTCTTTGAGATGTGCATTCTCCTTCCTGCGGTCATCGCGTGTCGGTGCACACCGCAACAAAAAGCAGATATAGCGTTGGCGATCAAGAAGGCCACGGGCAAAAGGGTGTGTTGTATAGGTGATGGAGGAAATGACGTGAGTATGATCCAGTGTGCAGATGTGGGTGTGGGAATTGTCGGAAAAGAGGGCAAACAGGCGTCACTCTCGGCCGATTTCAGCATAGACCAGTTCCACTACTTGCTGAAGCTTTTGCTCTGGCACGGCAGGAACTCCTACAAGCGTTCGGCCAAGCTTGCGCAATTCATCATCCATCGAGGATTGATCATTTCGGTCGCACAGGCAATCTACTCCATTTCCTCGCGGTTCGAGCCCTTGGCGTTGTACCAGGGGTGGCTTATGGTGGGCTACAGTACGCTCTACACGATGGCCCCGGTGTTCTCGTTGACCCTTGACAAAGACGTGGACGTGCGGCTCACAAAGTTGTACCCCGAGTTGTACAAGGAGCTCACTCTAGGCAAGTCCTTGTCGTACAAGAGCTTTTTCATGTGGGTGGCCATCTCTCTTTTCCAGGGCAGCGTGATACAATTGCTCTCGCAGTACTTCCAAACGTTGAGTCTGGACAAGTTTCCGGCCATGGTGAGCATCTCGTTCACCACGTTGATCCTCAATGAGTTGTTCATGGTAGCATTCACGATCCGCACATGGAACAAGGTGATGTTTTGCACGATCGTGATCACGCTCACGATCTACGTGTTGCTGGTGCCGTTCTTGACGGAGTACTTCGACCTTGACTACATCACCTCAGTCTCGTTCTACTGGCAGTCCGGAGTGGTTTTGCTCGTGAGTCTTTTCCCCGTCTGGCTCGTGAGAACGTTGAACCGAAAGTTGAGGCCTCCCTCGTACGCGAAGGTCCAGCAGCACTAGCCGAGTCGGCTTTCAAAAGGAATGAGAAAATTTATTCATGTCCGATTGCTCGGAGAGGGGCAGTGCTCGCGTTTTATGCAAAACAAACCTGGGTCCAGGACGCGTGCTGTACAGTCTATACGAACGAAGATTGGGTTTCAGCCGTGGCCCAAAACGGCAACGCGCGCGTGGTGAAATGTTGGGGCCGCTGCCTGACTAAAGTGAACTGGCGCGGTTATGCAACGTTACCAGGCCCAAACTATCCACCCAGTTTAAACAACCGATGTTGTCTTAGGCTGCAGACAGATGGAAGAGGAAGAAAAAGCTGAAAAAAAGTCACTGGAAAGACGAGCGCCTGGTTGATGGGCTGATTTTTTTATTCCTTGCCTCAAACTGCCCACAATTTTGACGTTGCCGGGGCACCGTTCTCTCCAGTGTGCGCGGCGCAACCTTCCTTATCGAGACGTCCCTGCGCCGCGCAATCCACCTGGTAAACACGCCTGAATGTCGTGCAAGCAACATGGTGGATTCCGGAAGGATATTGCTTTTTCGAGTTTTGCCAGATGTTTCACAAGATGAAGGCAAACCCCAAACGCAGTGCCTATGCGAGCCCAGCCTTGTTGGTCTATACGACGCGGCAACCACTAGATCATCAGACTTCCTGCATGGCCTAAAAGAGGTTCCTACTGTGGCTGCGAAAAGAGTGCACACTGGCGAGCATGTAATAGTGGCACGATTTTCCCAAGCGACCATAAAAGGCAAACATGCGCATCCACTGTCTTTCTTCGTTTCGACATCAACCTCAACGTTCCAACGACTTGGCCCTGGCTCAACTTTGCTATAACACCTTGCTCAACCAACTTGCTCATGTACGCCGCTGCCACCAAAACTTCCGTGTTTACCCTTGGGTACTTGACTGTGTCTACCATGGTTCCCTTCATATTGTCGTATAAGGAAACAAGGGGCAACCACGTGTATACAAAGGGATACATTAGTGCCAGATCGTTGTTCAACAAGATATAGAGGATGAAGATCACTCTGTTCAAAAAAAATGCAATCAATGGGAAGGATCGGATCGTCCGTCATATGGACCTCGGTAGTTACGCTGGATGTGCTACATAATATAATACAAAGACTCGCTATTCATGCATGGGGGCATGGAACTGGGGCTCAGAGATGTTGCCGGTGTTTGATAAGACACCCATGAAGAAACATGGCTAGCACAGCGGTATTCATCGACATTAGTCATGCATCTTTTAGTGTTTATGGCGGCCCGTTCAACACTCAGCGACGTCTGACACCCCATTCCAATTCCAAAACCCGCAACCTCGTAAAAGGTATTGTAAACCTCAATCATATATTCTTGAGGTGGTAGTACGTCTACCAGATCCTATATACATGGCCTCACTATTTGTTCCACGCAGCATCCTTCATCAAGTCTTGGGCGCTCTTCAAACCCGTCACCACATCGTAGATCGTCTGCTTATTCTCCATACTCAAACTGCCGTTCATAAGCAAACCACGGTGGGCCTCTTTTTCAGCAGCAGTGGCATCTTCCTTGGCTTGCAAGTCCCCAGCCTCGCCCCTGACTACTCTCCTCACACGTTCTTGCACGTACTCGGGGTCTACGTTCAAATCGAAGTCCTTTTGCAAGAGAAATCTGTTGCCGGAAAAACCTTCATCCATGCCGTCAATGATCGATTTTGGCAACCTGTATGGGTATTTCGACTTGAGCAAGCACTCCTTTGCCACGGCAGCGGTTCTGGAAGACGCAGAAAGTCCCAATTTGGCTGGTTTTCCGTAAAAAAACACGTCTCCCGTGAGCGTGGGTTTGAGTGCTGCAGATTGCAACTTTTTTGGTACAATGCTGGCTGGCTTGGAGGCGGCTCCACTTCTAGTGGAAATTTTCGACCTCTTGTTGAACCCAGGCTTTCTGTTTGCCGGCTTTCTGGCACCAAATTGCTGATTTCTTGCCGTTGGTGTTGCACCATTTCTTGCAGGCTGTTTTCCGTCTCTGGAGCCAGAATTTTCTCTGAATTTCGGGCCATGATTTGCGCCAGACTTCGCGCTTGGACCACTACTGCGCTGGAAGTTTTTCTCGTCCATCAACTTGAACATATTGGAGCTCAAAGGGTGGTCCTTGACGGCGATTTTAGCTTTCGCGGGGACATACGGGGTGTTTTTCGGAGCAAAGGCCTTTTTCTGGGGCTTTTTACCGGAAAACGCCTTCTGCGACTTCGGCTTTTCTACCGGAGTCTGCCCCGATGTTTTTGCAATGTTTTCCGCTCTCAAGTTGATTGAATCGATTCTTTTCATCAAATCAGACAAAAAACCGGCCTTGCTGGAGTCGCCCAGGGTGGAGTAGCACCGCACACGTGCGCCAAGCGCCCATGGCAGGATTCTAGGGAACATTTCTGGCGGTTTGGGCTGGTGCTTTTACGTTTAGTGTGGCACTATAGAAGTTAGGCGATTGGACTTTTTCAGGTCTAGCACGACCCGGTTTTTTTTGTCTTCGCATGGTTGGAGGACATGTGTGCAGGTCGATCAGAGTAGCTGGCCTGAGGGAAATAAATTAGTTTGGCACGTTCTTCACCGTTTCAAGTAAAAAAAACAGTTTTAAAAAAGGCGATTTTGATTTGAGCATCCTTGGTAAACTTAGGAGAGGGCTGAATACAAACCTCGAGGAGAGTGCCATGAAGGTGGGTGCCTCGAAGCAAGTGCTAATAGCTGCGACTGTATGTGCCAAGAGGCAAAATAGTTTGTGGAGTCTTCACCTCTTTCTTCGTCCAGCCTTAGTTAGACGATTGCTTTCTTCAATATAAAGGTCACGTGGCCATTTGGGTATTTCAAGTTTTGTCGAAGCACGGAGCAACCTTGTCTACGGAGGTCCCCTATAAATGGTTGTGAGTTTAAATGCTCGTGTATTGTGAAGGCACGTCAGGTAGCAGATCGAGAGTAAATTTGTAAATGAAGAGTAGTTGCATGTAAGAAGCGGGGGTATTGTTCACTCTACAATGTTGCCAGTACTCTCCAACTCTCACTACATCTAAGCACTCGAGCAATCCCGGAAGGTTGAACTGCAAATTGACACGGGCAAATATTTTCTATTTTTTGATGGTAAAGATAGATCTCACAAGACAAGAAACAAGTGACCCTTGAAATCGTACTTTCTTGGCATTTCAGTTGTTATTGTTTTACACTACCGTCTACAGACAAAAATAGAAGATGCAGATGCTGCACATTGCCCTTGTTGATAGGCCAGATCCGTACCCGGTGCCCAAAACATTTTTTTATAGGTTGACCAGACTAAAAGAAGGTATATATAGTGAAATTTCCCCTTGTATGAAACTTGATGACAAATATACTGCGCCTTCTGCTTGCTTTGAGGAGGAGCACATTCATTAGTTAAAATGGGTATCCGAACAGAGCTTTCCAACATGGCATCTTCTATTCCTTAGATTGATTCATTTTAAATCCTCCTAGACATTTTCTGGTTGATAGGCTCCGGAAAGAGTTACGACGCTGCTGCTTCTCCTCCTTTCAGGTACCGCTGCAACTGATCTGCGTATAATCAGTCTATTGTAAGTCCTCAGCACTTGCCATTGTTACTTCAGCTTGGCATGAGCCGTGAATCGAAAGATTACTAATACTGATCTTAACGATATGACGTAGCAACAGTCACCTGGTCCATTATAAAAGCGTCGACATTTCTACTAACAAACTCACTTCACCAACATTACTCAGTATGAGATTCAACCTGACTTTGATTGCAACTGCTTTTTTCACTTCCATGGCAGCAGCCTTTACCGAGGCTGCCAACGGTACGCCTAAAGATCCAACTCAAACCATTCCAAACTACCAGAGAATCGGGTATCCACCCCAAGTCGTTCCAGACTACAAGAAAACCGGTGTGGTGACGGCCGCTGCCCACAAAATTTTGGTAGCGAAAAAGCGTGAAGACGTGGAGCCCAAAAATTCGCCAAGTGCCGAGATCCACGTGGAGGCTGTTGTAGAAAGATTAAGATCATTTGCCTTGGGTAAGAATTTCAACGTGACTGTTTTTGAAAAGGAAGGTGAAAGCTTGAGGAAGGAGATCACCGGTCTCGACAATGACGAGGTAAAGTCGTCCGCAAAGGCTGTGGAAAACCTTACCTACGCCAATAAATTGTTCAAGAAGTTCGAAGATTCTACTGAAGAGTTAAAGAAGTATCAAGGTGGTGGTTTGCCAGGTTATGCACTGCTCGGAAGGGTTCTCAAGGTACATCTTTCGATGTTAGCGTTGCAAAACTCTGATGGCACTTTAAATTTTGGAACCAAGAATGTTGTTGATCAAGTCTTGCGTCTCTGGCGCCTAATCACTTTTGGAAACCTGCTTGATGGTTTACCCAACGTTTCTGAGGAAGTGAAGAATACGTATAATCAGTATCACATGGAAGCCCAAAATATACTTCAGGAGTTCGAAAAGCAGATCCTGGAAAGAAGAAGTGAAGCTTCTCATGCGAAGAGTTCCGAAAATTAATTCGGACTAACTCATTGAGTTTTTTTATCCAGACTAGGTAAGTTCTGTGCTACGAAGGAATGTATCTATTATTAATATATGTTTTTACTTAAGCTAGGGGAGTACATACTTCTCTGATAATGGAATGTTGACTCATCCGAGACTGGCATGATGACACTGAGTAGTAAACTTATAGACTCGTTGGCGATTGCGGCACACCAGACTAAATAACCTAGGAATTTATTTGAAATATGGCCACACTTAAACAAGAGGCAATAAAATAAAGGCCAGAATGCGGATGTATGCCAAACCCAAACATACCTCTGAATTGAACAATAAGTACTGCGCCATTATTTCTTGTGACATCATGCTTGAGCCGAATAAAGACCAGATATTTTACCAAAAGCCCTCTAAACCAACCCAAAAATGTATTTCCAGAGTCAGGGAATCCTACTTTCTAAAAGAGTATCTTGTACTCGTCAAACGTCCCAAGGTAGTATCTGTATTGGCCGATAATTTTTCATACGATATGGAATCTTGCCCATGTCCGGCCACTGAAACGTAGGCAGCCACAGCCTACAAATCAGCAGAAACACAGGATCGTATAAAACCATGGCCTAAGCTAACCCAGTCCGCCATCACCACAATTAGTTATGAGAATCAAACTGGCAATTCTTGCCACAGCTCTTATATCAACAATGGCAGCGGCAAATTCTTCCAATGGCGGAAAGAGCCAGATCACAAAACTCTTATTGATCGAGCCCTTCGACAGCCTAACAAATGCCAGAAGTGAAGACTTAAAGGGTCACTCATATGGTGCCTCTAGAACGACAGCGAGAAAAATCGGAAATTACTTGGATTGGATTGTCAAAGACTTGAGATTGTTCGTTAGCAGCGCAGGGTTTGACTACTTTGACTTTGAAAGCCAGATGGACGAGCTTAGCCGTGCAATTGCAGATGTGGAATTCGTAACGGAAACCGAATTAAACTACGAAAACTTTGTTTGCAGGCTCAGGTTTGTTCGACAGCTTTTCCAAGCAATGATCACGGCTGCAGACAAGCTAAAACGGTATGACCGAATCGACCGGCCGGTGCACAATTCGATCTACAAAATGATTGAGCTCAAAGTGCGGGTGATGTCTTTGTACAATGTCTACGGAGTGCCTGATGTTTGGATATATGGGCTCGCAAATGAGCTCATTCTCCTTCAAACAATATGGTCCGGTACCCAGGAAGATTTCAAGGAATTGGCGGGAATTTCTCCCGGAATGAGACAGGTGTTTCAGCATTATAGTAGCGAGGCAAAGAACGCACTTAAAGATTTGAGAAGCCAGATTAAAAAACTAGGGTATTAGCTATTTATTATAAGTTCAATGCTCATTGTAGGACTAGTTACATCAGTTCACGTCGGGTAAGCAAAAGCACATATCCACATTCATGAATGTAAGAGACAGAGAAACAGATCTTGCGTAATACAACTGTGGCAATGGAAGATGTCTATCTGTATGAGCAATTCTTTTAAAAGAAATACAGATAAATACTATGGCAAATAGCCGTTGCACCTTTTCACCCCAGAGTAAGTTTTGATTAGTAAGCAGCGATAACTTACGACGTGATCAATATCACATTCCGCTTCATAGACGGAACATACACGGCTGTTTGATCCTGCCATAAAGGCCCACTACCCAGACGCTCCATAGTATGGCAATGTGGCCAAGAAAACAGTGGCGTAGCAACTACGTAATATCTACTGCCGATTGTGATGATTCATTGGCTAATACTATTCTTTGAGAAAAAGTAAACACACGAGTCTCCTTATCTTTTTTCCCTGATCATTCCCCATAAAATCTATAACCAATCACGTGCGATTAGATAGAGTCAGCCCTGTAAATTGTTCCAGAGCCACATTGACGCATCTCCCAACAGGCACTGCACTGTGCACCACGACATCCAGTATTATCTCCCGACTACTCACAGCGTTGCGAGAAAAGGGCATTGGGAAAGTGTATCAATGATGGAAATTAATCCACGATTTTTTCTTTAATGCGAGAAATAGACATCTACATCTGGCCCCCCCAGGCCCTACCGCCGCGGTTGCAAACCTGCACACAGAATACACTTCAAACTGTGGGTGCGATTGCAAATTCTGGATCACTGATATGCTGTGGCACCACCCCATACGTCTAGTCTAGACTTACAGGTATGCTGATCTTATGCTCTATAAAAGAATCAATACTGAAGCGAATGAGTTAATTTTTCAACAAAATCAAGAAAACATCAACAAAAAAAACAATGCCTCCAGTTGCTGCCGGAACTACGAAGTTTGCTCTCTCCAACAGCCAGATCCAGGCCGCAAGAGTGGAGTCCACCAAGGACGGTGTTCTCGTCATTAACGAGGAAACCAGAAAAACGATCAAATACCCAGAATACCTCCCCCAATGGGACAAGAATGAAAAATTCCCCCACCCGGATTTCTTCAAGCACGAAGACCCGGGGTCACGTGCCGACCCATCGTTGCCTAATTTGCTCCCCAAATCCGGAGAAGTCGTGAAGAACATTACCCCCAAATTCGGCAGTGAGATTAAGGGCATCCAGCTCTCAGACTTGAGCAGCGCGGGCAAGGACGAGTTGGCGCTTTTGGTGGCCCAGAGAGGCGTAGTAGTTTTCCGTGACCAAGACTGGGCCAAGAAAGGACCCGAGTATATCACGGAATACGGCCGCCACTTCGGGAAACTCCACATCCACCAGACCTCAGGAGCGCCAAAGGGATTTCCCGAAATCCACGTGGTGTACCGGAAACCGGACGAAGTAGACTACTACCAGAATAAAAACAAGAACAACTTTGTGCATTGGCACTCGGATGTTTCGTACGAGCTTCAGCCGCCAGGCACCACGTTTTTTGCCGTTCTTGAAGGTCCCGATGCGGGAGGCGACACTGCTTTTGCGGACACTGTGGAGGCCTACAACCGACTTTCTCCCGAGTTCCAAAAGAGATTGGAGAACTTGCACGTGTTGCACTCGGCAGTGCTCCAGGCAGAAAACGCCAAAGAACAGGGTGGAAACCCCAGAAGATCGCCGTCGGAGCATATCCATCCATTGGTTCGTGTGCACCCGGCCACGGGCCAAAAGGCACTTTACATAAATGGCCCGTTTGCTCGAAGAATCGTCGAGTTGAAAGACGAGGAATCCGACTACTTGCTCAACTTCCTTTACCGGCACATTGAAGGGTCACACGACTTGCAATTGAGAGCGAAATGGGAACCCAATACCGTGGTTGTCTGGGACAACAGAAGAACGGTGCACACTGCCATCATCGATTGGGACACCCCTGTATTGAGACACGCCGTGAGGGTCACTCCACAAGCTGAAAGGCCCACAGATCTGCTCGCGGAGTTGAACCAGCCAAAACCGGAGTTTGGCGATGGCCAGTACCTGGCTGTCAAAGAGTAAAAAGTGCTTTTGCAGGGGTCCCCGGTATATACTATTTTTGTTTAAGAAAATTGATTATGCTTCGAGTTGACTAGAGTACACGGTAGAAGGTATACAACGCTCAAGTAAGTTAAAAAATCAGATCAATCTTCGATATTGAGATTGTTTACCTTTTTGAGACTTTGACTCTTAGTCGTATTCTATAGGTCGCTCTACTGCACGCATTTCAAAGTTGTCTGTTTTAAAAACGGTTTGGTAGCTTTGAGGTGAAACGCTTGGATGGGAAAGACTTGGGTTCCGCTTTTCTGGAAGCTGCTGTTGGTTTGTGATGTCTCTTCGCACTAACCTGGCAGAAGATCCCATTGTAAAGCGGATTTCCCCCATGAGTTTCTGAAATTAGCGCATTTGTGAAAATGAGCCGGTGGCATCGGCAGTTTCCGTGATGACAGAAGATTAGTTAGGCTCAAAAGGGGAACAAAGAGCGGAAAGCACAAGCCACTTCCGATGTTGCACCTCAATAGCTGAAAGATTTCAATAAATTTCGGCCTAGAAATAGAAACAAAGAACTGGCCGTTGCAGTCGGAAAACTCCGAAAAAGGCTTTGTTATTTCACCTTTTCAACAGAAGCCCAATGTTGCAAGTACCACTACCTCAGAACCACCCAAATGCCAAATGTCAGTTAATTAGTCTTAGCATCATAGAAAATATCGTAACTCATACAAAATGTCTCGCCCAGAACACTCCTACAACCTGTAAACAAAGTGTGGACTCTTATCGCCCATGGCCAAGAAATCGTCCTGCGAAAGCCCGACATAGGCACCGTTAGCCAAATCGGCACTCCTTTTTCTATTGCTTAGTCTGTAGCCCGCGATGGCAATCACCATAAAGAGAAATCCCATGACAATGAAGCCAAGCTCCAAAGAGTGCCCCAAGATAAAGCGGGGCAGGTCTTGCGTGCGGTAGAAATTGGAGGCAAACGCACCGGAGAAATTGCCAATTCCAATCTGGAACGCCATTCCGACTGCCCTTTTGTATGAACCCGATAAGTTGTTGGAAAACCAAATGACCACCAACGGAAAAGCAGGGTAGATTCCAAGGGCAATGACGTAACATGCCCCATAGATAGCGTGTGGGTTTTTTCGAGGATCCACACATACGCAGATTAGATAGCCCACGGCCATGCAGCAGTAGTTGAAGAGCAAAAACGGCGATCTTTTTCCCACCCGGTCCGAGGCCCACGCCTGGACGATACTAACAACTGCGGCCACTATATAAATCGGCACACTCATAAGCTGGGCCTTAGTGCTCGTGTATCCCAAAGTTTTGATAATGGTAGGTGTGAAAAGACTGACACCGTAGAGGGGAACACACACGCCGAAATATACCATAAGCATGCACCACGACTGCCAGTCCTTGAACACAGCATATACCCATTTACGGTCGTTTTCGTTGGTTTCGCCCATGTTTACCGGTGCAGCGACATCATCTGAAAGAGGTGTAGATTTGTGGGTGTTGGAAGAATATTTGACACGATGCACCACAAATTCTCGTTCCCTGGCACTCAAAAACTTGCATTCGGCAGGGTACAACGGGAACACAAACCACGACCCGACGGCCACCACAAACGTGAGAAGACCTTCCAAAATGAAGATCCATCTCCATCCCTCATAGCCACCTACGCCGTCCATTTTGGAAATGGCAGCGGCCAAAAGGCCCGAAAACGCCCCGGCCATGGACGCGGCAGAGAAGAATATCGCCTCTCTCACCAACACCTCGTTTTTCTTGTAGTACATCGACAAAATATACGAGATGCCCGGAAAAAGCGACGCCTCAAAAATGCCCAAAAGTGCACGTGTGGCCATGAGCTGGTTAAAGTTGTTGACCGTTCCCATCAACGTCATCACCACAGACCACAAGGCCATAGTAATGGGAATGAAATTCTTGGGCTTGACGTAACGCAATATCACGTTGCAGGGAATTTCCATCAGCGCGTAGAAAATAAAAAAAATCGTCAAGCACAAGTTGTACTCCATGCCCTTGAGGTTGAGCGTCTCGGGCAAGCCCTCGATTTTGGCGTTTCCGATGTTGCCTCGGTCCAAGAAACTCAAAAGATAGAGAATGGTGAAGAGCGGGATGATCCGCATGTCGATTTTGCGGAGGAGCTTTTTCTCATCGATATCGGAAAACGTGTCTGCCTGGCTCTGGTGGGAGGACGAGGCACTTTCCGCTTGTTCGTTGGAGGGTTTCTCAGCCAACTCCAAGTGGTGGACGAAGGGCTTTTCTTCGATTCCCATAGTGCTTTCTTCTTTCCTGTTTCTTGCTATTATCAAAGCGTTCTACATAATGGGGCCCCCGCTACTTATATGAAATCCCAGGCAGAACAATAGAAGACGTGGACGGGGCATACCCCACAGGTGTGGGGAAACGATTGCAAATTGCGAAGTTGCAGCTGGTGTACAATGGGATCTGCCGCTTCCCCACACTCCATTCCGGGGAAAACCGAAATTCCGTATCGGAGTGAGCAAGAAAGCGGACTCAGGTGTGGCGATAACAAAGAAGAAGAATCCACTGTTCTGATTCCTTTGTGCTCTATTATAGTTCCGTCCAGTCCCGTGATGGAACAAACGGCAGAATCATTCTTCGTTATTCCTTCTTTTTGTTTAAGTTGAAGAATGGACCAATTTCGGCAGGCAGCCGCAAACAGCAACTCCGAAAATCTCAGAATACTCGCCATACCTCCCGACTATACTTTAGGTAACCCGGCTACGCTCGTAACCCGTTCGTATTGTAGCGCGGGGTTGGCCTGTGTGTAGTGTCCAGTTGAAGATATCCGAAACAGGCGTTCATCTTATGGTCCGATTTCCGTACTATTCAGTAACGCGGCTATAAAGAAAAGGGCATTAGGCCTCTGCACAGGAAACAAGAAAAAAGAATTACTAAGCAATTGTGGGAATACGAGGGCAACGTGTTCCATTGTGAGGTAGTTCTTCGGGTACGCGTACATGCAGGTCTGCCACGGGCAGTCCGAGCCGTTCATTCTGATAAGCTTTCCCCGGCCCCTCTTTTCATATTTATAGCAGAGCGCCCCCAGGAGAAAAAATTCGATGGTCCTGCACTGCAGAGTTCACACTTTGTGGAAGCCCCAAACAGGCTCAGTTATACCCTTACAAGGGCCCACTTTTGAAGGAACACTACGACTCATTTTCAACTTCCAAAGGATTACTTTCGCGGGTACCCAAAATGAGAAGTAAGAGCACGATGGATTTCTTGCGCTAATCGTCCTTTTTTACATGTGCTTGGACATAGTATGGGAGTCTAAGCGGTGGTTCATTGGCACTCGCTCAGTGCACCAGGCATTCGTAGATGCAGTCCTTGTTTTTCCTCTCTTCCAATTGGCCAATCACGCGACTCCACCAACGACCAAAGCGCGACTGTCCAAACAGAAACTGTAGAAATACACCGTAAAAGCTCAACCACAACACCAAAGTCACTGTGAAACGAGTGCAAATGTTGACCCTGTTGGTACTACCGACCGCTGGTCTCTGGGCCGGAAAATGGATCGGACTGCACACATCCCAGCCTGTGCGAGTGTTTCGGTAGTGTACTTACCAAGAAAGTGGCCACGGGCCAATCATCGTGCGCACTGCTCTCCAGTGCTCCGTCCGAGTCGTGGTTTTTTGCGCGCCAACGTCCCTCCACCACCGAAAATATATTACTAGGGCGAAATCCCATACTCTTTTTTTTTTCTTCATCTGACTTAACCACTTCAATCAGAATTAGTCGCCATGTTGTCAGCTCGTTCTGTCTTCCGCACTGCCGCCCGTGCAGCCACCGTTTCTAGAACGCGTCTTGTATGTATTTGATCGGAAGACCCTACCCTGTTTTCCGTGGGTCCCGCCGGGATTTTTCATGTTTTCTTCGAAGCGATGTTTTTCTGGGTAGCCGCCAGGCACGCTGGAATGAAGCAATTGGGGGAACGGCCGTATTTGTGACGAGTGGTCTGGTCCGTTTCTACGTTTTCCTAGCCGCTGGGCCCAACTTCCTTCGTCCATTTACCCGGCCTAGGTTCCGACCTGGATTTCCCAAATCGTACCCGCCCACGTAACGCCTTTTCATCTGACTCCATGTCAGCGCAATCCACCATCCAGCGCTTCAATCACTCTCCACTCGCCAAAAAGAGTCATCTATCGCCCTGGGCCTCGAAAAACTTTCCGAAATACCCCTGAATCCTAAAACCCATACATCCACATTCCACGCACGTACTAACCTTCTAGGCTCGTCCAGCTTTCACTGCTGTTCGTTACGCTTCTGCCAAGGCTGCTCCAACTGAGGTGTCTTCCATCTTGGAGGAGAGAATCAGAGGTGTCTCTGAGGAGTCCAACTTGAACGAAACCGGTAGAGTCTTGTCCGTCGGTGACGGTATCGCCCGTGTTTTCGGTTTGAACAACGTCCAGGCCGGTGAGTTGGTTGAGTTCTCTTCCGGTGTCAAGGGTATGGCCTTGAACTTGGAGGCCGGCCAAGTCGGTATTGTCTTGTTCGGTTCCGACGCCTTGGTCAAGGAGTCCGAGCCAGTCAAGAGAACTGGTAAGATTGTCGACGTCCCAACTGGTCCAGAATTGTTGGGCCGTGTTGTTGACGGTTTGGGTAACCCAATCGACGGTAAGGGACCATTGAACAACTCCTCTTCCGCCAAGGCCGAGGTCAAGGCCCCAGGTATCTTACCAAGAACCTCCGTCCACGAGCCAATGCAGACCGGTTTGAAGGCCGTCGACGCTTTGGTGCCAATTGGCAGAGGCCAAAGAGAGTTGATCATTGGTGACAGACAAACCGGTAAGACCGCTGTTGCCTTGGACACTATCTTGAACCAGAAGAGATGGAACGACGGTAACGACGAGTCCAAGAAGTTGTACTGTGTCTACGTCGCCGTTGGTCAAAAGAGATCCACCGTTGCCCAATTGGTCCAGACCTTGGAGGGCCACGACGCCATGAAGTACTCTATCATTGTTGCTGCCACTGCTTCTGAGGCTGCTCCATTGCAATACTTGGCTCCTTTCACCGCTTGTACCATCGGTGAGTGGTTCAGAGACAACGGCAGACACGCCTTGATCATCTACGATGACTTGTCCAAGCAAGCTGTTGCTTACCGTCAATTGTCCTTGTTGTTGAGAAGACCACCAGGAAGAGAGGCTTACCCAGGTGACGTTTTCTACTTGCACTCTCGTTTGTTGGAGAGAGCCGCCAAGATGTCCAAGGCTAACGGTGGTGGTTCTTTGACTGCTTTGCCAGTCATTGAGACCCAAGGTGGTGATGTGTCTGCTTACATTCCAACCAACGTCATTTCTATCACTGACGGTCAAATTTTCTTGGAGGCTGAGTTGTTCTACAAGGGTATCAGACCAGCTATTAACGTCGGTTTGTCTGTCTCCCGTGTCGGTTCCGCCGCTCAAGTTAAGGCCATGAAACAAGTTGCTGGTTCTTTGAAATTGTTCTTGGCTCAATACAGAGAAGTCGCTGCTTTCGCCCAATTCGGTTCCGACTTGGACGCTTCTACCAAGCAAACCTTGGCTAGAGGTGAGAGATTGACCCAGTTGTTGAAGCAAAAGCAATTCTCTCCAGTTTCTGCTGAGGAGCAAGTTCCAGTTATCTACGCTGGTGTGAACGGTTTCTTGGATGACATTGAGATCTCCAGAATTGCTGAGTTCGAGGAGTCTTTCTTGTCTTCCTTGAAGTCTAACCAGCCAGAGATTCTTGACGCTATTAGAACCAGAGGTGAGTTGTCCAAGGATGAGTTGGCTTCTTTGAAGAGCGCCACCGAGTCCTTCATTGCTTCTTTCTAAGCGATTCCATGCATGTAGACTGAAGTGACGTATACACGAACACAAAAGATACACTTAAACAAAATATAACGATATATTCAAATAGATGTCGTCTCTGAGTTATAGTGATTGTAAGTGGACTTAGTGTGCTACCGTAGACCTTCCGATTGTGTGAAGCACTGAAAATCCTGTGCCTGCCGTTGTTGTCGTTTGATCAACCCCTTGAGTATTGCATTGTTGGAGGTTTTTGTTTCGTCAGTCTCTACATAGGTTTGGGCCTATCTTAATTAGATCAACAAGTAACAAAGCAAGAATAGAATACATAAGCTTGATAAGCAAGCAGGTCATAGTCAAGTGGCAGATATGAAGAATGTGAAGCTTGCATTAGTCTTCTACAAACAGTGACCAGTGGTCCTACTATACCGCTACAAGAGCAATGGAAGAGTGTTCATGGCTCTTTGAGTATACGCAAACTGAGTTAGGAAATCCAATCTCGCGTGAGAGTGGCTTTTTTCCTCCGCCAATTTGTCCAAACTCTCCAAATTATTCTCCATTTTCCCGTGTTCTGAGCGTTAGCTCGCACTTTAGCCTGGACAAAACCTCACTAAATTGTTATTGTTAGAAGGCAGAAAATACGAGTTAAAGAAACACGCGAGGAATTAGATCTCCATTATCCCTCCTCGCAAAAACCTGACATATAATATGAAGCAGATCAAGTGGTGCAGCCTGCTCGTAAGAAGCCTCCATGTTAGGCATGTGCACGGCTTTCTAGGGTTTACACAGATCAGGTCCCAGGGCAGGAGCCTTCTCATAACTGCAGCCTCAACATCCTAATCGTAACTGGCAAAATTTTCCATGCGTTCTTTTTAAAAAATGGTAAATCCTTTGTATAGCGTGTCATCTTTATGCAAGGACAATGCTAGTATTCTCTGTACTGTCAAACTACAGATGTACTACCGCGAGCGATAGGTTAATTGTTCGAAAAACGCTACTGAGCGAGCGGGTAAACTATTGTTTTAGCAGCACGATTAGGGCCTTTCCAGTACAGTGTCCAGCCTTTGGTATAGCAAGGAGATCATGACCAGCCATTTTCTACCCCAATCAGAAGAGGACATTATCGCAAACGCCCAACAAAGAACTGGATGCAAAAATAACGCCTCCTACATCACGCCCCAAAAGAGCAGCTTCAGCACGCGGTCACGTGATGCAGTTCCACCACGACTCCTCTGCAAAATTCGTTCAACATACCACAAAAGCCGGATCGACATACACAAAAAGTCAGTATATATCCTGTCAATCACGTTCATCCCTAAGCCATGGCCAAGAAAAAGAAGACGGTGACTTTAGATCTCAGCATATCGCAAGCGGCGCAGCGAATGTCGGAATTCGAGGTGCAAGATTACGACTACGAGCTTCGGCAGAGCACGAAGGCGCCCGGGTTCGAGGAGGACTTGGACTTTCTTCTCTCTGAGCGCGACGAGGTGTCTGAGGATAGCGACGCCAGTAAAAACTGCAAAAAGTCAGGGAAAGATACTCCTAAATTGCACAGTTCCTTGTCCCCCAAACCGGCAGATCCGAACCAGGTAAATCGTGCCAATAGTGCCAGGTTTTCCGAGCTAAGTGCACAGTTTTCAAACTTGAACATTGCGGGAAAAAATTCCAAAAACGCAGCCCATGGCCGTAAGAACACGGAATCCAAGAAGGGGAGACTGGCAAAGGAAGTCCAGCGTATAACCCGCAAAGAAATCACGGGCGATCTCGACGGGATCGAGTTTTCGTCCGATGAAGAGACCGAAAATGCCCACGACGACTCGAAGGAAAACTTGCCCACGACGACGTTTGAGGACCTCGAGTTGCTTGAACAGGAAAAGGCTCCCAAGCGTAGGCTGAGATCACGAAAGAAGAAAAATAAGGATAATGGTGTCAATGTTGCAAATATGGAGAGAATCTCGCTAGACGAGCCACAGAGCACCATTCCGGGCGAGAAGGACGGCTCTGAAAATGTTCCACAACCACTGAACAACCTGCCCAAAATGAAGAGTAGGGCTCGGAAGATTTCTCCAGAAACCACCGAAAACACTCTGCCTGAGAGCGCAGATGAAGTCAAGACCGCTAAATCATCTGCTGTGTCTTCGTCTGTTACCGGGGAAACGGCGACTTTTCCGAGACTTTCTTCTGCAAAGGCCACCCAGATCAAGCAGCTACCCGTGGTGCAGCCAGTGTCCACTATATTTGGTCTTTCCCACGAGCAAATATACAAAACCAAGCTCACGGACGTGAAAGTGAAAACGATAGTCAACGTGCCGATGTCGAAAATGTGCAAAAACGCATTGACCTTTGTGATGGCTGAGAACGAAGGACTCTTTTTGGACGAGGTCAAGAAGGCTCAGTTTGTAGACTTGTGCACAAAAGTGGCACTCTACGAGGCACCTGGTTTCAACGAAGTCACTAAGAGGATCCCTGAATTGTTGGAGTGGGTACCGCAATATGATCCGTTAACGTTGCAGCACACAAAAACGAACGTCACCGCCTCCAACAAGCAGATCCACAAAAACTGCTTGGACTACACTGTGTTCTCGTTTTTCGGCCACATTCTCCTATGGGCCAACGAGCTCCAGCACACAGCAAAAGTCCCGACTATTACCGAGAAGTATGACCTCGGAGTGTCCCGGAGCCAAATTTTCAATTCGCTTGGCGGTTACCATTTGTGGGACCGACTCCGGCGGAGCCCGCAAATCAACACAAAACGGTGGAAACACATCCAGAAATTCAGGCAAATTTTTGCGTTTGAGGAGCACCAATTTGTGTTGATTTTGCGGTGTATGAACCTCGGTGTGCCGGTGTGTTAGAGAACGAAACATGTGAATGATCATAGAAAATTGTTTGAGTGCAGAGAGGTGACGAATACGGGGTTGAATACATTTCCGAGTAATAGAAAGAAAGTGCAGAACTGTCAACCTGATGGTGCGTTATCTTTCAGGAATAGTTCGGTGCATGCTAGGTGTACTATAAATATCAAACCTTTTTTCTGAGGCTATGTACGGCAAGCATGCTTATGTAATGCACTTTTCGAGCGAAGTGAAGGCTTGTATTCTACTAATGTGCGTTTGATGTTTTTTGATGGAGTGAACAGAAGATATTCAAGAGTCATACTATTATGCCTTACATAACTATAGACGATGCGCCCTCGGTTGCTGTTCTTTATCAAGCATATATTGGAAGAGTCTCCGAGGTAAATGCAAGATCAGGCACTGGGTTCCCTCCAAAATCAGCCTGCTTCGTAATTCTTCTGCGTCGTTTTTGCACGGGCTGCCACTTGTTCTGGGGGTTTGGCGAGGTGGGAGAAACAGAGCGAGGGGGCGAGGAGGCCTTTCTGAAGGCTGAAACCGTGTCTCTTGTAGGTGTTAATATTGGTACCTTTTTGAAGTTCTGGGTTGGACTTCTTGCATTCTGCCGTCTCCGGTTTTTGATTATGCGAGCGATATCGAGATCGGCATCCACCGTAGAATATTTCACTGGTTCCGGGGAAGTAGCGAACTTTTCCGGGCCTTTAGCCAAAGTCTGGGTCGAGTTCCACACAGGTAATATACCTGGGATCTTAATTGGCAAAGCAGTGACAGGTTGATTCTCGATAATCTTCGAAATCAAAACTGGTTCAAAGGAAGAGATCGGCGAGCATTCAGTGGTGTTTTCAGTAGGTTTTTTAACTGGCTGGCAAAGCTGGCTCTTTTTAGAGGGGTTATTTTGTTTATATTGAGGCACTTGGAAGGCACCGTCGTCGAGCCCTTCCAAGACCTTGTATGGGTTTTCAAAGGTGTAAAAAAGACCTGGTGCATTCGTAGGTTCCGTGGTCTTAGTAAAGGAGAGAGTATGGACTAGAGCCAAGGGCACCTTCTCTGGCGTCTGCTCCTTGGCCGTTGTTACATTTTCGGACTTCTTTGCCAAGTCATTTCTACGCTTCCTGCCCTGGACCTGCCAGTCAGAAGTGGAAATCTGTACTGGTGTTCGCAAGGGCGCAGAGATGCTTTTCCAGAACTCTGGGGATTCTATTGGCGACTTCTTCTGTACGACCTCCATGTTAGGAACGACTTTCGTTGTTACAGTCTTGGCTGGTGTCTGAGAAGGCACCTCAAAGGTGACCTTATAGTGCGTAGTAGAGGGAAGAGAGAGCATTGACAACGTTTGTGGGATTACAGCCAACGTTGAGATATTTCTGCTGGCCTGTTTAATCGATCTCACCTTGTTCAAGGCTTTGGAGGACAATCTAGAGACATCAAGAGAGAATTTAGAAAAACGAGAGGAGCGGAATAAAGAGCGACGGTGACCGGGAGCGTGTTTCCCGTTAGTGTTTTCAGTGTTTTCAGTAGAAGAATTAGAGGCATTTCTGGCTCTGGTCGCTGTTCTGGACTTTGACCATTTTCTGGTACCGAAGCCGAACTTGAGCTTGAAATAAGCCGCTATCAATTGGAATAAAAATGGGGAAGTGCGGCGTGCGCTCCCAAAGATCAGCTGGAGAAGTCTAAGGAAGACTCTGAGCTTAAAAATCATGTGTTTTCGAAAAGTCGAAGAAGAAGAGTGGTTGATAAGAGAAAAAAATAGCCCCCAGAAAAAGAGCGGGCACCCTCTTATATAAGGAAATTGTGTTTCTGGTCGGCAGCTGGCATACCCAAAAGCGAAATAACTGGTAGGCCATCCAAAGGGCTCGCGGAAAAGAGTATGCTGTTGATTTAATTCACACATAATTCATGCACGATTCAATATTAAAAACTGAGCCATATGGCTTCTTAGATTGTATTCTCATACCGTAAGAAGATGACTCGGCATTCTTCAGTCTCGGGGCCAAAAATAGCCTTTCAACGTCGAAAATCAAGTATGTCTGTACCTACTCTTCTGACATTGACCAAGAAAATAGTATTCTTCCTGTACATTCAAGTACTTTCCCGCCTTTTCTTCTTAATTTTAATGATGGCGATAGAGCAAAAGCAAGACAAAAACGTGCATAATAAAGAGCCTCTGGAGAAGACTGATCAATTTCTCCTTCTGCTGCAAAAGTTTGAAAAGGACCATTTTGAGGGACCCACATCACTAGTGCCACCATGGAAAAACGCAAAATAATCTAGAAAGAACACTCGACTCCCTCCTCAGTAACACTTTTCAAAACAAGACTTCGATTTTTTTACTATATCCTCAGAGTTTCTGTTTTTTCAATACACCACACACAGCACACTAGAGCTTGCTTGCGTAGTTGTTTGTCTGGAGCCACTCGGTGATACTTCCAGCATCGCGCTTGGCCCAGTTTGCCTTAGCCGTGATCATGTCCAAAGACTGAGCCAAGCTCTGGTCGAATCCCTTAGTGTTCTTTCCCTCAAAGAAGTCGATGACCGTTTGCTTTTGCGCTTCTTGTGTGAAGCCAGAAGAGGCAATAGTGACTACGGATCCCAACATCGACAATCCAGGGGGCAACAACTTGTAGATGTCTTCCCAGTTGGTCGTGAACCAGCTCCACAACTTCTCAATTCCCTTTCTGTGCGCTCTCATACCCTGCATTGGGATGTAGATGTCCTGGGCCTTGACAATATCACTCTTCAACAAAAGCGAAGCCACCTTGTCAAGGACTTGCTCATCCTCGAATCTGCCGAACGCTCTCAAGGCAGCAATCTTCTCCTCGACCGAGGCGGGCTTTTGGTAGATTGCATAGAGCTGGTCGAATACCTTTGCATCACCACGTTTGGCAACGCTATTGAAAACGGCCGCTCTCACGTTAGGATGAATGGCCTTCTTGTCGCCCGAAATGAAAGCAGCAAACGCTTTGTCAACGTATGCAACGGCTTCCTTGTGGTTGGCGCCCACGGCGGAGGCAAACAACAAGGATTTCAATTGCTCCTCTGCGAACGAGTCGGAGTCGGAAAACTCCCAGCCGACCTCTTTGAGTTTTCTCGACGTCAAGTCAAGTACAAACTGGTTCAAAGCGGCATTGATGGACTTGTCCTCGAAGATCAACGAGGCCTTGATCTTGGCAATACTGCCTAAGGCAGCTTCCCAAACCACATAGTTGGACTCGTTTGACCAAGCCTTCACCAAATTGAGCAAATCAGTGGACTTGATGAAGCCCGAAGAGGCCAATGATGCAGCGTCCGAAACCAAACCCACGCGGTCCTCGACTGAGAGTTTTCCAGCAACGCCAGCATTTCCCAATTTGGTCCATCTTTCTGGCGCGTACGCAGTACGGTAAACACCAGCCTGGTCAGCGTTGATTTTGTAGAAATCGTCTTTTGCGTCAAGCGTGAGCGTGGTGGATCTGCCGTTCAAAACCGCAGACTCGTCGATTCCGGCGGAGGTCTTCAAGCCCAAAAACACTGGGTACAAAGTCTCGTCCTCCTCGGGCTTGACGTCGGCGGTGGCAAGGAATCTGTTCTGAGTCACTGTCAATTCAGAACCGGACTCCGCGACACTGACGACCGGGAATCCAATCTTTTTCGTCCAGATGTCCATCACCTTGACCACGTCTTTGCCACTGACATCGCTCAAAGCCTCCCAGAGATCAGACGTTTGCGTGTTTCCCCATTTGTGTTTCTTTAAGTAGTTCGATACACCCTTAATAAACACATCTTCGCCCAACCATCTGGAAATCATCTTCAACAACGAAGAGCCCTTGGAGTACGAGATCGCGTCGAAGATTTGGTTGATCTCGTCTGCGCGTTTGACCGGAACCTCAATAGGATGGGACGAGCGCAAGGCGTCCAAAGTTAAAGCGTGCTGCAAGGAGTCGGAAACGTACGACTCCCACACTTTCCAGTCCGGATATAAGGAGTCGCATGCGTACCAGGACATCCAAGTGGCAAAACCCTCGTTCAACCAGAGCCCGTCCCAGAAATCCATGGTAACCAAGTTTCCAAACCACTGGTGCGCCAACTCGTGCATGACCACCTCGGTGACACGCTGCTTAGTGGCGACGTTGGTGTTGGCGGGATCCAAGAGCAAGTCTACGGTTCTGTACGTGATCAAGCCAAAGTTCTCCATGGCACCTGCAGAGAAGTCATGAATCGCCACCATGTCCAACTTGGGGAGCGGGTATGGAATGTCGAATTTTTTGTCGAAAAACGTGAGAGTCTTTGCGGCAATGTCCGCAGAGTACTGACCCAAATGCTCCGACCCGGGCGTCGCCCACACTTTGATAGGCACCCGGTAGGTGGTGTTTTCTACGTACTTCAAGTCGCCCACAATGAACGCCACAAGGTACGTGGACATCAAGGGGGTCGTGTGGAAGACGGTTTTCTTCTTGTCGGCGGTTAACGCCACGGTCTCCTTGACGTCCATGTTGGACAAGTGCACCAAAGATTTGTTCGAAATTAACGAAATATCGAACTTCGCCTTAAGCGCCGGCTCGTCAAACGACGGAAACGCGCGGCGGCAGTCCGTGGGCTCCATCTGGGTGGTAGCCAAGTATGCGGTTTCGCCCTTTTCGTTGGTGTATGTGGACCTGTAAAAACCGGCCATTTTGTCGTTCAAAATACCAGTGAACGCCATTTGCAACACGGCACTGTCACCCTTGGAAACGCCGGCGGCTAAGGTGAATGTGGCGGTTTGTTGTTCCTCATTGTAAGAGATCTCTTTGACGGCATCGCCATTGAATTCTGCGCTGTGGATCTCGATCTCCAACGAGTTCAACGTGATTTCAGTGGTGGGCTCGTTCACGCGCAAGTCGATCAGCAATTGGCCGGCAAAGGTGAATTTTTCGAAATCGGGCTCGAGCGTGAGGTCGTACCGGAGCGGTGTCACGTTGGTGGGGAGCACTTCCCGCTGGAGGCTGGTGGAGGTGCACATATCCGACGTTTTATAGTTGTGGAGACAGCAAGAGAAGGATTGGGAGGTGCTAAAAGTGCGGTGGCGGGCGCGCGCACTTATGGGGCCGGCCCACAAATATGAGGCACGGCTCTGGGGCCAAGCATTTCTGGGGCCACTGGCCGCGCGGCTTTCGCTGGAGCCACTTGGGCCTGGGGCCGCGCGGCGAAATGCCACTGCGACGGGGCCACACATGGCACCAGCTAGAATGGGGCCAGCGTAAATGGAGCCGCGCGAGGCACGAGAGGAACAAGAGGGATGCCAGCGCGAGACACGCGAAGAAAGGGCCCCGCACAGCTCGGTGGCACCATCTATACTGGTGGCGTTGAGCGGTGCACTAAAGGCTGGGTTCGTAGGCGCATTAACGCGTGCTTTGCTTGTATTGGTGGATGGAATACTGGCTGCGAGTGCTCCCAAGGCTGGTCGAGCATGGGGCCAGAGCGAGCCTCGCGCTGAGGTGGCGCGCGAGAGTAACATCGTCCAATAAGGAAAGGGCAAGGAAGAGGCAAGTGGTAGGAAAAAAAAGACAGGGCTCGCACAAAAGAGGGTTTGAGTTTCGAAATGCCACTCGCGCTCGCACTGGTGACCTGGCTTGGACAAGTAATGGGATAGGGGAACAGCAGGAAATTTACGAGGTAGTCAATCTTACAATACACCAAGAACGATAAAACTATTATTTCTGGGTGAACGCACTGGTCCCACATTGGAGCAAGAATGGCTATTTCACGATGATGTCTATTCCCCCCCACCGCTGTGAACAATGCTTTGTTTCCTTCTACAGATTTCAACGAACTCCGAAGGTTCTCTAAAGGTGTTTCTACTTCTTTTTGATCGGAATTAGTATAGACGTTATTTCGTAAGCTAAGCGTACGTTGGGCGCAAAAGACGTTTCGCGTCTCTCTCAGCTTAGACCGTTGTGGTTGTAACCATTGCAAACGTGGAGAATATATAGCGACCCCTATTATATCGATGGGGAAGTGATTTTTTTTTACCATGATGAGTACCCACTCTACACCATTTGTTGAATGTGGAGATCAAAGAGTATAGACTAGACACTTTACTGGAACGGAAACACACCTCCGAGAACTGGACTGACCGGAGAACGGTGACCCATAGAAATATCAGAATAATAAGAGCAAATGTAGAATCATCTGTGATTGCTAGTGTGACAATGACCATCAGACTGTATCTTAGTGAGGCCAGTTGGAGAAACTGACTCGATGCTTCACCACCACTCCATGATTCATACGCTCCGTAACTTACTAAAGGAAATAATCTTCTAATCGTACAAGAAAGTTGCACCTTGCATGTGGTATGTAGTCTAGCTCTGTACAACCCTTATCGGTCGCGTGAAGAAGAGAAGGAACTCATCCGTAAACAGGACAATTCTACACTATATGGAACTATCGAGTCATGGAGGTCATATGTCCTGACTCCTCTGAGGTTCTAGCTCCTCGCCTTCCCGTAGACTAAAGTCCGAATGAACGTGTCCTTAGAAGCTCAGCAATGGATCGAGTGGACAGAAGTGCAATAGATGACGTACGTCTATGCCTCAAGTGTGTAAAGACCGGTCCTATTAACTGCTTTCCTCGAGGTATAGCTGGTATACACGCGTGATTACAGAACGGATATATCGTTCAGAGCCACAGAATCCTGGTGTAGCCTTATTTCAACACGTTCTATGGCTTTTAGTCGGTCGTAATTCAAAACCACATTGGAGCAAGTCCTATATGAAAAGATTCACAATCAGCAATACGTGAAGCTGTGCCTCAATTAATCTTAGGGATTCGCACGATAAGTCTTTGGTAGTTACATTTTTCCTCCAGCAAATAATCCATCAGTCATATTGCAGTACGATCCTGTTACACGGTTTCATATATGTTCTACCATATCGACTACAACCAAGATCATATTCGTATGCATACAAAACTATAAACCGTACGTAAAATGTTCAGAATACCTCGGTATTCTTCACTGGCCACGCTCTCTCGATTTCTACAACATAGTGGTTTCTGACTTGAACTCGTCGTCGCCTGCCAACCACCCGACAATTCCCTCATGCAAAATCTCGATTTCCACATTTTTTGGCCCGTACTGCTCAAGATGGTCCTTGGTCCAACCACCTACTAAACTGGCTCTTTGTCTGGACCCATTACAGTGGATGACGATTTTCTCAGTGTCTGGAAATTTCGCCAAAACGGGTGCTACGAGCTTTTCCTGGACATCCTTTGGGCCGTGGATCACTGTCGCTGGGATGTGCACTGCCTGGGTGATGTAACCGGTTTCTCTTTCGTTACGTAAATCCACTACAGTGACGGATTTTGGGGCTTGTTTAAGAGTAGAGAGAAGATCCTGTTTGGACATCCGGGTGGGCTCATTGGCCAGTTTCTCTGGGTTCCAGGTTTCAAGCCATTCTGGCACGGGAGTTAAAGCAGACATTTTTGGGTTTTTGGGTTCAATTGCTTGGCTTTGGCGCTTATACTCTGTACAGTGTGGGCAACAAGTAGAGATCTAGAAACAAGTGTGGCTGACAAGCTGGGTTATTAGTGAAAAAAGTGCGGAAAGTCACACCGACGTGCAGTGAAACGCGGGGGAATGAAGTGATGCATAAACACGTGCTACGATAAGCGAGTTGTGGATAACTCGTCAATTCTAATTTTGGAGAATGATGATATGGGGTACTTCAGGAATAAAAAAAGGCACACACATTGCAGTGGTATAGTGTAATTGGTCGCTATTTTCGGTACGCGTGAGATAGTTCGTACTTTTGGGCTCCGAGCCCGATCCTCATATAAAAGCTCACTGTCCACTCGCAATTAGAATTGACAACATTCACAGGAAAAATTGACACGTATTATTTACCACAATTGGCGCTTTAGCATAGTTCACGTACTTAATCGACCAAGAGTAGTCAGTGCACGTGCACGCAAGGTGTTAATACTCGGTGCTAATACTCGGTGCCAATACTCGTGCTACTGTTGACTCTCCTGGCGTTCACCTACAGTGGATAATTACAATACATAGATCCTTGTATGTACACTAAGGCTGACTCTCAATTTGAGTAAGATAAGCTTTTATTGGTGCTATTGATTCTGCTAGATGAGTCTAGAACCACCATGCCATGGACTGTCGTAGCCCGCGGATCACGCCCATTAGTGCCTTCCACGATCTGAGCCTTCCCTGACATCAACCAAGGTATACACTGGAACAACTCTTATTGCCACACAGTCTAGCTCCCCATCTATGTTCGCTTTTCATAAACCCCAATCTATCCCGTCCGCTGGAGCAAGTGGATCCCCGAGTCCGTCTCAATGATGTCACTATACTCGCCCACGTTCAACGCGTAGGTGGCCTCTTCAAACGCCGGCTGCATTTGGCCCCTGCCAAAAAAACCCAAGTCCCCGCCCTTGTCATGTGACGAGCAGTCGCTCTCTGTGCGCGCCAAATCTGCGAGGCTGATTTCGCCATTGAGGATGCGCTTTTGGTGGTTTTTGATGATGGCGATGGCCTCGTCACGTGTGGTGGTGATGTTGTCGCTTTTCCACGACTTGGGTCTTCTGGAAGTCACGTTTTTCACGAGCAAGTGCAGCGCACGCACCTTGCCGTCGGCGCCGACTACGGGCTTGTTGCCGTTTTCTTTATACTTGGCTATATACGCAGAAACCTTCTCCGTATCGCTGCCGTAGGGCGGCTCCCACGAGGATTCTTGGGTGGCAAGGTTCACAAAGTAAGGTTCGTTGTGTGTCTTACTGAGCCTAATGCTCCAGCTTGCAGGCAATCCGGTCTCCATGATGAGGTGAATTACTCTTGAATAAGAAAAAGTCGTACGTAGAAGTTGCTTGGTGGAGGTGAATGCGGGAGGAATCTGGTGACGCACCCGTACATCCCTTGTTGTTTCCACTGTGGTGGTCGTGAACGAAGCCAGAAGAAACTGGAGGTTGGTAGTGGCATTGAGTGTTTCTTTGATTTTCTACAGGTTCTTCGTGATTATTGTGGTTTTGGTCCTAGCTCTCCTAGCTAATCTGTACGTCTGGACTGAGCCTTGAGATCCTGCCAAGGAAGAACCTTGAACAACATCTGACCTAGTTCTTTTTTTCGTTTCTTCTTTTTGATCCAGGATCGCTATTTACTACTTTGGAGACTTTTCCCCTACTACATTTCCTCTTCTCTATTTTCTGTGTCTGTCTTTTTTTACCTGACTTGGTTGGGCCTGCGCGATTGCTCCATCCGGATGCGACTCGTCTCATGCGGATTTCCATCGTGGCAAATCCATCATCTCATTAGCCAAGACAAAGTCCACAACTTGTTTTTTCCCTTCCTGCTTAGAAGCAAACTGCCGTTCGTTCAGTCTCCTGAAAATCCTGATCCTCGCGACCTTCCCCCTTTTCACTCTATTTGCCATCGATCATGAAACGCTCCAGAGTCCGTGGCCCCAACTCCGCGTTGACTGAATTCCTTCGTGTCGAGGGAATCACCAACGCGTTCCGCGAGCGGCAAAATCAGCAAAATGGCGAAAACACCGAAAACGGCGATTCTCCCGATACCAGCGATTCTGACGTGCCCACGTCACGTGCCCGTAGCAGAAGGACCATCACTAGATCCAGAACTCCCAACACAACCCTGGAAATTGTCTCCAGTGACGGAAGCGATTACGAGGCTGAGCTCCGGCTATCCGATGATGACGAAAAAGCCCCAGATTCCTTCGGCCAGGAGGAAGACTGTGTAGACTGTGGCAACCCGTTCACCGTTACCGTGTACTCGCGTTTTGTGGATACTCTAAAAGGATACATTTGCGAGGACTGCAACGAAATCCTCAAAAAACGAGAGAAGACTGCGCGGCAGAACCAGGCCAATGCCCGCAAGCGGCGGAAAAAACTTGCCAAGGCACTTTTGGACAAGAAGTCGGTGAGAATTCCGTCGCTCCAGGACGTGTGTATCCGGACGATTTCCAGAAATATCAAGGAAGTGGACGTTTTGGGTGACATTGGTCAGGTGAACATCAACCGGATCCTGAAGATTTTATCGAAAAACAGGTCATTAGACGACTCTACAGTATCCCTTTTCCTCAACCCAGATTTGACTGCACTCGAATTCTGGGACTGCTCCAACGTGTCCAGCGACGCGTTTAACCAGATCGGCGCGTACTGCTCGCGACTCGAATCGCTCACGCTATTTATGTGTGGCCAGTTCCACAACGATAACCTCACGTATTTCAAGGAAAAGTTGCCCCACCTTAAGAAACTAGCACTCAACGGGCCGTTTCTCATCAACGACCGTGTGTGGCAGGACTTCTTCGATAATGCCGTGTGCGACTTGCAGCAGTTTGAAATCAGGAACACCCACCGGTTCTCCAACTCTTCGCTCATTTCGCTTCTTGAGAAAAGGGGCGCAAATTTGACCCTGCTCAAGCTCTCCAGGTTGGACGGGCTTGATTCTGCAGCAGTTTACGAGCTTATTCCCGAGTACATCTCCACCGGAAACGTCACCGAGTTGGAAATCTCACACCCACATAAACCGGAACTAGTCTCGGATGACTTGTTGATTCACATTCTTGCAATCACTGGGGAATCTTTGAAGCATTTAAATGTGGACGGGTGTACAGGTTTGACCGACCAGTTTTTGCTTGAAGGCGTGGCCAAATTCTGCCCCAATTTGGAGCTGCTTCTGATGCGGAATCTTGAGGCAATCACGGATGAAGGATTTTCTGAAGCATGGCAAGAATTTGCCACCATCAACTATGGCGGGCTTGTGAATGTGGATCTCACAAAATGCACTGGTTTGGGCGACCTGGCGGTGCATGCTTTGTTGGCACACTCGGCGAATACGTTGGTGGAACTTTCGCTCAATTCTATGAATAAGCTCTCCAAGAGCTTCTGGATGCAAACGTTGACAGAAAACTTCGACGACTCGAAGAAAGAGTTGAAAAACAGAGAAAGCACGGTGTTCTCGAAAGTGTCGCTTCCGCTTCTCACGAAACTCGACGCTGGCTTTGTGCGCAGTTTTGACGATGAAGTGGCAGAGAAACTTTCACACGAGTGTCCCAAATTGGCAATTCTCGAGGTTTTCGGAAACAACAGATGCACCTCCAAAGCACAAACGCGGCCCGAGCTTTTGGTCATTGGTAGACAGGGAGAGGATATTTAAAGTAGTGGTTGTTGCGAATAATCGGAATCAAACAAACTATTCGTCCGGGTAATTGATCGGGGCGTTGGCTTTGTCCAAGTTGCGGAACGTGGGCAAAACTGGTGGTTTCACGTCATCATCCAACAACGAAATCCATTCCTGGTCCATGAGCCGGTTCGTGATTTCAGGCTTGTTTTCAGTAAAGACACCCGGATGTGCCACGTGCTTGGCCCTCATCTTCATAAGTGCCTCTTCCTTAGATGGACCTTTGTCTGAGACGAAGTAATTGTTCCTGGCTAGTCTCGTTCTTGCAGACCGATTGACATACAAATCGTCCGATTTTTCAGCATCTATATGCACAAGAATATCCAAATAGTTCTCGTTGCCCAGAAGCGAGGCCGCCTGTGCCAAATTGCAACACGTAAGCTCATAGTAAATATCAAGGAATGCGTCGATGGCCATTTTCGGTAACGCTGTTGTGGTCTTGAGATAGTGGACCACACTCCTCAAATTGGTCAAGTTTTTGTGGTTGTAGCCCTCGAAATCCACAAAGAACCTCCAGAATTGCACCGACCTAGAAAACGCCGACTCGGTGTGATAGTTATTATAGAACTTCCGAATCCGCAAAGTGTCCTCTGGTTCTTCCAGCAAAAACCGCATCAAATGTACGGCAATCACGCAAATCCCGTCATCATTTAGGTACTTGGACAAGGTGTTAGTATATGCCAGTTTCAACTCTGCCGTTTTCTGTGTCTTTGATAAATCTTTGTCAACCTTCGGACCGTTGTCTTTCTGGTACCGATCCACACGGTTGAAGTACGTCGTGATAAGGTTTTCGAACGCTATTATTACGTCGGGTCCAGCCACCTTCGAAACCCACAATTTGCAAATCTGGGCAAGATCATGGACATATGCTTCCTTGACGTAGACTTTGGATCCAGTAGATCCTGAATATAGACGAAGAGCTTCGAGGCAAAACTCGTTTGCTGTATCAAAGTCATGTGCGGCTAGCATGTTCGCGTAGTTTTCACGAAATTTGGCGTGTTTCAAGGGTAAAAACGTGAAGATAGCCTTTCTGCAGATCCGATTCCTGATGTCAAAAGAGACATCCGGAGATGCGTGCTTTTCAACAAAATCGACGTATTTCTGCCAGACCTCCACATTGGTGCAGTTGGGAACAAGTGCCCGTTCGAACAAACTCACGATCAAGTCATAGTGAAGCGATTTCGTACGCTCGGAGATGGTCAGAAATGATGCAATTTCCGCATCTAAGTACTTTATCCATTCCTCTGTTTGACCATTGACGAGATCGGCATCCATAGAATATTCCTGTATAGTCAAGGCGGCTTCAAAGGGCCACTTTTTCGTGACTTGGGCCTGTGTTTCCGTGAAAATATCATAGCTATAAGTATCCACTAATTGGTGCTGTTCGATGACAGAGAGCTCGTCAAGGCTGCTTTTGCCGAATGTTTCGAGGTACTTCGGGAGCTCTGCTTCACTAAGAATGTCGGAAACAGCGAAACTTTTGTTCAATTCAGTGAACTGATTGTAGTATTGCGCGTACTGGTAGAGGGGGATACGAATGAGTCGCAAGTACACGTGTGAAAGCTCTGGCGATGTATTATTTTCGGCCGCTGACGTCTCAAATTCAACGTACTTATTCCAGAATGGGTCTGAGTTGAAATTGAGCCCTATGGCGGCTTCTGCCCGTGAAAATTCCGCACGGATATGCTGAGTTTTGGCGATGTCTTTGACAGAGGCAGGTTCTGTTTTCGTTGAGGAATCTTGCTCTTCTTCTTTGGCGGATACGTCGGGTTCCTTTTTGCTTTCAGTCATGGCCCCTGCATTGTCGTTCTTCAGACCTAGACTGGCATTCTCTACCGTCATTAACGCGGTCAAATACTCGACCCAGAGCAGCACGCTTTGCGGATAAGCATCCACGGCATTTTTCAAACATTTCACAGATTCGTCGACACCCGCCATCTTGTACTCCAACAACAGAAACTGCCGCCAGTGCGGCGCCAGATACGGGAACCGCAGCAAGAAGCTGGAAAATGCACTTTTGACCACGGAATAAACATTATCCGCGGCTTCTTTCAGAGGAGCAGCCGCCCAGGATTCTTCTAGCACCTTAAATAATGCGTCCCACTTGCGCCAGTTATCCTTATCGGAAAAAGCGGCGATTTTGGCGCTGTCCCATTTTTCTGGTCTGCTCTTAGGACGCAGAGGCAATCTCAGAGAATGCTGAGTATCCAGTGTGGAGATATCTGGGGTAGCTGCTAGGTCATTGGGGACGTAGGAGACACTCATATTTTTTTTTTCTGTTGATATGTATTAACAGAGGGTAATTGGTGTGCTTTGGTTGGAGTGGATATTGTGGAAATGTTCGCTAAAGTGATGGTGGAGATGGGACCAGTGCGCATTCCAGGGCCAGAACTAATAATGAGTGTAGCGTGAATGAACAGTATGAATTAGAAGGTTTCGGGCTATTTTTCTGTATCTGGTATCTTTTCATGGGAGGGGGTGTTTCTGAGACGATTCGACAATCTATATGAAGTGATTGGGTACTGACAACTTGGGGTATTATCTCGCTAACGGTGTAGCGTAGCACTGCCAGAGCTACGATACCAGCAGGCAAAGTCACAGGGTTTTATCGGCTGTTTTTTCCATATTGTTACCCATCCCAAGTGGAAGGTTTATGTTTTCTCGCCTCCACTTTTGGCGTTCATTTCCCATTTGGCTTCCCCGGATTACACCCTCTTCCTAATATCTCTGCGGAACTGGCATCATATATATGCCCTACTCTACAGACTACCAAACAGTAGACCCTAACCACAGACGACAACTATCGAAAAATACTAAACCGGAATTGGAAAGCTATATTTTCCTTAAACAAGTAAACATTACTATCCTGCTTTTCCCCTCGTCAAGAAAAACACGTAGAAATTGTGCACTGGCTCCGGCTGCGGCTCTACGCGCACTGCCATCTGTAGGCCCCATCTCAGCTGGCCCTACCTCCAGTTCTAACACAAGCCTCAGATACCGCTACAAATTACAAACAATGCCTGACATTAAACTTGTGGCCCCCTTCACGGTGTCGTGCAATAACCACCAGCTGGTGTTGAACGTTTTAAAACAAAAACCGGCACCTGTCGTCGGTCCAATACTGGTTTTCCAGATCCCAGTGCGTCTGGACGTGGATGTCTCTGATATAGTCCGTCAAAATGACCGGAAAATGCCCGAAAATTTCACTCAAACCCAAAAGGATCAGAATCTGGGCCATATAAACGGATCTGGAGATCTGGGGGATATCGCTGACGATGCTGGCACCGAGGAAATGCCGGCTTCATTTGTAGATCTCGGTGCGTTCCAGCCTACGAACAGACTCGAGCAAGTCACCACGGTTTTTCTTCAGGATTTCCCCGCCCTTCGCCCAAAACACGTGGAAAACGTGATTTCGCTAATAGTGCTGGCGTGCCCCCTAGAGGCGGGAAAAGAATTCCGGTTTTCCGTGATGGCAGAATCGATCAACGATACCAGAGGTGTTTTTGTGCGTCTTTCCACAGTGAAATTGGCACACTGGGCAAAACTATCACTCCCCATTATTCTTCCTGATATTACTGCTATATTTGATGAGAGCCTCTCCACATTAGCCGCTGAAGACGCCCTGGAATATTCTGAAAATCCGTCCTTTCTGGAGATCACCCCAAAAATCGCCGCTATTTTCGCCAACAAAAAGTTATATAGCCAAGGCTCCGGGCGCAGTGGCACAGAGGATCTCGACGAGGTCATGCAATACTATAAGACATACAAAGTCGAGAACTCGGAGCTCGTGGAAGTGCCCAAAGAACTCAAGGAGGTCATTGTGAGGGATATCATCAAATTTCGTGCCAAAGTGTTGACCCTCGAGCGGGAAGCAAGAAAGAAGGAAATTGAGAAAGAGCGTAGAAAGGCGAAGCTCAGGCTCACGCTGATTTTCGAGGGCATCCGGGAATCTGCTACCGAAAACGGTGCTGAAAATGAAGCTGCAGATATGGACGAAAATACGGACGAAAGTTCTGTGGAAAACCCACTCGATTCTTTGAACGATGAAGAATACGATGAACATGTGGCTGCAGAGGACAAACGACAGCAAGAAGAACTGTACGTGGCCCAATTAGCGGAGTTGCATAAGCTAGAAACCACCGAAAAAAACACGCTTCTAGAAAGGCTCCATGCTGCAAGGAACTACGAGCTGGGATTGATCGAAAACAAGCTCTCGCATATGGACGAGTTCAAGAACTTCGAGAACTTCGATGCTTCCAATGGCACCTTTTCTTCGGCTTTCAGTGCCAAAGTTAAGCTCTACTATAACAACCATGGCGAGTATCTCCGGCTCCGCAGCCACGAGCGTGCCAAAGAGGAAACAATGGATGATGAAGACCGTGAAAATGAGGCAAAAGCACTGGATTTGCAGACTCCCACCTCTTTTTCAACGAGAGCCACCAGCGATAAAGAGGAATCTGAAGCGCAGAAACCACTTGACAACACACTGGTTTCCGTTGTAGTATCGGCATTATCCGAGTTTGATTTGGCAGCAGTCAAGGAAAAAGCAGCAAGTTTGGTGGAGGAGTTTTTGGGTATTAGAGAGGACTTGTTGATCGACTTTATCTACGGCTTCGTGGTTGAGAATAACTTGGAACGTGGTGAGGAACTTATAGCGGAACTTCAGGAAACCTTGGACGAGGATTCCAAGACGGTAGTTGACCAGCTTCACGAGTTTATAGCATCTATTTAGGTTTAAATCACTACAAGAAACTGTGTTTAAAGTAAAGAAAGCATAAAATTTCTTAGGGTATAAAGGAGTGTTTGGTTTCGAAATGGTATTCTAGGAGTTTATTGAGACCAGCCCAATGAATTATGCGCATTCACCGGGTTGGAGATTGGCGGTCTGGAGCCACTCGAGCCGAAAGAAAGAGGGCCCTGCTCTGTCGAGACATTGCTTTCTGTGTCCGATGGGGGGAGCTCCACGCTCTTCTTCTTTTTGTATCTTCTGAACAAGGCGACCATCAACGCCATGTACGCGAATGTTCCAATGGATGCGCCAGTAACAACACCTCCGACGGTTGCACTCTTCAGCTTGGAGGAGGAGCTTCCGGAGTCCATCGATCCATTGCCTACGGCGACGTTGTTACTGCTCTGGGAATTAGTCTGGAGTCCAGTGAGAGGAATTCTGGAGTCTATCATCAGTGCCAATTTGTTGCTCGTGGCATCGGGGTTGTTGTAGAGCTTAGAGTCAGGCGAAAGAACAAGAGCTTGCAAAGAGCTGATCGCGTCATATGGGAAGTACACCTCCGCCACTGTGATGACATAGTTGATGCCTTGTGCAGTGTATGGAACAAGACTCTTCACGCTGACATTCGCAAACAACGTATCACTGGTAAAGCTGTACGTCAAAACTTGGGGCAAGTACTGGAAGATCTGCGCAGAAGACAACGAATGCTGTACGACAAATGGGTAGTTCAACTCCTCTTTAAATCCAATGGTAACAACACCATAGCCTTCGCCCGGCGAAGCTGTCGATGCGGGCGTGATTGCCCGAGGAAGTCCTGACGTCTGCGTGGCAACAGCATCCGTTTGGGCAGTCAAGAGACTACCTGTATTCGTGTCAGCAATGATCTGAGTTGGCACCCAATTACTTGTGGTGGTTCCGGGCAATGGCGTAACGATGTTGCTTGAAGGACCTGGAGTAATCGCGGAACCAGCAGTACCCGATGTAACTCCCGGGGCAGCCACATTACTGCTCTCATGGGCAGAAGTGGAAACTGAAATGTCGGCATTAGACGCGACCACGGTATCAATTGAAGAAGTGGTAGCAACATCAATAGCACTTTGACCGGCTGCAGAAGACACATCCAAGGACAGCTTACTTGCACCTGTCTTTACACTTTCAATGGCACCGCTCGAAGGCGCCAGCGTCGTGATAATTGAAGTCGTATCACTGATCACATCCGGTGTAGAGGAACCAGTTGACACTGACGGAACCAAAGATGAAGTGAGAGAGTTTTCAGGCAAGTCGGACGCGCTTTGAGTGCTCTCGTCTAACGACTTAGTTGAGGCAGCCTCGGTCACGCCAGATTGGAAGTCGGATGTCGAGATAGAACCAGTTGGACCCACCGACTGGCTGGTCTGGGCAGATGCAGGTTGCGTGAAACTCAGAGGCAGCGACAACTCGCTAGTTGACTCGGCAGTTGAAACAGCCAATGAATCACTTGCTATTGATGTTGCCGTCTGAAGACCCTCACCGTATGAGAGTTCGCTCGCAGCAGAGCTCGATGCTTGAGACACTTCAGAAGCAGCAGAAGCTTCAGAAGCAGCAGAAGTAGCAGAAGCAGTTGTCACCAGAGCGAAGGTGCTCGTGGAAGGCACAGAAAAAGTGGTGACTGGACTCTCAGAGGCAGGTTCAGATACGAACGAGGATCCTGTGGGCGCGGGAACAGCCACACTTGTGGAAGACTCTTCGCTGGTCAGAGTCGGGTTAATGACCTCTGCAGTGCTGGACTCAGTTCCCGACAGGCCAACAAAAACTGGAAAAGTGTTGGATGGCGTCACAGAAGCGCTCGATGTAGCAACGTCACTTGAAGTGGGTGGGACTTCCGAGAATGGCGCCAGGGTAGGTGTTGAGGACTCAGTTTGGAAGGTAGCAACCTGTGTACTCGAAGATCCCGATACACCAAAATCAGAAGACGACGCACTGTTGGTGGACACAACTGAAGACTGTATCTCCGGGGCAATGACAGCCGTTGAAGGCGACCCTGTAGAAAGAGACGATGCCAGCGTAGTGTCTGACGTTACAGGCACATCAACGGAAGAGGACGCTTGCGTGTCCGTGCTCTGGAAGTTGACTCCACCTGTTGACACAGACTCAAAGTAAACAGTGCTAGGAGTGCTGGAAGGGCTCAGTGTGCTCGTTCCTGACTCTTGTGCTCCACCGGTGGATGTCTCTAACTGGGATGCGGCAATTGTAGATAAAGTGGAACTGGCATCCTTAGCCGCCTGCGAATCTGAAGACGCGGTTGGTGCTGGAACCGGGGCCTCGGAGAAGCTCGAGCTGGTCGCGCCCACTGTGCTGCTTCCCGCGTCAGCAGATGCGTAAATATTGGCGGCTGCAGAGCTTGAAGAAACAGCAGATTGGGTATCAGCAGCCGTGGAGCTCTCGACGCTCGAGTTGCCAAGATCGGTGCTCGTTGGTGCAACTGTGGAAGTCGTAGGTGTTCCAGATGAAGCTTCCTTATTTGCAACATTGGCAGAGCTTGCAGACATCGTGGCCTCAGTTGGAGGAGAACTAGACGCATCTGTACCCGTGGCGCTGTTTGTAGTGCTTGTAGTAGAAGCATCAGTTGCAGATTCGGCAGCAGTAGTTTCAGAACTCGAGCTCGTCGCTCCCGTTTCGACAATACTGAAGTCGCTCGCGGAAGGCAGCGTGCTCGAAGATGTGGTTCCGTCCGAGGTGCCTACGCTTGTGAAAGCCGAGCTGAGCAACACCTCCGGTGCGGGAGACGAGGTTGCAGAAGTCGCAGGAGCTGACGAAATGGAAGTTGCCGAAGCCGCAGGAGCTGACGAAATGGCAGTTGCAGAAGTTGCGGACGCCGCACCAGTGGAATCGGTAGTCTCCACAGCTGTGTTATCAGAAGCCGTTGTTTCCGCGCCTGCGATATTTGACAGTACCTGTGTCGCATCAGTGCTCGAACTAGTTGTGGGAGTCGAGGTTCCGGGCGCAGAAGTGGAATCAGCCCCTGTTTCTAGCGTGGAGGCGTCAGTGTCTGTATTTGACGCGGAAGACGACGTGGCCGCCACGAAAGCGAAATTTGGCCCTGAGTCTGTGCTGGATGTGCTTTGTGAAGTGCTCGTAGTTGGCGATGTGTTTGCGGACGTTTCCTGTGCGCTTGTGGCAGAATCTGCCGCAGAATCTTGGGCTGCATTTGTGGCAGAATCGCCGGCTCTGTGATCGCTTTGTGTGTCCAGGTACACCTGGTTAGAATCCAAGGAACTCGAGCTTGTGCCGTTGTTATAGTTGGGGTTCAAAAACGAGTTTACGAGTCGTTGCACGTAATTTTGGTCGTCGGGAACAGGTGCCGCGGCTGCGCTGGAAACGACAATCGTCAACGCTAAAGCGTTTAATGTGGAGAGTCTCATGGCTCGATTTGATGGTGTAAAGAACGACTGGGGTAGGAAATTGGATGAACGAGTGACTTATCGAACAGAAGAGAACGGATCGATTTTGGGGGGATTGTGAGGTTTTGGGTTCGCGAGCGAATCTATTTTTGGTGCTCCTGTGGTCAGCAATCTAAAGAAGGAAGCAAAAAGACAACCAAAGGAGAGCGGGGAGTCGCTTGTGTTGGCCTGGTCAGCGGTAGTAGTGGTTTAACACGCCATAAACAAGATTCCAACGGGAATGACCAGAAATAACGCGGGTATTTCTTTTTGGCGGGCCTTGTCTAACAATAAAACAATGAGTGTCGCCAGTGAAAGATTTTTCCGGCGGCTAGCACAGCAAATGAGATTGGAACAATAGACCCCTTTTTCTTGTTTGTGCAGCGGAAGCAAATGGACACAAGGAAAACGAATGTGGTCGCTGAAGGCCGTGTTTTGGTGAGATCTAGAATGCTGAAACTCAGAAATGCCAGATGCACCGAAGTGGGAAAACACACGCTTATGAGGCAGGGGGTGTGAAGGGGGCGGGGCGCGCGCCTGGGCGAGAAAGGCAGAAGATCCTGCACCCGGGCGAAAATTTTGAGAGAAAAACAAGTGCAAACGATAATTGCAGCTGCGCGGATCGCGCGTGTCCTGTACACAGTTCCAAAAAAGGCTATTTTTGACCCGAACGTATTGCGGCTTTCGACGAAAACGTAGTGCGGCTCTTCATAGTCAAGGTTTCAGCAAACATTCCCAAAGGCCATTGGAAGAGGACCGGGAAAACCACTAAAAACACGTGATTCCGAGATTGTGAAAATTTCAAGTACGGCGGCATTTCCGCTGGCATTTGCACTACTGTTTTTACGTTTTCTGGGCCAAAATACTGTGAACTCACCTGCTGGACTCTGGCTCTCGATAACCTAAATTCCTCGGCAATCATGTGACTTAAAGTCTAGACCTCGTGCTAACTGGGATTGTTTTGGTGCAGCATGTGCAGGCCAACGCAGGTACCGCGTTTGGAAAGATGAAAATATGCGCACCCTCACAACGCCAGATCAATTGTTTCAGATTTGATCTTGGAGAATGCTATTGGAGATTAGCACTAAAAATCGATCTACTTATTTGGCTAAACCACTGTGAGCTGATGCACGTGAATGTCTCTCCACTATTAAGCTTTCCACAAATGTGCAGTGCTTCTCGCGACGTGCATGCAAGAATTGATTAATGATGAAAAGCTCTGTCGCGGAAACCAGTCTCCAGTATCCATTTCACTAAGGAAAGGCCAGGGGGCTCCATCGACCTCGGGTCGGGTCTGGAACGGTCTCGCACAGTATGAATTAATATTGTACCTTCAAGACTTCGGTGCACATAGCAACACAGTGAAGGACTGGACAGGGAGGTTTTCATAGTATTCACATTATCTACATTCCAGGCTTTGAGTGACGCAAACATTCTGCTGGCTTACCCTTTCTTGATAATCTTAGTTCATGATTTAGTGAGTAGCCACACCAATGGCCCCTTAAAAAACAGTACATTCCCTTCGTAAATCAGGAATGTACGTCGTACATCCTTCCCCACTCTGATCCCTCATACTCTGGATCAGATGAAATTCTCGTCAGATCAGTAGTTTAAACTGGTTTGGAGTCGAGCTATTGGCTCGAATAAATGTACACGGAGTTAATTCCACATTTCCCACAGTGAACCCCGCCCCATCCAATTACTTTGCCCAAAGAGTGCCAGAGAATGTGTGCATCAATAGAACAAAGATTTGACAAGGAGACCGAGAGCATTGGCCTATGCTACAATTGAAGAATCACTATCAGTGGAAAAGGCTCCTAAAATTGCCCTCTCTGTTCGTCAGGCAGCTTGTGCTACGAGAGCTGATGTATCATTCAACGAGGGAGCAAAAGAATATACGAGATCGGGAGTGGGCATTTCCGACATGAGGGAAAACGCTGAACACATTCTCAACCATCGTTATGTGCCACTGGACAAAACGTGGGTTTGTACCCAGGCGGTTTTAGCCACCTGATACTTACACTCTAATCATGGCAGGGTTGGGGATCATACCTGCCAGTTGTTTGCAATTTCATCTCCTGATGCCTTGATTATCTAAGGCTCTTGTTGTACGGCGGTGTTTATGGTTATGGATCCGATTTGCTCGCATAGAGGCATCCACGGCTAGTTCCTTATCAAGACATTTTCCTGCCAAGCTACTGCCCAAACGTGAAGCAGGCATACTTCACAAAAACAATTTGGGCAATCTTTCAGGGGGAGAATGTACCTAGGCCTGGCATGGTGATTTGATCGAAAGCCCTTGAGGTTTGGCCAGTTATTGAATTGAGGTACGTATCCTAATTTCACCAAAACAGATTATATTTGTAAGAAAATCTTCGAAGATCTTTGGTGGGGGTTTTCTGTTTGTTTGTTGTTTTTTATTGTATTTTTGTGCCATTGGGTATTCAGACTGAAGCTGGGATAAGTGCAGTCGGTAAACACCTACACAACCAGATTTTGAAATTTGTTCATTTGAGGGGAAGGTATATATATTGTTTTACGATCCTTTTTATTTATCAATTTGTAAAAAAGAAATAGCACCTACTATCCTTTTTCCGCTTCCCTACGCTTTTACGAATACTTCGGCTGCGCCAAGATTTGGTCTGACGACGTGACCGCGAAAATAAAAATAGAAGTGGGGACGAATACTAGGACAACGATATTATACAAAGCCATAATGATCTGGTAATACAACTTGTTTTGCCTAACAGCGTATGATTTTTGTACATGGTAGTACCTATTTTGTAAACGCATCTTGAAAAAGATTGTTGAGTGGCTTACTCACCTCTGGTATATCTTACTAAACGTGCCGAAACTATTTACAACTACAAACCACATTTCCATGAACGGTTCTCTTTCTGGAGTTTAGGTTGCTTCTCTCCCATCACTAATTTTTTTTTTTTGAAGTCACAAATCGTATTAAACCACCTTTTCTTGTCTGTTATGCAACGTTCTTTGGTGTGGCCGAAGAAGACTTTTCCCAAAAGGTTTACCCCCAGATTATTCGACTCTCTAGGGACGATATCTCCTGAATTAACCCCTTCAGGCCCACTGGAAAGTTGGAAAGAATTTCTATTAAGAAAACTGTATTTCTTTCCTTTTTTGTTTTTTGAAGACAAAATATAAATATTTTGTGGCCCTTGTTCGTTACTACTCGCTCACTGTTGCAGAAATCAGTACCAAATCCAACAGCCAATTCATCTTAAGATGTTGCTCAGGTTCAAATACAATTTCACCCGCCAAACCCACTTTTAAGAAAACACCCAGATCTTATCCATCCCCCACCCCGTCAGATGATCTAGATAAGATCTCTGCGCATCCGTACACCATCCGACCCACCACTCTCTGCACCAGTAAAGATTGTCTCTAGGCCACGTTAAGTCAAACATACTATCATACCTATGTCCCGTCTCCGGCGGCTCGATAGAGCCATTCTTTCAGAGAGCGCAGATGCTCCAATAGACTCCGACGACCAGGAACAGCTCATCGCGCATTTGGTGGAACAAAACGAGTCCTCTTTTCGGATTTCTGTCCATGTATTAGTGGCCACAGTTCTCGTGGAAATCCCCGTGTCTGTGTTTGCATTACGTCTTTCCATGCGTGGTGCCCGTGCAGTGGTTTTGCTTCTCGTGTGTCATTTATTGACGTTAGTGAACTGCCTATATGAGTTTCAACAACCAGCCTCGGCCACTTATGCAGGCAATAGCACTTTGAATAGCCATGATCGGTATGTGAAATGGGCCACTGCAGTTGGAAAAGCGCTTTTCTCATTCTACGGTGTGCTCGCCTTGAATGCAATCGTGCTTTTCCAACTCCTACGCCAAGTTTACGTTTCTCACGGTTTCAGAATCATCGATACTTTGCTCCTTCTTCCTGTGGTCAACTTGGCTGCGGTCACGCTCATTCGAAAATGGCACGGCGATGTGAGGAGCGAAATCTATGGTCTCCACGGTCTCAAGTACAAGTTTAAAACCGCATAGAAGACCTGAGCTATGATGGGGAAATATCGTGTTGCAGATACAACAGGGAGGCAGGTCTGGCCAGAGGATCTACTGTTTTCTGCTCAGCCACAGTGCTGACTCCGCCACGGACAATTTCAGGGCGTTTCACTTGAAACTGACGTGGCGATTGCGGTTACGAACTCAGTGGCTAAACTGTGGACATGCAAAACGGAAGGCACGCAGGTCCGCTTTTCGTAGTAAGCAAATCTACCACTGGCAGTGACCGCAGAATGTGCTTTGTGATGCAGGCGAATCGTTTTAAAGCCTTTGAAGAATGAATGGTTCGGTGTGTCAGTAGAATGCCCAGAAAATCCTTGACACTTGCTAAATTTGCAGGGTGGTTTTTGAAAAGCGCACCATCATAGCTCGGCCTAGGCCAGACCTTTTCCCCTTTTTCGACCCCACTCGGATTCTGAAAGTCCGTCGAAAAACACAATAGAGTAGGTATTATCTGGAGATACTGATTGCTATTGTTCTAGCACAAGTGATCTGCAACCACGGAATCTGGACATACCACACGAGTTGTGTGCACAATGGTGTGCGAAAGTACCCAACGAAACCCAACGATGACGAATTTGCAGGGCTTGGCGAGGCTTAAAATTGCTGACTATCACCAGCAAACATAATCCAGTCTAGCCTGGGCGAATGTGATGTACGGATTTGCGTCACCTAAGACAAGCGTCAAGGTGCATTGAAGGTGGCACCAAATGGGTTATCTGCACTCTACCTATCTCACTTACATACCTGATTTGGAAAGCAAATCGCGAATCCGCGCTAGCCTTCAACTCCGAGCAACCGTGCGCCGCATTGTAAATACGTGACAAAAGTAGACATTCTACAAAGCCATCAAATGACAAGAAAGGGGATTTTTGCTTCAGCGCCTCAGTGTACTAAAGGACCTAGGTGGAGATTTTCTCTTTTCTGAACATTTTGATCAGTAGCCGGGTATGCTTGCCCGTAAACTCAACCGCACGTGCAGCTCGTCTACGCACAGTCATCAGCCGCATGCAGATGCCTTTGAAAAAAAAATGTAGCGATGAGATGATCTGAAATTGGTAGATGTTGCTAGAAGTATGTTGCCCCGCAACGAGCAGGTGAAACAAACTTGCACATAGAAAATTAATGGCAACGGGGATTGAAACACAAAATCGATCATGTGTGAGAGTCACACATTTCACAAACCTTAACCTTGGTGCTAATTAAAATAGAGTTTGCCACAAGCAAACAAAACCTAGACTCTCGACCGGCTGTGGTTGCCCAAACTGTGGCCGCTAGGCCGGTAGCAACTGTGGGCACCAGCCGCGAAAAAACTTTCGCTCCATCTCCGAGGGCGCCGGTGCTCATTTCCGAGGGTCCCTGCCCCTAGTGTCTTACTGGCTCCAGTGCAACTGTGCTTGCAAGGCCCCAATCGACTCCAGCCCTAAGCTTGGTACCGCCAGCCTTTTCTTTTTCGAACCTAAAACATGGGGCCTGGCCCTCTATTTTGGGCTTTTGTTCTGGACTTGTTCAGCCATGCACCCCTATAACAAGTGTCATTGTAGTCATTTTAATTTGTTGAGTCGGAGCCACGCAGTATTTTTCGTTGGCTTTGCTCAAAGTTTTTCACTGTGAAACATGGTAACGAAGGTGCGACTGGCGGTGCGGAGTACCGAGTGGGGCCACTTGTTCCATGCGTGTTTCACCTATAGTCATCACGAACAGACAAGCGGAAAACGTAGAAAAAAATCAGATGATGAAAAAACGATCAATGGGATGCAGAGAAATCGTCCTACACAAGAGGAAAATACCCAGGGGTGGCCCTTCTTTGTGGGCAGGTGCCAACACCTCAGCTACGCAAGGCTTGGGTCTGGAGGAGAACCCCCATTCACAGTACAGCTCTATTAATGTCCAGACACTGTGGTCGTGTTTTCTTCTCCGCTTTTAGCCTCGAACAACATAGGCACGGACAACCGCTACTGATACGGTAAGGTTGTGAGGTTCGAGACACGCGTATGGAATGCGGTACCCCGCAAAATCGCACTGTAGGCCCCAGCGAGGCAAAAAATGCACCGCGCATAATGAGCAACCGGACCACGGTTACGACTTCCGGGGGCGCCACCGGCAGGCAAATTGCGCGCCACGCACATGGTTGCCGTCGTTTCTCGCAGGGCAATATTACACTTCTAGATCTTCTATAAATAAAAACGTGACACGGTGCAATACATATATAACCTCCACACGCCAACTTTTTTCAGTGCTACTTTTTATCTCATCTTGTTTTCCTGCTCCACCGCAAACACAACAGTTTTATTCTTTAGACTAACCTGAGCAGTACTCAGCCCATATTGGCCACACGATACACAGCCATACCATATATCTCCACACGCAAGTCATCAGTTTCATCGAAAGCACAACTACACAAAAACAAGATGGATTCGGACGCATTCAACAGCTACTGTATCACCTGCGACCAGTTGTGCGCTGAGAACTCCGTCTACTGCTCCCACGCTTGCAAGGAAAAAGACGAGCAGCAGTCAAACTTCATCCTACAATCCGTCAACGCGGACATCGTGTCTCCTTTGCTCACGCCTTCGTTGTACCAACAGACACAGAACATGCCACTTGCGGAAACTATTGGCTCGCCTTTGCTACTACCCGCGAGCCTCCATAGCGAAGCTACATTGCCTGATTTTTCCTTGAATTATTCAATCAGCCAGCCGTTGGCCCAGAGCAAGGCAATCTCGTCTGCGTCGCAGAACTACCGCTTGTGGTTGAGTGGGATGTAAGCTGTTCAAAAGAAGAAAAAAATCATTCAGTTCAAAAATAACATCAAAAAGATATCCACTCAAAGGGTGGAGAGTCACGAGGCACACGTCTCTCGCATAAAAAGGAAAAAATATTTCATTGGGTTTACAGGTAAATAGGGTATAATAGAAACAGCAGAATCAATATTCGTAGCTAAGCATCTCCGTCGTTGTTCTAACTTTTCTTCACAAGATCAATGTTCACACCTGTGACTGCAAACAGCGTCAAACTTAGCCCACGTTGAAAACGTTTTACTAAGCGTGGTTACTAGCGCGGCGATGGCTCACTGCATAGCAGGCACTCGAATGTTCCAGAGCCTGCGGCACGTGGATGTGTGCAAACCGAGGGCAGCGTTTGCGCCACCACGTTGTCCGGTTGCAATAGGCGCGACCGACTTCCGGCCCGCACGCAGAAAAAAGTTGGGGAACGCCGATGCGGTCCAACCCACGCGCGAATTCCGGGGTTGACATCACTGTTGTGCGTTTTTCCCAAACTGGTGCCTCCTATTCCAGCGAAATTGGTGAGAATGTCGGGGTTGAAGAGGCGAAGCTTAACGAAGTCTAATTCCCCCAAGTAGAAGTGCCCCTATGAGGTCAACAGCGACCGAAAGTGAAAAAAATACCAAGAATTCGATGATGAATTGGACAAATAATTGCCTTTGTTTTTTTTCTCTTTTCTATGTCCCCTATTCCGCTGTATCCCGCTGGTCCTAAAACCCGTAGTGATCATCCCAAACTTAGTTTGTTGCTCTGGCTTTAAAATTCTGGCTGGTGCCAAGACGCGGTGGACCCAGCGCCACGGGGCCACTTCCCGCGTTGAGGAAGAGGGGCCCAAATTCCGACAAGGCGCGGTTTCGTTTACGTGGCCCCGCTGGCTCCGGGCCGTGAGCGCCGATGTCGGTCGCCCTGCACTTTCGGGGCCCCGCTCCGCTCACACGGAACTCACAACCCAATATGGAAAAGGGCATGACAAGCACGACGTTTGTGGAGCGGGGAAGGCTATTTTAAACAGTCACTTGTGCGTTGTTTAGGCAGCACGAATAGGGGCCTAGTCTCGGCACTCGTCTTTTAGACATTGGAGCGTGAAGAGGGGAAGTCTCGTATGTGGCTGTTCTGGGTATGGAGGGTGCTTTGCCTTCGCAGCCGGTGGTTTAAGCGTGAGATAGCTCGTGGCCGGACACCTGTTTTAAATTGGTGAATTTGTCGGCTTATAGTAAGAATTAATGATCTCAATCGTATATTGTCATTGAAATGGGACAATGGTGGAGCTTGTCGTATACCCTGCCATTCAAGTGAGTCTCACCACCGAATATTCAAATCGGTCTAGGCAGTTTTCAATGAGGTGATATATGTGAATAGTAGATCCTGGAAGTGCCCCAGTCAACTCATCCAATAAAGACATGAGGTGCATTGACAGGTTAAACCTTTTATCTTGTTTGCACGCACTGGCTGCAAAATCTAGGTTTCTTGCAAATCAGCAAAGCAGCTCCAGCAGGTAGGGATATTTCCGAAGGCTTTGGAAAGCTTTTTTTTGTTTTTCAGCGAGGAACATTCCAATAGTGTGGTGTAGCCCTGCTGGGTGTATACTATCACTATCTTATAAGTGCACTCTGGCGACGACTGAATCGAACAACGCAAACTAGAAGTACAAAAGGTGAAGCTGCCGAAAAGCTGATCTCGTAACGAAATGGATCACGTTGGAGAGGAAACCAAAAGTATTTTTCAGCAAAAAAAACACCGGTAACCTGTTCGGAGATCTGTTTTAGACGTGTCTTGCCTTTCTTTTCCTGTTCTTGCTTTTCTCACGCAAGCTGCTCAGATTTTTCGACCTGGTGTAGATATTGATTTTCTTAATTGTCGGTTCTGTCATTTGTAGGCATTGTTGTATCAAACTTATATCCCATACTTTCTATCCATCATCCTGCCCCTGTTTTCCCAGACCTGCGGATTGGGGACGACATCGAAAATCAACACACTAACACCCAAAAGGAGGAAAACACCAGCGCTTCATAGAAGCGAGAGTGTACGCTATTGTCCCACCCCTTAATATATTGAACCGCCTGGCACCCCAGTTCCACCATACTTCCTAGACGATCCATAGAACTTGGTCCGCGCACGTACCCTCTCTGCGAAAAAACCGTGCTCAGGTTTTAAGCTCACAAACAGTATCCACACTATACAATACCATGTTTGGCGCCTTCAGGTCATCGCTTGTCGCCCAAGGTGGGTATCTTTGGAAAAAAGCACCCAGAATTTCCGTGCCACAAAAATCCCGCTTGAAGGAAAGAATGAGACTTGTCGACAGTAACATCGACGCCTTGTTCCAGCTGTTGAAAGCCGCCGACAAAAACACCACCAACTGCAAGAAAATCGACAATCTCTTTTTCAATTTGCCCAAGGAATCCGAGATGAAAGCGAAGGATAAGTACACGACTTTTGACAAGAAGGCCAAGGGCTACAGAAAGTCCGTGCACTTGGTGCCAAAATGGACGAAAACGACCTTCAGAGAAAACCCAAAGTATTTCTAGGTGTATTGTTTTCCTCCTGTCCCTTTCTCCGAAGTCAAGTGGTCTTGACGAAATCGTTCAACGAGTTACCGTGTCTTTTAACGATCTTTCGAGGGTCCTTGGTTTCTCCCTTTTGCATATGTAAATAGCCATTTTCATCTACTCATACACGTCTCTTTCTGTTGCTTTACTCCGTAATGTCTGTATTCCCCTATGGTTCTTCAGTGTTCCCGATCAGCTCCCATATATAGTTGCTGATGAAATAATCCAGGAATTTCGGATCGACCTCGAGCACTTTCGCCGGCTCGCTTTTCTTCTCGCTGAAAATCACCACCTTATCGTTTCCTCCGCCCACAGCCATATCGATGTGGATGCCGAATTTCTTGAAAAGCATGATTTTCATCGTTGTCAGAGTCACATTCGAAGAAGTATTTGACGCTAGAGCAGCTGCCTTCTGCTCGGCAATCTCAGTCTCTCGCCGCGCCAACCTCATCTCCAGGGCCCGCATTTGCATGATGGTGGTTTCTAGTTCCGAGAGTTGTTTTGCCAACGATATTTTCAGGATATCCAAAAGCGCTGTTTGCTCGTGGATCAAGCCAAAAACGTCAGATTTTTCTCCATTTTTCTCGATATGATCTCTGTATGTATTTGCTTGCTCCCTTGAAAGATGTAGCAGTTCAAACACCTCGCTTGTAGGTTGCCTTAGATGCTCGATTTCTACCCTAGTAGCCTGGAGTTCATTTTCTAGCGCAGAAATCGCATTTTCCAACCGTTTTTCCTCATTTTGCCACAATTCGTTGATTTTTCTCGCCAGCTCGTTGATGCGGCCTATACTGTCCACGTCAGGCTGAGTTTCAAATCCTTCCTTGGTGGAAAAGATGAGCGTTTCTGGAGCTTCGTCTAGCATTGTTTACTGTAGCGTCTGTCTATGTTCAATCGGCCAGGATCTTAGGGTTCGGTAGGTGGAAATATTTCGAAAATGTATATGTTGTTTTAGGACGAAGTGATTCGAGAGTGTTTCTCTCGTTTAGTTATCCGTTTATGTGTTGTCTTGTTTGGATTTGGGTGCTCACGTGCACACTGATAGTGCGCGAGTCCAACACCCGGTGGGCTTGTTTGGTAAGTACTGAGCAACAGATCGATACTAAAAATGCCAGAAGTAAGAAATGTCATAAAGTTGAGCTCGGGACTTCAAGTGTTGCACCAACCTATGGGAATATTAAAAGTAAGTCTGTAAATATGACTAGGAATCGATAATCATACTCCAGACGGGCTTAATGGGGAATGATTCATTAAAGTAGTTAGAAATTGCCTGATGGTCCACTTAAATCTAATCTTGCAAGATTGAAACTAGGTTCATTTACTGCAGTACAGTAATACCACAAAAATTGAAACGAACATGTCATTTGGCAGTCCAATCGATCTCCAACGTGTTGTTTTCGGAGATCCTGTGATAACCAGTTATAAATTGTTTGATATCGGAGGGAAAGGTCAGGGATGCGTCCAAGATTCCTTCACTGGAAACAGCTTCAGATGAGTCAGAACAGCCCCGTCGTGACTGCTTATCGAGCTCAAGGAATGGATTTTCAATATCCACTTGCTCATCTTCTTCCTAGGTCTCTGTGGGATCCTATCTCCACAAACTCCCACAAAATGAGGGGGATTTGCAGAAAGGGACGGTGAAATCGGGCTAGGTTGATTTGGCTAACCATGACTAGTTGTGGGCCACCGGCTGTTGACAATGCAGTAGCTTTTGAACTGCATTCTGTGGAGCAAACGGGGGATACTGGGTGGCTGCGGAAAAGGATGAATCATTTGAGCTGGGTTATGCTGAGGATACTGGGAATAGTTCTTGGGCAATTGCTGTAGAGAAGGAGATAGCATTGAGGTGCTTGCCAGCGAACTTGGGCGAAATTGAACCACCATGTCAGAATGGAACAACCAATTGAATGAATTGGACGCGGCCAGATTGGAGCCCGAGTGCCGAAATGGCCCTGTGTAATTGAGTATCTACCAAATAAGATGCTGCCTGTTGAACAGAAACATCAGGAAATGCGGCCTCCTTCGGTAGACCAGACTCTGTAGTCTGCAGTGCCCCGACTCTTGTTGAATCTGAACGGGCTTTGGTCCTCGGCTTTCTCGGCTTTCTAGAGCTGACCTTGTGGTGCCGGTAACAATTGAAACCTCCATTCTAAAAAGTATGCTTGCGCCAAGACTTACTGCCAACCAGTCTTGGTAATTACTTCTTGCACCCTCTCTATTCGGTAACTGAAAATCAACGTTATTTATCCTCGCACTCGCATGACATTACATTGTATTTCGCCAAACTTGGGCCATCTGCTTCATCACTTTCTACAACTTCGCGATGCACCCTAGCAAATACTTCGTCTTTGGAGAAAACATCTGCTTTATCGTCTCTTTTGTCTTGAGGCTCTATAGACGTGTTTTATGAACCTGGGTGCGTTGATGTGCCCGTCTGTGCAGTCCAAGGCCTGGAGTGAGAAAATGAGCCCACACTAACGATAGGTACTCCATCTTCACACTTACTTTTGTAGTTATTCCTTCCTGCAAAGCTAGTCCCCATGAGCAAGCAGCCCTATGATAATCGGGAACTCCCCACTAACCCAAACATGCCGGTTTGGGTGCTCACACCAAAGGAAGAGCAGGTGATTTTTGAGCGGTGGCGGAAGAAGACTTTTGCTCGCTGTGACGACCTCATTAAGGCATACGTGGCATGTTCCAATAGCTACGAGAGCCCGATGGAGGCTATGAAAAAATGCGAGGGTATCAACAGGGCCCAGCTAGACTGTGTGGCAAAGTACCAGACGATGGAATATTTGGACGAAGAGCGAGATATACTAATTGCAGACAAGAAGTTGAAGCAGAGGATCTACCGTGAGCGGTTGGCGGCGGCTAGGGCAAATAGCGAAGAGCGTGGCCAGTCGCTGTAGGATGCGCATAAAACCCCGTGGTATGTAAATAGGTAAGACATGTGAATAGCGAGTCATGGAAATTAGAACAAGATAAGAGTTCGTTGTTGGGAAGATGTGACGAGACATCTTTTACACCTGTAGGATCTGCGGCATATGACTTCGAAGTCTGTGTTACTTTGTGTTTCGTAAAGTGGGAAATAGAGACCAGGCTGAGTAAAATAGTGCACTAACTTACAATAATTTAATGTTATGTTTGCTATTACGGCGCCTTTTACACAAAGGGTTGATAACTCTGGTGAAAACCTGCTTCAAAAGTGACAATTTGAGCAATAAAATAAAGCTGACTCAAGCGCAACGACCTTCCCGGCACTTTGAACTCCACTAAGGGTTCTTCCGCAGATCGCATGATCATCTGTGGTTGATTTCCAACTCTTTCATTCTTGTGATGAACATGACACTATTCGAAAACGCGTACAGAACGAACAGATCCCCGTGGGGATACCTCACTGTCCGCTATATCCATATACAGATACAGTTACGAGTCATGAGTTCAATCCTCGTTTACTCCGCACACCTTTTTGGATCTAACAAGCGCTTTTGGGTCCCAAAGGATCTCCTTGAGATTCGCGACTTTCGGTTTCAATTTCGACCAACGCGATCAGAAAACTGTTCTCTCAGATCGGCATTATTAATATAGGCTTGCAAACCAGACGAACACGCGTAGTATGGAAAATACGCCAGTGATACGTACAGCGCAGGAGTTCCCCATATATACCTTCCAATATACTGGAAATCAAGGCTTAAAACACATTATTCCCCTTCTTCTGCATCGCTTCTCTCTCCCGCTCCCACACTATAGTACGTGCCCAAAACCTGCTGGCTGGCCATGAAAAATGCACCGTGCAGCATACCGAGTTTTTGGACTGCCCGTTGCTGGATGCAGGCGTCTCTTATCAAGGAGTCAAAAGAGGTCAAGTTGGAATGTAGAATTGCTGCCTGCTCACTGAGCTGGCCCATAAGCTCGTTTTTCTGATCTTCAAGTGGCATTCGTGGGGAACAACAAAATATTGTTTGTTTAGAGAAGGCTCGTGTTTTGGGTGTACGGGTGTCTCTGCACATGCTTTTGTGGGGATCGATGGTGGGTGCAACCTAGAGCGAAGAAGTGCTTTTTCCTCTTGGGAAATGTCAAGAATATTCTAGGGAGTAGTCACCAGGAGTAGGGCTCAATGCAATGTAACAGTGGCTTTATAAGTATTCTGAAACTGGTAACTCGTGGACCACGGGCAATATATGACCACATCTAGTTCGTAAGATCTAATATAAAGCTCTCAGTGGAATCACCCAGAAACCTCATCAATCTGAAGCATTTTCAAAGCCATGGAACAAATTTCCTCTGTCGTATTCCTTTATCTAAAGAATCACATGATGGACCCGGTCTGCCCCGGCCTCAGCTGCGGAAATCCCGGATCGCGCTATACAGACCAAGGCGGAAAAAGATCTTCATATAGCACACTGCTTACCACCTAGACCCGGACCGTTCTCCGAAATCTTGCCTTTATATCATAATACAAATCGACCCGGCTCTCTCCTCGTCCATATAAATAAGGAGCCAAAAAACGGAACAAAAAAAGCCAAACCCACCGTCTTTGTCACACTCTGTTACATGGCCTTGCTCGATCTCTAATGCGTCCCAGCTCCAGCACAGACCCTACTCCAAAACCACTGGAGGTTTCCAAAAACACAAACGTGGGCGTGAAACCGGCCACAAACACGTCCGGAAATACAATTCCACAGAAAGCCCCCCTGAAAAGTGCTGCAAAAACGAATTCTCATCCGCAGCTACCGGGCCCCTCGATCGCCATGCTGCAGCTCCACAAACCGGGCATTGCCCCCGCCGGCCACGCGACAAACACGCCAAAGTACGCCAAGATCCAGCCCGCCATCGCCATAAAACCAAAACCCCTAGCCGCTGCAGGACAGGGGCCGACCCCTGCCAAATCCTCCTTTGACCCGAGATACCACCCTGCGCTGTCGCCTTCGCTGGCGCTTGTGAGCAAAGACTCCAACATAAACTTGCTGAAGGAATGGGTACTTCCGCCACGGCCTCGCCCGGGCCGCAAGCCCACGGGAGGAGTGTTATCGTCGGATGACGAGCGAAAACCATCGGCCCACAAAAAGCACAAACTCCTGAAAAACAGCCGTGCGGAGCCCGAGAAAAACAGCCGCCAGATGGCGCATCTGCTGCTGCTCCTGCTGCCACCCCCTTCGACCCCCCGTGCCGGTAGCACGCCCATGGCGACGTCCAAATCCGCAAGTTCCGCGGTTCCTACAACGCCTACTAATGGTGGCGATTATGCCGCCGACTCCAGGCATGTGTGTACAAAAGGGCGCCCAGTGGGTGCGACGCGTGCACATCCTGTCAAGATGGAAAAGGCTCTGAATTTACTGGCCAATAGCGAGCCAGACGTTCCCCCAGAACAGGTGGCCGAGCTCCAGAAAACGTACCTCGCCAAGCTCAAGGAGCAGGAGTTAGTGCAGAATTACATCGACATTCTCAGCAATCAGATCAAAGAGCTCAAGTTCGTGCAAAGCGGTGTGATCACATTTGACGCGTTGAATCAGCCCTCCGTCAAAGCGAAAGTGCCTGCGCCACCACCGCTGGACCAGCTAGACCGGATCAACAACGTGCGGGATTTAGACGCCTTTTTGGCCCACTTGACCACCCAGTCCAATGTTATCCACAGCGTCACCAAGAAATTCGTAGGCGACTCGCTGAAAGAAGGGTCACATGTGCAGCTGCAAATCAAGCACTATTTGGACTTGAAAGCGGGACACACTAGGCCACGGCCGTGTTTAACTCACGAGGCAAAAAACGAGAACTCTCCGAAAAACGTACTGTTTCTGGAACCAAAAAACGAATCCGCCAGGTTCTCTTCACCAGGGCCATACGTGGATTGCGAGACAAGTGGATCTGCGTTCTTGAGTGAGAAGCACGCCGATAACTACGGCCACAAACCGAGCTCTTTCTTCACCTCTGGCTTTCTTCGTCCGCTAAACATGAATTTGTTTGAACAGGAGGATGGTATTATCAACGTGGATATCATCAATGAGCGCGACCCATTCTCTGGTAGTTTGGGCTCGATTGAGAAAAAGCGGGATTCGGTGGAGAGCGAAATGGAGGGACTTAACTCGCTGGAACTCAAACCGCCTAGTGGTAAAACAAAGAAGATTGGCTGTGGGTTTTGCAGTGGTGAAACTCCGTGTTTATGCTTTGATGCCGACAGTGTGTTTGGAGAGAAATGATAACATGGCGGATTCGACACGGATAGTGGTGAGGGCAGACAAGCTTGCTGGAAAAGATTTGTCCCCGGAATCACCCGTCTACAAAGTTGACGGAACTAGAGATGGAGCATTGAGGAATCCGCCAAGAACCAGGAAAAATGACAGAAACCGTGTAAAAAGGACTGCTAATAGTGAAGGAATTGAGTTTGCGAGTTATAACGATCATTTCAAGCCCCAAACGCAAGATCATGATTAAAAAAGAGTAAAACAGATTACGAGGTTTTTCGCCATTTTTGATCTTACTCGATAAACATGTTTTGCTAAGTACTAAATTATCAGTTACTAGATTATTAAACCCTGATAAACGTGAAAGAATTGGAGATCTCCATGCATGCGTAACATGTCACACAAACAGAGAGAATAGTGCCAAAACTTTTAGACAAGCGACTACCTTAGCTCTAGCGTCAATATCATTCAATTGAATATATGCTTCAGTATACAAAATCCGTTCCCAAATAGGATCCACTCACCAAAAGATCATCCACGAGCCAAACACAGCAGTCGCAGCCACGACGGCGTAGCCGGTTCTGTAAACGCCCGAGATGGTCAACTCCTTACCAAGATCCCACACAAGATGTCTGATTCCGTTGAAAGCGTGGAAAACGAAAGGGAACGCCATGGCAGCCTTGGCAGCAATCTTGGCCGCAAATGGCAAACCAGCAAAGGCTGACACAAGCACGGCAGAGTCAAAAGGCACGCTGAGGAGCGAAGTGGCGGCGTATCCGCAAGTCAAGGCGTAAAAAGCGCCGGCCATGGCCACGCCGGTGATTCTGTGGAACGACGACAAAATCATGGTGATTTGTGGCGTGTAAATGGTCAAGTGTGGCGAGACAGGACGGTTTTTTCTCTGGTTGACAAGAAGCTCCTGTTCCTGGTCGTGGGAGACCTTGACGGTGGACGTCGAGGATGCTCTGACAGCGGCAAAAGCAGCCGATCTGAGGGGGAATCTTGCAAGTGCTGGGATGTTAGTAAGTTGATAGATAGATGTGCATAGGCGGAGCGGTATAATGAATCTCTGTGTCTTGGGATCAAAACTTGAAACAGTCCCTTAGACGAAGATACTCGGTCTTGGTATGGTTCGGAGATCGAGGAAAGTATCAGTGGGATGAACGGAGAAACGACGGAGAATATGGCCAAGTTCAGAGGAAGACGCGGTAAATGCTCTCTCTTTTTGTAAGCTCTTTTTGTAATCGAATTTTCTGGCGGATTTCATGGTTTTCATTGTTTATATGGTTTTCTTAGGGTAGCTGAGTCGTTCACCGTAATTCGAAAAAATGAGGTCCATCAGTTCCCAGGTCACCCTTTGAGTTGTTCAAAAAGATATGTAAAATCTTAGTAGATTCTCCGTCAACGTCAATAAAACATTATATGTTGCTACCCCTTCCGTTGGTAGCGATGTCCTTCACTTCAAAAACACCGGAGCCAGCGGCTGACGAAAGCTCGAATATCCCCAGGAGGATATATAAAAGAGGTACGGGGCCCAAGGCTCTCCTAAAATACATACGTCTCAATCCAACACGAGAAAGCATTTTGATGAGTTATGAGTTATGGAAGTGAAAGGTCAAACCAGGCAGAAGGAAACTTGAAGGTATGCGAAAAGAGTCCGGGGTCACATTGTGGGAGCCAATGAGATGGCAGCAAATTACACGCGAAACCTCCGGGTATTGAGCACGTGGTTTACGTCACGTGGTCAATTGGCACAAGGGAGGTATGGTGAATTATAACAGCATTATATTTATTCTCGGAATAAAGGGTCATATATCAATGGAACTTGGCTTAAACGTTTGTTTATGAATAAAGAGTCTGGGCTGGTGCGGTTGTCTCACGCATGAAGATGCTCCTGGCTCAATGGCCATGTCTTGACACCCTAGCCTGTTTTTTCAGTTCTTGATTAATATCACGTGGTGTTTTCCACTGCTTCAAGGAAGCAATTCTCTTGTCTTTCTAAATGGTCACCCTGGGAGTGGAAACGGGCAAGCCAAATGACACGTGACCATCAGGGATTATTCGTACTATATTTGCTAGCAAAATCAAAAATGCACTAGTTGGTCTTCAAACTGCTTAGCCGTGAAATTTCCCTTACAAAGGATCATTCAAACTAGGGCACGGTGGTTTGGGCCAGCACCAGAGTACAGTATGCATGAAAGTCTTCTCTGCATCGAAAAAAAATAACGCCCCATTGTCTTCACTTTTTTGAAAGAAAATCACAGGACATCTTTTATTCTGTCTATGACGTACGATGGAAGCCTTTGGCGCATCTACTTTATGCCTAAGTCCACTATATCTGCATATTTTGTAACCAGCAGCTGGAAGAAGAACTTTTCCGCTTCATCCGTTTTTTTTTTCAGGGACTTGAAATATTTCATGGATCAGAGAAATGAAAAACTAACTTTGTTCCCCTCCTCTTTCCTATACTACACATTGGAAAGTGCACCGGGTATCTTTGTTACGCGACTGAGTGCTCGGCCGTGAACTTTTTTGCACCCAAAAACCCGTACTCAGTATGTCCAGCCAAACATCTGCTAGTTATAAAAACCTTGGCTATTTAATGAAATCTAGAAAAGGCTAGTTATTGTCAAGTGTAAGACTCTTCACATTACTGATATGGACTGGCTCCACATTGTCTGTGCCGTCGCAGTGGCCTACTTCGTACGCTGTTTAGTCTTGCCTCCACGCAACTTCCCCCGCAATATTCCCACTATTCCCTTCTACGTTGTGTTTGTACCAATCCTCACTGATTGGGACCAAGAAAAACTATTCAAGCGGTTTTTCCGGGAGAAGTTGGAGAAATATGGTGCGGTCAAAGTGTACTTTGGCTCACGGTGGAACGTGCTCATTTCACGGCCCGAGTATGTGGCTCAGGTGCTCAGAAACAACGAGATTTTCGAGAAAAGTGGCAATTGCGACAAAATTCCACATGCTGTGGTGCTGGAATATCTCGGCGATAATGTGATTTCGGCAGGAAACGATCGCTGGAGAAAGTACCGAAAGGTGATGACCAACAGTATTTTATTTCCTGACATAAAACCTATGGACGGCCATATTTCGGGACTCATTTCAGTGCTTCAAGAGAAGGCTCGGGAGAGTAATGCTGTGGCTATTCCGGATCTCCTCCAGCAGTTTTGCTTGGCGTGTATTGGGGACTGTGTACTTGGGTGTAATTTGGACACAGAGATCGAAAACATGCTGATTCTCCACAGGGTCAAGTACTTAAAGAGCCAGATTTTTCGTCCTTTTTTCTTGACCTTCCCGGTTTTGGACCATGTTCCGCTCCCAAGTAGAATGCGGGCCAGAGTAGCAGTGAAGGAATTCAAGACATTGCTCGGGCGCAAAATAGCAAATGAGAGAACGACAGAAAACGCAGACCGGTTGGGGCTGCACTTGGCAAACGCCTACGAAAATGGCGAGATAACGCAAAAACAGTATGAGGACAATGTCATCATTACTCTAGTGGCTGGCCACGAGAACCCAGAGATGCTCTTGACTACGGTGCTCTATATGTTAGCCAAGAACCCGGATGCGCAACAGAAGTTGAGAAATCAGCTCCGTGGGCTTGTCGGAAAAGAGAGAGAAGAGTTGCCTTTTTTGAACGCGGTCATTTTCGAGTGTCTCCGCTTGTACCCGCCAATCGGCCAGTTGGTGAATCGTGTGACCAGACAGAGTGTGGTGGTGGGAAAGGACATTGTCATTCCCAAAGGAGTGTACATTGGCACGAACAGTTTCATTACGCAGAGGGACCAGAATTACTGGCCAGATGCAGACTCCTTTAAGCCAGAGCGGTGGGGAACCACGGACAAAGAGATTATGCAAACGTATACTTTGGCCAAAAGCAGGTGCGAGCTCACGGCGTTCCATGGGCGGAACCGGGCCTGCTTGGGCGAAAAGTTTGCGTTGATGGAAGTGAGAAAGTCCACCATTGCCATTTTGGAGACATTTGAGTTTTCGCTCGATCCAAACTGGAGGGAAAGAATCACGCCTGCGGGGCCCATTTGGCCGGTACAACTTTCGTTGAAGCTTACCAAGATACAGAGGGAAGAAGAGGATTTGGTGGTTGTAGGGACATAATTGACAAAGTGGGGTACTATCAGCCCGACAATAATGGCGGTACTTCTTTCTATTTGTCCTTTTATTGTCCTTCTATTGTCCTCCTTTGTACTTGTATTATGTTACTTGGGGTATTATCGTACAAGCAAAGTAACAGAGTATGTATGGAGTCAATAAAGTGTTTTCCTAATAGAAATACAGAAAGGCAAAGTTCATGTATGGCAAGAGGTTAAACCAACATGAACTTTGTACAAATTCGGAAATATTAGCAAAAAGCGACCCGAAGGCCTTCCCCAGTTCTCACAAGTCTCGCCCGCACCCGCACCCAGAGCGGGCAACCGGCACACGACATCAACGGCGAGCTCTAAAGGACCCGTCTAATGAAAAGAATCTTACAGAAAAAAACCAAAGCATACAACATTTAGCGGCATAGAGAGAAGGTCCCTCTCGCTTAGTGGGGTCCAATAGGGAAAAAATGATGTAACTCTTTTTGAAATAGAATTATTGCCTGTCTCGCAGCTGGTGATAGGCGTGCACCTGGCCTGGCCCAATCGCGGCTCGTGCTAGCACCTGCTATCTGGGAGCTTTTGTCAATCGTGAACAATGGACACCCTGTTAAGCACCAAGCTCTTTTGGGGGCCGGCAGCTACATTAAAGGAAAGAACACCAAGATGCACATAAAACAAGGGTCAAAAGTCGTAGAAGTAATAAACTTGCTCAACCGTAATAAAAGTACTCAACCGTAATCAAACGTAGGTAAGAGTACCCAAAAGCACTCCAAAACACGGAACTTTTGGACAAAAAAAGCACAGCAACTGGGCCGGACATCGCCCCAGCTGCCACTTTTCTCCTTCCTTCACCAGGCCCTGTTTTCCTCGTCGCTTTTCCTGGCCCAGCAACTGTAGCACGACACGCTGGCAGCCCGGGCCGTCTGGCGCAGACAGACGCACTTGCGTGCACTCCCGCCTCGCTGTCTCATGACTGGCCCCATTCGTAAGCCAGTCCAGCAGCAGTGGAACACCTGGACACGTTGGCCTCCACAAAAAAAGAGATTTTGAGACGTCAGGATCGTCTGTTTTGAGCGCTCAGAACCCTTTTCTGAGTCTACTACTTTTTGCCCCCTCTGGAACAACTTCTTTTGTCGGCACAGGTGCCTTCACCGCCAGATAACACCTCCCGGACCCATATTGTGGCCAAAACAGACAGATTATCGGGGCCCCAAATCTGAGGATTTCCAATATCATAATCCTCCATCTTCTGGTCCACTCTCATGGCTCTGCAGAATTCGGGCTCGGTCACCATGGTCGAACCGCCACAGCACGTGCCCAGAAGCACCAGCAACAGCCGCCAAGCACCACAAAACGCCCCTGAAAACACACACCCCATGGTGCAAAACACGCAAAACACACAATCCACCCAGACCGTGCCTTCAGGGGAGTTAGCCGCCGACACAAACGCAACCAGCGGCGCTAAGCCCCGCTCGCCCGGCCCGCAAACAGTAACCGCCACCGCGAAGCCGCTGGAGGAGTCTTCGTCTGTCACCAGCTCGCGCCCGATCTCGCCCACGGACCAGGACTCCGACGACACCCCGGATGGCTCCGGCGACCTCCAGTTCAAGAAAAAAGACTTCCACAAGTCGCGCACCCAGCTGTTTCAGTCGGTGCTTTCGTCGGCATCGTTGAAATCCTTGAAGCACCAGTTTACCGTGCCGTCGCAGCCGCAACTTAAGCGCAACCCGAGCACGATTTCGCAGGGCAACACCAAGAACTTCCAGTCATTCATCCAGGCCCCCGTGTTGCTGCTGGTTACCAATTTGCGCGGTGTTGACGATGTGGAAATCGGCCAGAGGCTCCCCTTTGACCAGAAAAACAATCTAGGTGCCGACCTGGACGAATCACGCCCGCGGCAGAACCTGGTTTTGGGCCTGGCAAATGGCAGTGAGGGCCTGAAAAATCCCACTAATTTCGACGAGGACGGCATTGTGGACGACCGCGACGACGAGGACATCTACAAGGAGGAGACCACGCTCCAGCAGCAGCGACTCACGCTCAACGCTTTGAAAAAACTCTCGCTTTCGTTGGCGCCCATAATACGCACGGAGGAGGATGACCAGGGGCCGCAGGCTCGGCAACTCACAACGAAATCACTCAATTCGCCGAGACAGGACGGCCGGCTCGATGGCAGATCCTTGCGTGATTTGCGGCCTGTGTTGAGGTCTGCGGGCCTGCGCAAATCTAAGCCTTACCAGCCGGCAGAGGTGGATCTCTCGTCGTTTTCCAGCTTGACCAGACAGAGCAAACACGGCCCAGAGAGCAAGGATGGCAGCGCGGTGTCGCTCCAGCCTCTGGCAGCCCCGGACCTGCGGCAGCGGGCAGAGTCGCAGATCATGCAGCCCAGCCAAGCCCAGGTAGAGCGTGCATCCCACTCGCAAAATCAGGCACAAAACCAGGCCCCGCTCCATGGTCTGGCAGCAGAAAACCTGTCCCAGCGTGCCAAAACACAGGTGTCCACAGAAACCCCAAGCGCAGAGAACCTGGCCCGTTTCGACGACATGACCAACACGAGCTCCGAGCGCAGTCTCAGTTTTACTGCTGGAGGCCTGAAAACCGCCGAGGCGCCCGGAAGTGCTCCCAAAACGGACGTTGAAACGGACGCGTCTCAAAAAGCGGCTCTCCGCCTAATCGCGCCTTCTACTGCCCACAGTGGTCTGAGTAAATCCGGAGACCCACACGTTCCGGGCGTGCGCCACCAGAATCTTATGCGGCCAGCACAAATCTCGACGAACTTCAACCAGCGGGACATCACCGGCAGAAACCAGGGCCATGCCTCGGAAATGTCCCACGCGAGCTCCTTTGGCTCGTCGAAACTGCTTGTTTCCGACAAGCGGCTCCAGCAGATCAACGGGTTCCGCAGCCCGATGTACGTCCCGGCCGTTTTGCGCAAGACCGTGGACGAGACTCTCGAGTTTGGCTCGGACGTGGACGCCCACGACCATCATGAGAATGACTTTCATGATAGGGAAGCGGCGTCCTCGGCGAACTCAATCCGGTCAGTGGATCTGGCGTATTCGCTCGAGCCAAGTGCGTCGCCCGGGTTCCATTCCAAGACTGGGCCGTTCGAGTTGAGCAAGCGGCAGCACGACTACATTCTCCGGGCAGCCCCGACCAGAAAACACTGGCTCAAGGATGAAACCGTGATCGAGTGTGGGATCGATGCGTGCCGCAAGAAATTCAACTTTTTCGAAAGAAGGCACCACTGTCGTAAGTGCGGCGGTATTTTCTGCAAAGAACATACCTCGCACTTCCTCTACATCAACCACTTGGCGCAGTTCACCACTGGTGGCCGGGGCACGCTCTCGCGTGTTTGCGATAAGTGCATCGAAGAGTACAACGAGTTCATGAAGCACGAGTTTGGTGTCACGTGCCACAAGCCGCTGTCCCGCGAGTCGCTTCCACAGCAGACGGCGCTCAACAAAATCGACTATCGGAAGGAGATATTCACGAATAGAATGGCCAACATTCCGGTGAAGCAGCCTGAGTCTGGAGAAGATGGCAAGACGACGGATCAGTTGGTGGGTTCTGTGCCAGCAAACTGGAGCTGGTCATCATTCTAGTACAAAACTCTAAAGAAATGGACGGGCCCTGGGGCCAGCGGAGTATTTATAGATTCTTTATGAGGTATATATTGGAATATTCATGATTTGCTATGGGAAAGTGTAAGCCAAGTGAGATTTCAACGTGGATGTTTCCTCATCGCCCTGAATTTTGGTGTAAACTGAAAAGTTCTAAATGTTTGTGATATTGGATTATCTGGTTGTTTGTTCTGTTTGTTCTGGTGGTGTTCGTGGGTTCTCCTTAAGAGTACATCTGACTACAGTCTTTGCAATCGCACGTCAATTTTGAGGGAAGTGAAAAAAACAAAAAATTCATTCGAGTATTAAAAATCGAATTTCACATTGATTTCAAAGTTTGGGGAAATTGATGCTGTAGAATGAGAGATAGTTCCAGAGTTTTATATTCTAGTTTGTAATGTTCTGATGCATGCTTTTGTGATGCCCACTTCAATACATTGAACTTCCTGCTGCAAAAAGTGGGCCAGCTTTCGCGTCTGGCCCAAGACACCGAAACCAAGAAGTGTCAGTAACATTTAGGCCACCTTTCGAATGACCCTTTTCTGGGAGTATCTAGTCGTCTTAATATTCACTAGTTTTACTCTCACGTTATCTTTTTTGCTACTATTGTTTTCGGTGATATCCAGCCTTATCATGGCGATCCGTTTTGTGCTCAGATCATTCCTCGTACCTTAAGGGACGTCGAATCAGAAAAGAAAAACCTGAAGAATAGGAATTATTCATTTTGGTTTCTGTTCCTATATCCTATCAGTTTTGGTCAAATGTCAATGGTTGCAGAGAAACTGCTCTCTGTGAGGCGATTACAGCGCAACAAATTTAAGACAGTAACAAACGCACGCCAAGAGTCTGTTTTTTCATCTATAAAGACCCAAAACGTATTTAGGGAGGTCGCTAAATCACGACCAATAATCGATCTACAGACGAAAAAACCTGTAACACGCTTTTGCTGAAGTACAGCGTGGGGTGGACCGAGTTGGACAATAAGTGCGTATTTGGGTCTGGTTACAAGGTTTTTTATAGGAATATAGTCTTTGGGGATAATGAGTCAGCAATCAGGTCCGCCCTTCGATCAGATTTATTTGCCAAAATAAGAGACAAATGCAAATTTTTAAGCGTTTCACTCACCCTCCAGTAACGAGAAAAACTTAGGAAACCCAAGGTTAATCTTGATATTACCTCAGGGATTTAGAAACAGGAGTCTCAATTTAGGTAAGAGATAGAAAATAAATGAATTTGCATCCAATTTTTATCAAAAAAAAGAGCAAATTCTAAAAACAAAGCTGATAGAGTCTAGACTGTATGAAGCATGCAAAATAGCAAATTTTGGTTGCGGCCAGATCATGAAGAAAACACTGTTTCCCGTCCGATCAACGTTAGTTAAGCTTCATAGAGCGACACTGAGTAGTGTAGTGGGAGACCATATGCGAAATTGTCGTGCTGCAATCTTTTTATGGATTTGATATCAACAAGTGCGAGAGTTAGTTCAGATTATCAGGGGGAAGGGAGGCGAACGTATGGGCGCTTTCAAGGGAACTGAATGCCAAACCTTTTTCAACATTGCGTGATTGGTTCGTGCAGTTAAGTTTCCCTCGCATTTCGCGAGGACTATTGAGAATGGCTGCGAAAAATGTGTCCTTGATAAAAAAAAAAAAAAATAAAAAAAGAAAAACTTAGCATTGACTAAATATGGTGGAACAAACTTTTCATGAAAATCGTATAAAACTCACTCCTCGTAATCTTCGATACACGTGGGCCTCCCATAATGGTCATACTTCTTCAGTGTTTCGAACAGCCAGTCTCTCTCATAGTTAATTTGTATGACACGCACAACATCACAATCGCTCTGATAGCGCACCAGATTATCACTACAGAGTTGAAAATCTCTGTGTCCCTTGTAAGAAAGTCTCCAGTAAGCCAAGTTATTATCGGGTAGTGGTATCAACTCAAAATCAAGGTCTTCCAAGCAGTTCAAAACAAGCTCCCCTTGTTTGTTAACGTGCAAATATTTTCCATGATCAGCATAAAGCAAGGCCGTGCTTTCGCAAACGTGAATGGTTGTGAGGGCATCGTTGGAGACCAACTTGTCATCAACGATACCTAGTCTGGTACAATCAGGCAATCTTCCAGGTGTATCATAAAACAATGAGCCTTCCTCAATAACCCCGGGAATAGGAGAAGAAGCGACAACTTTGCCAGAAAAGACGAAAACCAAAAGGGCGATAGAGATAAATTTCTTCATTGATAGTTCGTTATGAAGTTACATATTTGGAGTACACCGGCATATTTATATTCCAAATAATCATCTTGAGGTGTCACCTATGTCCGCCACTTGCATGATAATTGCCGTACAGCTCTTCTGAGCAATACAAATTCCCATACTAGGATACAAAGAGGAGGTGAAAGGCATTTGATTGTATAAGCAGATCATCCTCTATACCGTATCGGGGTACTCCAGTTTGAGAAAAATATCTCGCCACTCGACTATCCACGACCAGGCAATATTCCATAACAATAATCAGTCCTAATTGAGATGCGAATCCAAGTTCTTGACCGGAGATTCCCGAATTTGGAGGTAAAACTAAGCGAGGCAAGGTTTCTCTTCCATTATTGTTGTCCTTTGCGATTGAAGGGCTTTCTAACTAAATACATATTAATCCTTCTACGAGACTTCACTATTAAGTCAATAAGCTTTCTGCACTAACGCAAACACTGATAATCTACGGGATATGACTCAAATACGTGATTCCTATTCAAAATGTGAATCATTTAGAACCGTGTATTCTCACTGAAATAAACCGACTCTTCGACTACCCTATTGTTCCGAAAAATACCACTCGCCTGAGTCTGTTCTATGATAGCTGTTCAGATCCTTGAGAGACCTGTGGAAGTTGTTATTTCAAAATGCCGAAATAAGGTATCAAGATATAATTTCGTGTAATATGGGTTTTACCATATTCGTAGAAAGCATGCTGTTGATAGCCATCGAGTTACGAGGTTCTATTTACGAGACAGCCACACCGAGTTGCGTCTTCTCAAATGTACTATTGTTAGCTTAACCTAATAATGTTATGCTCATGTACTTCACGCAAGGCGAAAGCATTGGGTGGGGGTTTCTGAAAAGCAACGCTACTCAGAAACACCATCACCAAAATAGTTGATAAGACTTGAAGAACGTAGAGAATATGGAGGGGATTTACGGGTGATTTCCTGTGATGACCCTGCTTGCAATATGCTTTGTGTCTTTGAAAAAAAAATCCATATCACTGGGATGCTACAAGTACCAAGAAAGATAAACATACAAATTATCAATTGATCAAGAAGGTTAGATTGCGGTAAGTTTTCGAATAGTTCTGGGACCTCATTTCAAGCTAACTATCTAGGGGGGTGAGACTAAAGAATCCCGTCTTCACTCATGATAGAGCCATTTCAACTCATATTCAATAGAGGTCTCCCGCAAAACATCACAGTTGCTTCTGTAGCGGATCAGACCGTCACGGCAAAGTTGGAACATCTTATCACCCTTATAGGTAATTTCCCTGTAAAAAGCGTCGCCGACAGTTGAGTACTTCACGCCAAAATCTGAGTTTTCCCGGGGATCCAACTCAATCTGTCCCAGGTTGGTCACACTCAAGTACAGTCCAAATCCGGGGAAAAGAAACGCTCCAGAGTCGTATAGATGAAAGGTATCTGGCTGATTATTTGAGACTAGCTTATTCCCATCGATTCCCAAAAAAATCTTATTGGATCCTTCAGGCGTGATGAGATACAAGGCTGCCTTCTTGAAAGTTTCAGCCGCACAAGCAAGAGTAAGGATGGATAATACGATTAGAAAATTCATGATGCTTTCCCTGATAAGCTCTTGGTGTTAGGTAAGGTGAGTTATACTCATTTATAGAGTTGATTTCATCTGTACTCAAAGACAATGGGAGTAGTAGTTTGTCACCTCTTTGTTGGGCTATGAGATGAAATTTGTGACCCCGCATAATTTTAAAGAAATTAAAGGGTTCCGACGGAATTAGAAAGAAGTGAAATTCGAGCTAGAATAGAATGGGGTTGATTTTACTGCAAGATTTCATATCTGAAAACGTTCCCTCAGTGAAGGCCCCCAAATTGCCAAGAATATGTAGTTTCCACAAGAATTCGTACCATGTTTCACTTCTAGCGACACCTTTTATGATGTTGAAGGAGTATGGTTTTTGGCGATCTTGTTGTAAATTCTTTCATTCTCGCATTCAAGGTTTCAGTAGGTCACACTGGTGAGTCACGCTAAGACTGATGAGCGGGGCTGCCAAGTAGGTATCAGTTTATGTCCTTCCAAAGCACAAGTATAAGGAGGAAAACAAAAGATCAGTGAATTACCTTTATGAAAACAACTCAAGATCAATTTCATCAGGCAATCCGACATACCGAAAAGACTTGGCTATTGTGAGAAAAATAAGGAAATAGATGCGGGAATGAGAATGAAGTGTGCGTCGTTTTATGAAGTAAATATCGTTACCAAAAAGTTGGAGAAACTTAGCCAGCGAGTGCCAGGTTGAGAAGATATTTGTTTGCAGATGTAATATTGAGTAAATTACTTGTGGCTTCCTTATATATTTCACAATTAATGAGGCTGAGGAGTTTTAGAAACCCCACAATTCCCCTTGTCTGAATTAGAGAATCATCATGATATTACACGTCTAAGTCAGACTTGTACCCGGACCTGACCTAGGCCCAGAGGAATTTTCACCAACCAGAAGCTCACCAGAAAAGGCCAGAACGTTAGGATTTGAGAACCTTAAAGTTTGATTCCCAGCTGTTCGCTTTCTGAACGGCCGGATTCCTTGGTGAGCGAACAATCCCGCATGTTTCGGCACAATGGGGATTTTAGTGGGGGTCAACAAATGTCCTTTACTCAGGGGTTTTGCAGATGGTCTTTTCAGGTTTCTAACAGGCCTATCGAGGGAGTTTTGCGATAAAGGCTTGATTGTATTGATAGCATTTGCTTTGCCTGGAATTACTCGGACAGTTTCAGGTGGTATTTCGGTAAGATCGCTCGAACCGTCTACCTCACTTGCGTTGGGGAAGAATTCTCTCTCAAGCCTGTTCACATTCCGTGCAATATTTTTTCGAGCACTATTTCTTGGTGGCTGAATGGTGATAATCGCATCTAATGATAAATCTTGATCCTGCTCAGTCTCTTTATGTGGTCCCAGCTCTGTGTCAGAATTCTGCTGTAGAAATAGATTACCTGCACCGGGAATATAGCTTTTGATACCCGAGGGTGACTCTTTGATGGTTGCGATTTTTTTCATATCGAAGTCCAGTAAAGTTGGGCTACTCGGCAGTTTGCTGATTGTTTTCAAAAGGTTGTGTTCGGGAATATTCTCTAGTGTAGACTGCGCTCGGGACTCTTTTTGTGTTCCACCTTTAAGTGCCAGCTTGAGAAATACCTTAAGAGAGTTTCTTCGCGAGCTAACGTATTTTTCGTCAAAAGTTTGGATGAGCTTGGCAAAGGAAACCTTTTTCGCAGCTCTTGAAGATTGTTTACTCCCTGAAGCTCTTTGACTAGATGAAACTGAGGGTTTCTCTTCCCGTACTCGACAAAACGACATAGGAAATCGAGCTTCAGCATTAGCTAGAGCTTCTGCTGGAGTGGGTGTATTTCGGGAGCGGAAACGGAAAGAGAGTCTGCTACTTGCACGGCGAATACCTCCTCTTTCCCTTTTCCCTTGTTCTCTAGCTGACGGTGGAATTGTTTTCGGTATCAGTACGGTTTCTGCATGCGCTTCCATGATCTCATCTCCAGCACTGGGTATGTCAGATAGTACCATCGTCAATAAGGAAGATGTAGGGGCCGAAAATGTCAAGCAAGGAAAAGATTGATTCGAGCAAACTATACGTTTCCTTCATGTTTTGCGCATATACCAAAATAAAAAAATGCAGAGCATAGATAATTAGTGCAAGATCAGTTTATGATTTTGATTGACAATCCGAAGTTGATGATCGAAATGTAGTATCGGTTAGGAAAAAAAGAAGACTTCTATAATTTGTCTGCTGCTAAATGGAACTCTACTCATTTTATGTTTGGTGATTGCACATTGAAAAAATGAGGGGAAAATGAAATTGCGTTTAGCTTCTTGCTAAAATACGTCAAAGAAGCAACAAGAATCCTTTAGGAGAAGACAAGACCATGGAAATAAAAGTTATGGCTGTCGTACGCAAATTTTTGGATCAACACAGAAACGTGAATATTCTCCAGGCCTATTTTAACGGCTTTACACATCGAGAAGGTCTCACAACATTGTGCCTTATCCTCCACTAGAATTTCGCTCTCGAATCTATTCGGCTGTATAGTCAATGTGTCTATCTAACAATTTGTAATTTTTTGATGGTTGCCCACAATCGCGTCAACGTCGTTTCATGCTTTGCAGTCCTTGAACGTCCGACCAATCTCGCAAAGCGAACTCGATTTTCTCTAGGGAGCAAATTGAACTTCCAAGAGATATCTCGACAGCACAGCCTTTTATGCTTCTGATTTTCTTACATGGAGTGCGAGCGTACGAAGCACACCATCATCGTTTTCCACTCTGCGGCTCTGAAGGCTTAATCTCTATGGGTGTGTCATACAGAACAGTCTTTCACATGTCATTGGAACTTTCTGCTTCAGATCTTGCTTTCATTCTTGAGAGTCTCAAATCCTCAAGGTAAAATAAAATCGTATCATGCCAGGTTCGAAGGTGTGTCTGTCGTCCACAATGATCACCAGAACGCCTAGCAAATTCTTCAAGAATCTTAAGACCTGGTCGTAGCACGCATTCCTTGAAACGTTTCTGGCGCTGTTTTCACAGTTTCTAATGCTAGTACTGGAGTTGATCCCGGGTTATCACTTGATTATCAATAACTACGGAATGTTTATAACTAGGGGAATCACAATCCTCGCTTCGACCGATTACACAGCTTACATACAACTTGTGTTATTCATGCATATGAGGTTTTTCACTACTTGTTTTATGCACCGGGGGATCTATGTGCATGATCAATTGTGCGAAAGCGGTCGAGGAGAGTCGCCCCGGTTGTGATTACCCTGGTTACGCCCAAGCAGACACTCAAACTTGACCATGGATTTGGCCCGACTAATTTCTATTTCCTTATGACTACCAAGTTGTTTAAGACATGAAAAGTTTAGGAAATCCAACTTTTCCTGAGGGAACAGTACCGTGACGTTGGAGATATTCAGTTGTTTCGAAATATGTTTTGAATGTCCAGCGTGGAGCCCTCTCGATTCACGTACACCTCCAGACAATAACAGCAAAGACAATGATGCAACAAATTGTAAGGAAAGCGCAATTGCCTTCTAAAGTGTGCCTAACTCTAATTTGTAGTCGGAAATTTGTAACCAGCGCCGAGATTTGCAGCCGCGCGCACTTTTTGCAGCCGTTGCTCGGTTTGCTTCGGATGAACTTCATTTTCGATGTTCGTGCAAGAAATCCCAAACTTACTGAAAAGATTTGAATAGTTATGTTTCACAGACGACTTCGAAATCTCCTTGAGGATTGGAGCAACTTCAGCTGGCTATTTCTAGTTCTTTCACAGTACCATTGTTCAAGGGAGGAAGCATAATATTGCTGAACCAAGCTTCGGCAAAGACACTGTTGGAAAAGCCTTTTATTTTTTGAAGAAAACACTTAAGTGAGGTGTTTTGAGGTCTTCGTCATTTCCTTTAGTTCCTTCCCTGGTACGGCAGTAGGGTGACTCCCCTTCCCATAAATAATACACGCTACGCCCAAAAAAAGCTTGCTTTTACCAATAGAATATCTCAGCTATTCATCAGTACATACTAAATGAATGTTTTGGTTTGTAACGGGGTGAGTGCCAAAGTGGGGAGCTTGCTTTGATCTTTCATGTAGGCTAAATAGTATGAAGCAGTCTTTATTAGTTCTATTCACAGAATGATTTGAGCTCTGTAAGATTTTTTGTTCAGCATATATATATAGCGATTTTACCAAGGTTCACCTCGGTATATGGGGTGAGTTCCCCTCCAACTTGTGAAAGTTCTTGTCACCATTAGCCAAAATTTTGTCCTTTTCGTCTTTGAATGTCTTTTTTTTTGTCTTTTCGGTTTTCGATTGTTTTTGTGTTTTTGTGTTTTCATGGTTGGTTGGTTTGTTCTTCTGCTTTCTCCTCTCGTTCCTTGCAGCATTGTTCCTCTTCCGCCTTCTCTTGTGTTTTGTTGTGGGAGGAATCTCAGGACTCAACTCGGCAATGTGGGGTTCCACTAGACAAACACTAGGGGCACCAGATTCAGGCTCCAAAGAATTCACGAGTTCTGCCCCCAGCTTTTCCAAATAATGAGCTTTCATGTCTCGCGCAATATCCGCAAAACCTTCTTTCACCAGATTGATCAACATTCCAACCGACTCATTAGCCAAACCAATATACTCAAACTCATTGATCAACAACGTTTTGAATTTGTCAAAGTCAACATGGTAGTGCCACATAGCTCTCGTAGAATAGGCGCTTGCAAGTGTGCAAGCATGAACATCCACGGAGCCAAGCTTGTCATGATTGAGTCGGCAAAAGAGTTCGTAGGTCCACCCAAGCGGATTAGACATTTCCCGAATCTTGTTCACATCACCAAAAATCCTCATCAATCTGAGATCAAACATTCCACGAAGGGCAGCCAAGCTGGCCCGAGCGATATCCATGCGGTAGTCCATGTAACCAATTTGCCAATTGATGTTTGCGAGTTCCGTATTCCAATGAAGGGTATCGTTTTTTCTGAAGTCTACCTTAATCATTGAGAACACCTGCTTGAGCCCGTTTCCCAAAGAAAACATCTCTTCCTCAATAATTCGGATGGACCAGAGGTCGTGGATCAATATCCTCATATTCTCGTCACAAGGCAGCACCACCTGGTTGAGTAAGTTTTGAAAGTCTTGGCGGAACTTGATGATCGTCTTCTTCAATGTGTGTGCCACAATGGGAGAGTTGATCCCATTGATCTCAGTGAAGGCGTTCTGGAGCTCAATGGGGTAGTTGGGGTTTTGGAAGATCTTATCCTCAACAGCGAATGCCTCAACTTCTTCCTCGCTGGACTTCTTCTCGATCTCAAGCTTCTGTCCTGATGCACCACTTGTCATGTTTTCCTCAAAACTCAAATCTGGGATTGCTCCCAACGCGGCTTTTGGGCTGGTTTTGTCACTATGGTCGTCCAAAGAAATCTTTCCATTTGGGGTGGAAGGTTCATGCTTACCAAGCAGCAATGTCAGCGAAGCAACAGAAGTATCAGGGGAATCGGACCTAAAAAGCTCTTCAAGTGTGATCTTTTTTCCAAGCTGAGCAGTTGGAGCTAAGCGAAGTGGTCTCAATTGGAAGGCCTCATTACTGGGGCCCTCATTCTGAATCAATGCAGAAAGTTCCAGGGTCAGATTGGTAACACTGACTGGAAATTCTGGAATGGTGACCCCAATCATTGAAGCAAGCAATCTCAGTGCTGCCCAGTCCCTTCCATCATCTTGTGGCCTCTTGTCACACGTCACATCTTCGATCAAAGAACTGTCTTCACCGTTTGCAGCCGAGTTCTGTGGAGTCCCAATTAGGTCGTTTTCTCTTGCATGTATAACAGTGGCAGCTTCTGGTCCCGTGACCTCGTGTCCGGCAGATAGAGGGGTAGCATTGTCCGCTTTTGTGTTCTGCGCGGTGGCAACATCCTCTTCGGTCTGTGTTGGTTCCATAATGTCAATGGGTGCAAAATCAGTGGTTGCAAATTCTTCAAGATTGTTTGTCTCTGAGGAAATATCTTCAATATTCGTGTCAATAGTGAAGTGGTAGTCTTGGGCCATTTTGACTTCAGTCTTAATCGCCGTGTCTAAAGTTCTAGAGTGGTTCTCGCTTTCATCGTGTTCAATGAGGTTCATGCTTTCAGAAGAAGAGTCTATCAAGCTGGTAGATTCATCATCCTCGTATAGTACACAACTCTCAACAGGAGTCCCCACTTTCTTGTAGTCGCTGGTGAAGTTAGAGAAGTAAGCTGGTCCAAAAGTCATGGCCATTTTGCCATCCTCCAAAGCCGTAGCATATCTTGGACGGTGAGGGAAAAGCCTTCTTGCGACGCTTCTCAACCCCGAATGGGAGACTTTGCAGGCTTCAGCTACACTGGAATCGTTCTCCTCCATGAGGTTGTCGTTCGACAAGAGAGGCGTAGACTCGGGAAAGGAGGACTCATTTCCAGAAAACCACCTCCTGTTAATGAGCTTCTTCATTTTCCCGAGTAATCTCTTCCTATGTCTTGGTTTATTCTGTTTGCCCCAGCTCTCTGAACACTCTCCCAGTGGAGAGTCCCCCGGTGGCAAACAGAGGTTATCATTGTCCCTCAGAGAGTTGCCCAAAGAGGCAGCCTCAACTTTTACACTGTGGTCGGAGCGTGTGGATAGCTTCTTTGAGAAGATTCCAGCAACTCTACTCTTGAAACTCCGGTGGCCAGACGAAACTACCATTGGGGAAAATCTTGAGAGAAGAAGATCCACCCAATGGCCTGATCTACCGCCGAGGGGAGTTACTAGATTAAAAGTTGATAGTTGGTAAAATTGACTTTCCTAAATGTCTGGAGATAAAGGAAAAGTCCTTCCAGGTACTTTTTGCAAAGTTCTGGGAAAAGGATGGTAAAGAGTGGTGGTATAAAAGAGGCTTTTTTTGGGGGATTTCTCGCTTTTTTTATATGTTTGGGGCACAAAGCAGCGAGTTCTCACGCACAGCTAGAGCCACCAGCGTAGAAAAAAAAGTCAAGTAAAGTGTCAGTATCAGTGGGGTCTAGAGCGAGTAAGCCTTTAGATGTAACAAAGGATCAGTTTAAATCGGTGATCTAAATGCAAATGCTGATACATTTTACATTTGCAGCCATTTTGCAGCCACATGTGCGCTGCAGTTTGTTGATAGCCAGCCTCATACAAACACTATCAGTTGTCTTTGCTAATGATATTGGAAAAATGTTGGTGACTAAAGACAGGCAAAAATCTTGATACACTTAACTCAGATTCTATTTTTCTCGTTCCTTTTCCTATTCTTTTATTGTTCATTCTTGAAGATGGAGTCAGCTTCTCTTTTCCTCCTCCACGGTCGAGTCATTTGAAAACTGGGCGTTTGTTTCTTTTCATCAAATATTTAAATTATGAATACCACTTGCAAGAGCTTAATAATTGATTTTTTGCTTCCTATGACATCTCTGACAATGTATTTCGTTGAGTCTACCCCGCTTATACCCTGCTTCGCATCTGCTTGACGCATTTGAACATGTGTTTTGCCTTCCTCTTCTTTCTTATAACCCTCCGGATGAAGTTTGTTTTGCTTCTGCGAAATCTTTTTCTTGTGTTTCTCTAGTAAAAGTTACCTCTTCTTTGAGAAATGCATACATGGTGGAAATAGTATATCTCCAAGTACAAAATAGGAACACACTCGTATCCCAGAGTAAGAGTCAACTCAAAGGAGAGCATCTCACTTATTTTATATAAGTGTACTTAAGTGTGTTTAAGAATAAGTGAAAAGCGAGGAATAACCAACAAGCAAACTCCTAACCACTATTCTCTAGTGTCTCCTCTCCTGCCCACGAGAAACTTGGTATTCAAACTCCGACATCCCTAAGATGAGGTCTGTTTGCTTAAGAAGATGGCAGAATTTTGAAGTTCTCTTTTATAATTCCAAATTGACAGTTTTGTAGGTCAAGAAGTGAAATGTATGTTGTACTCGATGGTCACCTTTGAGAGGCATCATTACACTGGAACTCCACAACACGGATTGCGTTTACGGAGTAGTTTCGAAATGTCCTGGAAATTTTCCCTTCTTCAGTGAGTCAAGGGTTTACCGCGGACTAATGGCAGAAAGATGTGGTTTCCAGACAGGTATAGGCACTGTATTCTTTATCATTTGCGAATGATAGACTTTAATTGTACGTTTTGCTCAAGAGAGAAAAGGTCCCACTCACTCACAAGGAGAAAAAGCTTGTTTCTTACACTGAACATCTATGTAGTTTCCTTTAAAAACAACTCTTTTCTTTTTTTTAAGACAAGGGACTCGAAAAGAAGAGGTCACAATGCATATTTTCTCCCTACCAGAAGTACAAATTACAGTTTCTTGATAATAAAGCAAGGACGGGCTTCCTGCTTTTATAGACAACTGCAAATAAGTCTCAAAAATAATATTGTGGGTGAAAAGGTGAAAAAAAGTGAAAAATAATCGAATAGACAAAGCACTTCAATTGTACCCTTCTGTAAGGCAAAAAAGAGGGTATTTCGGTTGCGGCCAGATCATGAAGAAAACACTGTTTCCCGTCCGATCAACGTTAGTTAAGCTTCATAGAGCGACACTGAGTAGTGTAGTGGGAGACCATATGCGAAATTGTCGTGTTGCAATCTTTTTGGGTTTTTAGGTCAGTAATTTTGTTGATTCTACAATTAGCCTTAAGTAAAGCTTCTTCTTTCCTTTTTCTTCCTGGCCTCTAAAAAAAGACCTACCCGTCAAATGGACCCATTGAAGACCCAAGTTGCTTTACAGGAAGTCGCTATACCACAACCTGATAATCAGATGCGTTGCCGGTTTTCTCTAGGGACGAAGGTTTAAGAGACCCTCTGTCTTTGAAAAAAAAAAACCCTACTTCCTGTAATACGATTTGTGTCTTTAAAAAAAAAAATACATTCGTCAGTCTCAGGAAGGTGACGCCCTCCAGCCTCTTCTGGTAAGAAAAATGAAGAGATGGTTGCGCGGAACCAACCCCATGGGACGATGACAGAACATGACTAGTTTATGACGATGAACAAATGCGTGCCAAGAGGGCCTGCCTTTGCTGAAGTTCAACGTGGGGTGGACCGAGTTCGACACTAGGTGCGTATTTGGGAACTGATTACAAGGTTTTTTCTATAGGTATATAGTTTTTGGGGTTGATGACACTAGTCATTAACCTCCCCTTTAATCAGATGTATCAAGCAAAAAAAAAAAAAAATCGTCAGATAAGAAAGCAAAAAAGTCTTTTCCAACCTGGATTTGAACTCAGCGCTCGTTTATCCGGGGAAGGTTTGCAGATCCTGAGGACAATATATGAGCGTTACTTGACCTCTTCTGCACCGGCAATTGAAGCGAGCGTTGGAGCGTACTTAAGTGCTGTCAGACTGACATAGCATGAACCCCGGGTAGAGAGGGGGAGGAACTAAGGCTTGGGAAAGTCGTAGTTTCTTCTGACCCAGATCGCTATCCAGATGTGTTACGGGTTTTTTGTCTGTAGATAGATAGATAAATTTTTGGTTGTGGTATCGTGTAATACGATTTGTGTCTTTGAAAAAAAAAAAATAATAATTCAACAATGGTTCTCGTATGTAAGTTCGTATATAAGGTCGTGTTTTGGAACTTACACCTGCGGAAGTGAAAGATGCTCACAACAAAATCCTTCACCAAGCTAAAGACTATAGTTGTCGATGGCCGGAACTTTACTCGTAATGTCGTCGTGAACAAATGACTCTGTTAATCGATGATACTAACAGAAAAGAAAAATTGTGTTTGGCATCAATTGTTTTGACTTCCGTAACAAATCAAGACAAATTCCTTGCTTGTGCTGCGCTCAAATGAAACATGTACTGCATCCGAGGGGGGTAACACGAAACTATTGACAGTGAAAGTCAAGTAGGGTCATAAAGCACAATATTGCGCCTGGAAGATACACTTCTTGTCTTTCTGTATTGACTTCACTGTGTGGTCATTCAGAGATCACGGCGAATGTTTAGGGCACAGGCCACGTGATTGGAACTTGTCTCGCCTCCTTAGAATCTGTTCGGGAGCATGAAAATAATGAATGCGATGGAATAAAAAGGACAAGTTAAAGTCTTGACAACACCAAAAATATCATATCGAAAAAGTCTTTTGTCCACACGATACTGCTCCAAGCACTTTCGACCTTATCATTCTCGCGCTCCTCCTCCATGTTAGGTGTGTAGCCAGCAACGTGAAAGACAACCTCTAGTACAATATAGCGTACTCGGTAATGCTACTATTAAGTCTTTTCCCAGTAAATTCTTAGATTTTTCTAAGAATGCTAGTTCAGGAAACAACAATGTCGGCGTGTCCGCGTTATCTAATCCATAGATGCAGAATATTGCCCTTGTCACTGCGGATAACGTTAAGTGATAAGGAAGCTTTAGCTAGCCTAAAGGTCCTCATCGTCGTCGTCACTAGATAAGCTGCCTACATCGCTCAACTCGCCATCGTCGTTTTCCTCATCTACCTCTGCCAGTTCGTCAGGGGCTATGTTCTGCAGCGCGTACTGTTGCACGTATTGCTTTACGGTTTCGTTGTACTTAGCTTCGTTTTTCGTCATAAGGCCCGATGCTTCTGTGTTAAGCGGATCGCTGGGATTTCCGTAACGCAAAAGATGTGGTAAAAAGTTCTCAAAGATATTTAAGAGGCCGAACATCGGCGACCAAGTCTGGTTAATTACGTCAAGGCAAACGGAGCCCGAGGATTCATCAATGTTTGGATGGTAGATTTTATTGACAAACCCAATCAGCGGCAGCTTGATGGGGTATTGGTCGGGCAATTCGACCCGTAATTTCCACACCCCACCCGCGTATGGGGTGTCGCTCGGGCCATGGAAGATCACGTGGAACTGTTGCATGGAGTCGTCGATAAGATTGACGTCGAAATCGCTCATCATCAAGTCCATGACGTCTTTTTCAATTCTTCTCTTCCCACTCATGTTTATCTATCGTGTATGTGTATAATATGTGGCGTGTGAGTTACGTATCGTGGTTATTCGGTTAATTATAGGTGGCAAGTATTGTGGAGTGCGAGGTGGGGGGTGGTCTTATATGAGGGCGTGTGAGTGCTTGCCCGGTTTGGGCCACCAGCCCCATTTTCGCAGCGATCTCTGGAGCCGCCGGTGCCGAGAATGGGGGAGTAATATTGCTTAATTTTGAGATCTAAATAGTTTTTTGAAGTATATTATGGCTGATGGCTCGTGCACGGACCGTTCGGTTTTGACATATCACAAACAGTTGAGATGGTGGTGGTCCATGTTGCCCTCATACTGTTTCATCCTTTAATGTGAGTGGCCACAGTCGCGGGGAAAATCTTCGCTACTTCGAGGACTAGTATTACCTTCACTATATTTTTCACAATTGGCGTTTTGCCGTTAGTATTAGATTTTTTTTTTTCGGTCTCTATTTTACATTCATTGCTATAAGGCAAATAAAACCTCAACTCTTTTTCACACTTCAACGTAGCTGTTTGATTACTCTATGGAATATCAACCCACCACCTTTAATGCTCTGCACTGCTAATCACCATGATTACCATCACACTCTTTCGGCGCCACTCAACTTCACAGCCGCACCATACTTTTGCAACTTTGTCAACAACCCGTCGCCCTGCTTGATCAACTGGTGGAACTGACTGTTCTTGTTGTCGGGGCGATTGGTCTCGATAATCCCGTTTACTTTATCAATGGTGCAGTTCAACTTGCCGTTGGGGATGAATTTACACAAATCCTCATCCAAGAACTCCTCGGTAACACCAAAACTGCGGGCCATGGAGTGCAACGACAACGACTTGTAACTCTCCAACAACTGCGCATACGCCTTGCAGCGCATTTCCCGCATGAAGTAGCTGGCGTGCGCCCGAAGATACTTGTTTTTCGTCAACAACTCGTCGTTGGTTTCCAACAAGTATTGAAGAAACGAGCTGTACTGACACGTGTATAAACAGTTGGTCAAGCTGACCAAAGGCTCCAATTCTTTGGCGGTCGAATAGATCGACAAGATCTCGGGGGAGTCCACTATTTTCTGCTTCAAGTCGACTCTGTCCAACGTGAGGATTCCTGCAATAATCGCATACTGAGCCACCTCGTCGTATGAGCACAATTCAGTGGACGTGAATGTGGCCAACGAGTCGATTAGTAAGTTGGCTGCTTCTGAGAAGTTGCGGGTCGCCAAATGGTAGATGCCCTGGTACGTTTTGTACCTGTTGCGGCGTTCCCAGTCACCTCCTTTCTCGATCCATGTCTCGACCTCAGCAAGGTGGCGCGCCACTCCACGATAGTCGCTGAAGAAGAAATCAATACGGGCCAACGTCAACAACACGTCGATTTTCAGCCCTGTGCTCTGCGTCAACAGGAGCAATTTCTCGTAGGTTTGCGTGGCATTTTTGCGGTCGATGATTGTGGCGTAGTACTCGGCGAGTTTCGTCGTTTCGCCGACGATGTCAATCTCGGTTTCCTCCTCCGCTTCGGCCTGCTGAATCACCTTTTCAAGCTCTGCTATTTTGGTGGAGTTTTCCCGAGAAAGATCCTTGAAAAGAGCCTCATCGAGAGGAAAGTACTGCGGCAATTCTGCGGCCAAATGCTTGTAATATGGTCCCATTTTGTGCTCCTTGATGGCTGTGATAATCTCAGCCACCAACGAGTGGCGGCGGGCATCGTCCACATGCGGCAAAAGGAATTGTTTCTGGGCCAACGTGTGGTCGGGAATATTGGGCACGTCTGAAGCGAACTGGTTCATGGCGTGGGAGATTATATGGCTATTCGGGAGAAATCAGATTGGTAAAACGAATTGAGGGTTGCTTCTAGAGTAGCGTTCTTAGGCTGACAAGTGAATCTGTCGCGAAGTTGGTGGAAGGTCGGTGGCCAAAGGGTATATGCAGACCAAACCAACGAGGATGCTGGAAAGACCAAGGGAAATTAATGTTCTATAGGCGTTGCTCTTGATAAGAATTACAGTCGGGCTTCAGAACTTATCTAAAAAAGAGCGGTTTTACTCCAAGTCTTTGGGGTTTTCTTGCACACTACTGACTTGTCGGTGTGGCTGCGATTACCACATTTAATTCGCTTTTGAATAAAAATCCACCGGTGCACCACTAAAAAAAAGAGGAGGACGTCTCCAGACATAATTTCGCCAATGAATAGACTTGAATTTGTATTTCGTGCAGCTGAGCCCATGTTTAGTGTTAGCAGTGAACCAAGATATCTGCGCATCACCAAAATGCTCGACTTGCATGGCGATGTGCCCTTGGAATCTTAAATAATGGAGATATTTCAAAAGCAGGCTTTCTTTTGCCACTTTTCAGCCAGAAAAACAGTTGCTGATAATCATATTTCTTATACTAGTGGCGACCTATTGTAGCTCTTGTTCGTCGTTAGTGTTTCTTAGTGTAACATCAGCAAGAGAAACGTGCAACAGATACTAGATAGAGCACTGTCAAACATTTGGGTTGACGTGATGCTACCTCAGCTCATCACACATTCTCTTTTATGCCGGCGGAGCTTGAAAATAAACATCTCTTGATATTTGGTGGTCAAAAGCATTGAGAGTATCGCTGCAATGGCCAGGAACACGAGTACAACACGCACACTAGCCAAACTGTATTCCATTCCGGAAAATTTTCATGATTAGAAAGCCATTGTTATCATATATAAGAGTCATCGTTTTCTCTATGTTGTGAAACCGAATATATGACAATCAGAAATGTGCAAACACGACACAACAATGGCTGCGACTGGCGACCTCCACCGTTTAGCAAAAGATAGGGCATTTCAAGATAGGGTTCACGACCTGGGATTGCCCTGTGCTTGGGAACATAAAAGAAATTGTGCCTTCCAGGTCAAAGGTTTCTTGAGTTTCTTTGGATTCTCTTGTTTCAGAAGTCAACGTGATCTGATTACCTTTAGCATTCGTTCGGATGATCACCTAACAGTGCTACCAAAGGCTCTAATAGAGAAATCATGACTACGTACAAATATTTTCAAACCCTTTTGATTTGTAGAACTTGTATGTATGAATCGCAGTAAAAATAGAGCCACTCGGCCCGAGAGTATATATCCGGAAAACTACTCACGATTCCGATGCCGAGGGCCGCATCCACACACTCCACAAAATATGAAAATGCGGGGAAGCTTTGGAACCTTATATAAAAGAATCGGGATTCAGAACCAAACGTCAGACTTCTATAATCTTTTTGCCAACGTTATTTTTCAGCTCTTTGACTCTGCCACTGATCTATTGAATTGATCACATTTAGCCATGTCAGTGAAGAACGAAATCCCGGCAATCTTCTTAGACAAGATCTCGCCACGGGCACTTGAAACCATACAGAAAACCAAGGATTTTGTCAACGACTACTGTCTTCCCGCTGACGAGATTTACCACAAGCAGATTTCCGACGACCCCGCAAAAAGATGGAAATCTACTCCAGAAATCCTAGACAGACTTAAGGAGAAAGCCCAGCTGTTCGGGCTCTGGAACATGTTTCTCTCCAAACATTATGCTGAGGGTGGAGGGTATACCAACTTAGAGTATGGTGTAATGGCAGAGTATTTGGGCCGCTCTATCACGGCGCCAATGGCCACCAATACTGCAGCCCCGGATACCGGAAACATGGAGATCTTGGCAAGATATGGTACTACGCACCAGAAAGAAAAATGGTTGCAGCCATTGCTCGAGGGCCGCATCCGGTCCGCCTTTCTCATGACAGAAAAAGGGACATCGTCTTCGAACGCTCTTAACATCTCCTGCAGCGCCAAGCTCAACGAAAAGGGAAACTACGTGTTGAATGGAGTAAAATGGTTTGCCTCTGGTGCAGGCGATCCCCATTGTAAGCTCTGGCTAGTCATGTGCAAGACAGACGACAATAGGAAAAACGTATATAAAAACCACACCGTTTTGGTCATTGATGCGAAACGGGCATTGGAAACCGGAAAGGCCCGCCTCGTGAGGCCGCTATCTGTATTTGGATATGACGATGCGCCGCACGGCCATTGCGAGGTAGTATTCGAGAATTTCGAAATGCCTTCCGATGCTCAAGGTCAGGAGGTTTTGTATAAGCAAGGAGCAGGATTTGAGGTGATCCAATCACGTTTGGGCCCTGGCAGAATCCACCATTGTATGCGGTGTATTGGGGTAGGTGAGATGGCATTGTTGCGCGTGGTGCACCGGGCCAACCACAGGCTCATCTTTGGAAAACCATTGAAGGATCGGGAGTCGTTTTTGACGGCCTATGCCCAGTTCAAAATCGATATAGAGCGGTGTAGATTGCTAGTGCTCAATGCGGCACATAAGATCGACATCGCCGGACCGAAAGACGCCATGAGGGAGATCGCCATTGCCAAGATCGAGACGCCCAGAACAGTGTCGAAAATCCTCGACTGGGGGATCCAAATGTATGGCGCAGAGGGTGTATCCCAGGATACAGAATTGGCACGTGCTTATGCCTGGAATAGAACGCTCAGGATTGCCGACGGACCAGACGAAGCTCATTTGGGCCAATTGGCGCGTGTTGCGGCAAAACAGTTTCCTAAGGTGGATGACTATTTCAAGAAGATCGAGGCGCAGCGGACCGCTGTGGCGAAAATGTAGATCGTGATGTTATTTAGTGTATAACCCATCGAAACATTTAGAGAAAGCCTACAAGAAGGTACGCCTAAAAGCGCACGGAGAAAATTAAAAAAATGTCGTTAAATACACATTATGCAAGAAATGAAATGCTGCCTGGACACTAGTACAAGTCTGCTTTGTGGAAATCGTGAATGAGGCCCCTCGTCAAGTAATTTTTCGCCTTGACTTTTTCGTCGAGCACTCTCTGCGCCTGGCGTGCCTTCAATTCCTGCTCAGCCTCATCGAAACCAATCTGCTCTCGGTCGTACAAGTGGAGGTCCTCCTGATCTATATCTAGCTCGCCAAGCATCACGACGTTTTCTCCACGCACCATAAACACACCCCGGGGAATCTCGGCAAACCGTTCAGGGCTGTGGCCGTCCTTGGGTGGCAAGTATATTCTCTCCAACGTGTCTTGCAACACCAAATTGGCAAACTGGTCGAAGGTCCGCAAGATTCCGAAAACATTGCGGCCGTCTCTCAACAGCACAAATATTTTGCGGTCGACGGAGCCCACAATCGCCGCGGCAGTGGTGAAAGCATACGATTCCAAGTACAAGTCCTCAGCGTTGGACGAACCGCCCAGTTCAGACTGGCTCTGCCTCTGGCTATGCTGGTTTGGAGATGTCAGTTGTTGCTCAGAGGTTTCCTGCGGAGAAGACGACATTGCACGGGATTGGTATAGTTAAAAATATGATTCCTTTGTTTAGAACAAAACCACTGCGATTATCTTTTCTCTTGGGTTCTATATGGCTTCTCAGCTAGGGTTGCAATCGGGGTTCGGGTTTTCGCTCACTTTTTCCAGCATACAGCATTGGCGCGCGCACGCCCCGGCTGAGTTTGCCAGATGCGGCGAGTGGTTGCAATGGAACTTCAGAGCAGGGTTTACTGGTCAATGGAAGGAGGAAAAAATAAGGTTGAGTAATTATTTTTCGTATAGACTTAAGGTTGTGCTTGCTTGGGGAGTAAGGTGGGGACAATTAAGTCTTTTGAGGTTATAGAATCGTGTGTTGCTAGATTCACTGTGGTCCTGAGGGTAATTAAAATCCAATGGCGTAATATTCGTGAAGGCATTAGTTTGATTGGAATTCCGGCATTAATTTACTGTGATTCCATCCTTGAAGTTATGGAATTTTTTTAATAGGGCAACAAACCCTTCTTTGGTGAGGTGGTGACTTCTTAAAATAACTCTGCGAGTCCAAAATCATCGTTACGTTGATTAAAGGGTATGAAGATCTAGACGATTTGGGGACTTGTGGGAGAAACTCTTTAAAAATATGCATTACTAATTGGGTTGAAGTAATCAAGAAAGTTGACTGAAAAATCTGAAAGTTTGTCAATTAGCTTTCCAATATATTAGTGACTCTCGTACTCTTCGAAAAGTGCCATTTTCGGTTGCGGCCAGATCATGAAGAAAACACTGTTTCCCGTCCGATCAACGTTAGTTAAGCTTCATAGAGCGACACTGAGTAGTGTAGTGGGAGACCATATGCGAAATTGTCGTGCTGCAATCTTTTTGCTTTGCCTTTGAGCCGCTGAATCAGTTGATTCCAGGTGGAAGTTTTCTCCAGAATGTGGCATGAGGAAACCCCACACGCTGTAATGATTTTGCGACTTCAATATACCACACCTCCGAAAGCTAAAGGAATTTCGGGCCTCTGATAGCTTCGTGATGAAGCGTGGCTGACGAATTTTGACGAAGACTTTTCTGCTCTCTCCCTCTTTGAAACTTTATGCCTATCATCATCGCTTTAAGCAAGAAAAATGTTGCAAACGACTTTTTCGCGTGTTAGATATTTGGAGTAAAATAGAAGGCTCTTCATGGTAGCTTGAATTTATCAGAATGCGTTTTGAAAGGGGGCTGCTTTTCTGAAAGGAGGTAATGACCGGTGGATTCGTAGTTCAGGCTGCAAGAGAGGGCAACGTTCAAAGCTGGGAAAGTACCATTGTAAAAATTTAGGTTTAAAATGTAATACGATTTGTGTCTTTAAAAAAAAAAAAAAATGGAGAAAAAGTCAATAAGCAAGACACTACCTGAAAAACGAAGCAACCAGGGTATGTTGTCATAAGTAATTGAGATCAGTTATCCAGCAGATTTGTGGGGGTGACCTGTTTCTTTACATCTATACCAGAGGATAAAAATAAACGTAATGTGCAACCAATTATATTTATCTATATTCAGAAGAATGTTAAAGATGTTATTCCTTCCTGTTTTTGTCTTCCATTGTAAGGGTAACCTTTGTCGAGCTTTGGGGCCAATTTTGGGGTCGCACTGGCTACATACCTCTGAGGCCCCATCGCGATGCGACACGCAAAACTTATTTGGCTCAAGATCTGCAAAAAATCAATTGGCACAGACTTCACACAAAAGACACTTCACACACTTTGGGAGTTTTGACCCCCTTCATATTTCTCAGACTCTCTTATCAAAAAGATCGCGAGTCGTAAAAAAAACCAAAAATATCATGTCTTTTTACGAGTACAAGGATTACATAGAAGAGGGTGACCTCGTATTGGCGTTCATCAGCAGAGGTCTCCTCAAACCGTTCACTGTCACCAAAGGCGAGCTTCTCAATACGCGTTTCGGAAATTTCGAGCACGATCGCATGATCGGCATGAAATATGGAACGCAAATGGGTGGGGTCAAAGATAAAGGATTCTGCCATCTTCTCCATCCTACGCCGGAACTTTGGACAGTGTCACTTCCCCACAGAACACAGATTGTGTACACGCCGGACTCGTCTTATATTGTTCAGCGGCTAGGGATTACCAGTGGGTCAAGAATCATCGAGGCGGGTACGGGAAGTGCATCTTTTACGCACGCTTTTGCCAGAACTGTGAGTGACGAGGGCAGCGTCTTCACGTACGAGTTCCACGAGCCGCGGTTTTTGGAGGCGAAAAAAGAGCTAGAGCAGCACGGACTTTTGCTGAGAAACTGTGTCATTACGCACAGGGACGTGTGCAACGACGGGTTTGATATCGCCAATTTATCCGTAGACAAGCTTATAAATGGACAGCTTTATTGCGACGCGGTTTTTCTCGACTTGCCCTCTCCATGGACAGCAATTCCAAACTTGAAATCGGTCATTGCATCTGACAGACGTGTGGGAATCTGCTGCTTCAGCCCGTGTATCGAGCAGGTGGACAAAACAATCGAGGCTCTTGAAAAAAACGAGTGGACGGATATCGAGATGGTGGAGATTGCAGGTCGCCGATGGGAAGCACGCAAGGAGATGGAGAGAGACGTCAATGACGTGATCAAAAGATTGAAGCACATTCAGGGACGGAAATCTCAGGGCATAGAGAGCAGAAGGCAGGTGAAAGTCGACGAGCAGACCGCGGGCGAAAAACGGGCATTGAGCGATGTCGACACCGACACCTATCTGCCAGAACCACTGGAATTCGGATCGCTGACTCCAAGCTATAACCCGTTCGGAAAGGGCCTCCGAATTCGCGAGGGCGACGAGCAATTTAAGTGGAAGCAGGTGACGAAGATCGAGTCAGAAGTCAAGACACATACGTCGTACTTGACGTTTGCGTACTTGGTCCCTGGGAAGAAAAACGGAGAAGAAAGTTAGTTGATGACACTTTCTGCTGTGAAATATTTCGGCCCTTTACGCTACATATGGATCGTGGAACAGTATACCTGTGACAGCCAAAATCGAATATGAGAGCGGCCTGCGTTTGAGCTTGGCTCAACTCATTGTAGAGATCCACTCAGTTCTTCGAGCTTTATTACCGGTCCTCTCTCTATAAATTACCTTCTCTCTGGGCCCCTTATCATTACAAATGTATTTCCAAAGACGTTGTTGAATTTCCCGACTCACTTTATTACGTATCATAGTGTGGTGCGCACCCAGTAAACTAGTTTGAGAACATATACAAGTAAAAATTCTGGCTTTCAACGACATAACGCCCCGAAAACTTGAGAAGAACACATAATCCAAAAGCTCTAAGATGACCAATATTCACTCACCCACTGCTGTTCGTAGCTGTTGCTGGGCACCTTTGTATCACCCATGCCTGCATACATAATCGGTCCTATCTTCAACCTGTTGCGCCTCGATTGCCTATACCATTTACTCCACAAATAATCTCCACCAAATCATGAGCAGCGCTCCAATAGGTATGTCTTATAAACAAATTTCAGATCTTATTCTTCAAAGGATACGCCAGCTGTCTTTTCCCGCCTCGCGTCCTACAATTGGCTCACTGAGAGCGCCTCTGCCCCACTTCCATTCTAACAGTAATAGTTCTAGACCAAGGTACCGGGTTCGTCAAGATTGGCAGGGCCGGGACCAACTTCCCAGACTACACGTTCCCCTCTTTGGTCGGAAGACCGATTTTGCGTGCCGAAGAACGCAATGCGTTGGTGCCAGATAACATTGAAATTAAGGATATTATGTGCGGTAGCGAGGCCAGCGAGGTGCGGTCTCTTTTGCAGATTAGCTACCCCATGGAAAATGGAATCATCAAAAACTGGGAGGACATGGAGCATTTGTGGGACTACGCGTTCTACGAGCGGATGAAAATCCCCACCCAGGGCGAGAAGATCTTGTTGACGGAGCCCCCTATGAACCCGTTGAAAAATAGAGAAACCATGTGCGACGTGATGTTCGAGAAATACCAGTTTGGTGGTGTGTACGTGGCGATCCAGGCAGTATTGGCCTTATACGCACAAGGGTTGAGCTCTGGTGTAGTGGTCGATTCCGGAGACGGTGTCACGCACATTGTGCCCGTGTATGAATCTGTTGTTTTGAACCACTTGACCAGACGCTTGGACGTCGCCGGCAGAGACGTCACGCGGAACTTGATCAACTTGTTGTTGCGCCGCGGATACGCGTTCAACAGAACCGCGGATTTCGAGACCGTTCGCCAGATCAAGGAGAAGTTGTGCTACGTATCATGTGACTTGGCCTTGGACCTGAAGCTCGCCACCGAAACGACCACATTGGTTGAGCAGTACGAGTTGCCCGACGGGCGCGTAATCAAACTCGGGTCTGAGAGATTCGAGGCACCGGAGTGTTTGTTCCAGCCCAATTTGGTAGACGTCGAACAAGCGGGAGTAGGCGAGACTTTGTTCAACACAATCCAGGCGGCAGATGTGGACATCAGATCCTCGCTCTACAAAGCAATTGTTTTGTCTGGTGGCTCATCGATGTATCCCGGTTTGCCTTCCAGGTTGGAGAAGGAGTTGAAGCAATTGTGGTTGACCAGAGTGTTACACGGAGACGCTACCAGATTGGACAAATTCAAGGTGAGGATCGAGGACCCTCCCAGAAGAAGACACATGGTGTTTATTGGCGGTGCAGTTTTGGCCAATATCATGGCGAATAAAGACCACATGTGGATCACGAAACAGGAGTGGGAGGAGCAAGGGCCCCGCGTATTGGAGAAGTTGGGTCCCCGCTGATCGGAACTGGAGACAAGAACCAAAACTACGAGAGAATATTAGCCAAAATAAATAAATCTAGCGCTTTTGAAGCACTCAAAATACGTAATGTCCTAAGCAAGGGCCGCCCATGGCAGGCACTCGAGTGTTTATGCAATATGAAGGTCTTTGATCTGACCAAGGATGGTGTTGACGAGTTGATCGTACATCTTGTCGTCAATGCTTTCAGGTGCAGGGTTCATTTGTCCAAAGACTACTGCGTTGTGCAACAAATCTTTCACAAAGGCTTCGTTGACGGCTTTAGGCTTGAAAAAGGCGCAATTGAGACACTCCTCCACGGTCCATCTCTCAGAGGGATTTCTTTCCAAACACTTCTTCATCAACTCAATTGCGCTCAGTGGAACAGGAACTCCACCAATGCCCTCATCGGGGTATTGAACATTCACCTGTGGGTTCATTATGGCCATGATCCTCTGCTGCCCAGAATAAGACGCGTACGGAGGGCGGCCGTAAAACATTTGGTAGATTATACAGCCACAAGACCAAATGTCGGAAGGCCGTCCAACTCGCCAGGTGGTTGCGGTTTTTGTGGAGATACTCATCGTATTGTTGATCTCCACCAAGGCTTCGGGAGCCATATAGTTCGGCGTACCTATCTGCGAACTACGATAGATGTTCACCGTATGTTCAGGAACAGCGTTCGCAATTCCAAAGTCGATGATTTTCAAAATACCCCCGACAAAGAGGAAGTTTGCGGGCTTGAGATCGCTGTGGACTATGCCAGCATTGTGCACAGCTTGAATACATTGGAAAACCTCCGACGCGTGAAACCTGACGAAGTTCGGATCGAGCTTTGCACCAGAAGCTAACTTGTTCTGGAGAACGTGCGCTAAATCAAGATCACCACACTCCATGAGGAGGTACAAGGAGCCAGAACTGGCAGCGTGGTCAATCAATGATACAACACGGACCTCGTGCTTGAGCTTTTTCAATAAGTCTATCTCTCCTTTGAACCCTCTGATGCAGGACTCGTCGAACTGATCAAAGGACACTTTCTTGAGCGCATATGACCTTTTGTCAGAGAGCGAGCGCACTTTGTAGACCTTTGAGGACCCGCCTCTACCGAGAATGTCGAGTTTTTCATATTCTCTTGAGTTTACTAAAATGATCTTCTTTGGTCGATCCTCGTTCGCGCGAGAACTGCTAGGGCGCATCGCTTCTCTTGATACGGATTTAGCCGGCACTTGTGGTGTTGGGTCTTGCGGAACAGTAATTTTTTCTGCGACTGGAGGACGTGGGATTTTTGGTTTTTTGAATCCACTCGATCCTCGCGCAGAGTTGAAAACTCCCAGAGAAACGTCCCGTAAGGGTTGGCGCATTCCAAGCGACGCATGCTCATGATTTTGTTTGAGTTTATCGGAAGGAGCGACGTTTTTATCGGCCACTGTGGGCCGGGCTTCTCCGCGTAATACGGGCGGCTCGGGTCGGCGAGGTCTTGCCAAGTCTTTATGATTTGGAGACGCTTCCTTCAATCTTTTCAAAGACCTAAAGAAATCCGAGTCGGGAGAGACCATTCTCTTTGGTAGAGCCTCTTCTTTTGTGGAGAGATCGGCAATTCGGTGCTTTGGAGAAGACGGATGATCAGCAGCCATATATCTGTCATTGTCAGTAGAAACCGCCCGCTGTGAAACTAAAGCCAGAACACCCATTTCGGAGGCACGTTTCGGAGGCCCCAACGCCGCGAATCGCCTGGCGATTCTTGATTTTTTAGTTGAAGATCCGCTCGAGGCTGGTCGCGAGGGAATGGACGAGAAGGAGGAGAGCTCTTTCGAGGATGGCAGTTCTGAAGCGCGAGCATCTGAGACTTGGAGTCTCTCATTTCCGTCCTCATGCACCGAGCTATTGTGCCCACTTTTCTCCTCATGTGAAGCGTTGTAAGATTTGCTGTGCATACTGTGATTACTATGAGTGCCCGTACTTGCGTTACTGACCTCACCCAGGATATGCATTAGAGTGGCAGAGTCTGGGTTTCCGAGGTCATGTGACGAACCGCCCATGTTCAGATTGTTTGCGTCGTGTGAAATGACTGAAGTTACGCCGGTGGCTCCACTTAGACTGTGACTGCTCGTGACACTCGTGGAAGTGCTTGTATGCAAGTGAGCAGGGGATTTCAGCGGCGGCGATTTAGTCCCAATCGTGGGTGATGTTGAACTATTAGACGTGTTAGACCGGTGGAAATGGACGGAAAGCTTCCGTTTCAAAGACTCTTTCAAGGCTGCGTTTTCTTGAAATTTTCCGTATGACTGCGGGCCAAACAGGCTCTCTTGGGACTCAAGATGGGCGTCAGGGATTGAATTATGGATGTTTTTGCGGTTGTTGCTGAAAACAGCGATCGAATAGGCACTCATTGGTGGAGGGGCAACGGTGGAGTCATCCTCCGGTAGAGTAAGCCGCTCTTTTTGGTACAGCGCTGAGACGCCACTCGGGGCATGCATTTCATGTAGAAAGTATGCTGGTGTATGTTGTCAAAGAATGAATAGGATAAGAAAACGGCGTGAGCTAGTCGTGAAGCTTGTATGATGGAAACTGTATGAGCCGATTGTAAACAATGCGAGTAGTATTCTCCGATGCGCGGTGTTGGAAGCCAGGCAAGACGCGAATATAGCGAATGGTGCGTGTGCCGATTTTGTTTAGGCCAGAAGAAAAAATAAATGAGATTTTGAAGAGTTTTGGAAGCCAGGGGGAGGACACGCTAATGCTTCTAAATATAGTTGTAGATTTTGGAGGATAATTACCCCAATGAGGATCGAATTAGTGTTTGCTCTTTGGTCGCTCGCGAGAAGCTTGGAATTATTGGTCGCAGCCAGTCATGCCGTCGTTTGGAGCATAAATACGAGGCACAAAGCAATTTTTTTTTCTGAAAAAGAGATCAAGGCAAAATTCTTATGATTTATGGTATGGCTATTTCTAGAATATGAAAGGCTGTACGTGACAAAAAAAAAAATGAAGCCTCTTACGGTACGCCTAGGGTCTTCCTCTGCGGGCTTAAGGTGCGAGTGTGGCCCCAAAACCAAGAAGCCAAGTTTGAGATAGTAGTCAGCCACCCAGACATCAAAATGAAATATTTATTCCCATTCTTCACGACCAAATAACTGAGTTTTATTTCCATTAACTTGTAAAAGTCTCTCCTAAACGTACTGCCCTGACGGGGCCCTTGTTTCAGAACTCAGAAGCACACCGGCTGATCCCATTGGTGGCACCCTCGCATCGCGCACTACCAGGGCCAGCCTGAGATCTGGGAAATCTTTCAAACAATTCGGTGCACAAGCGATTTATTACCCACCCCAGCCACCGCCATGTCTCGCTTCGTACGCCAAACCGCATTTGACGTCGACTATGCCCCCGCGAGAATATCTAAATGGCGCTCTTCCGCCACGGGGCTTCAACTCACATACATTAACCAGCCCTCGCCGATCGTTAATGGTTACTTCGCTGTCGCAACTGAGATTGCAGACGATTCCGGGTGTCCGCACACACTCGAGCATTTGGTATTCATGGGATCGAAGAAATACCCGTATAAAGGGCTTCTTGATAGTTTGGGAAACCGTTTCTTTTCCTCAACAAACGCTTGGACGAGTGTTGATCAGACTGTCTACACACTCGCCACTGCTGGGTGGGAAGGTTTCAAAACGCTACTTCCAATATATCTCGACCACTTATTCCACCCAACTTTGACCGACGAAGCTTGTTTGACTGAGGTGTATCACATCGATGGCAAGGGCAAGGAAAGAGGCGTGGTGTTCTCCGAAATGCAGGGGATCGAGTCCCAGGCGTGGTTCATTTCATATATGAATTTGCAAAAGACATTGTACGCCGAGAAATCGGGATACTCATCTGAGACGGGAGGGCTTATGTCTGAATTGCGCCACTTGACCAACAACCAGATCAGAGATTTTCATAAATCTATGTACCGTCCCGACAATCTCTGTGTGGTCATTACTGGCTCCGTAGATGAAAGCGAGCTTTTGGATATCATGTCTGAATTTGATATCCAGCTCGCTCCATTATCGGACCAGATCCAGAAAAGACCCTTTGTAGACTCCCCACACGATTTGCCATTATCGAAATCGATCGTGAAAACTGTTGCATTTCCGGATGAGGATGAATCGATGGCAGAGTTAGTGATTGGTTGGATCGGGCCAGAAAGTGACAAAATTTTGGAAAACTTGGGTGTAGACATGGTCGGATCTTATCTCACAGATTCGGCAATTTCTTTGTTCAACAAACAGTTGGTTGAAATCGAAGACCCATTAGCAACAGAAATCGACTATGGCACGGACGACTTTGTGCGCACAGGCTTGAATTTCACCGTGAGCGGTATTCCCACCGGTCGCCTTGAAGAAGTAGACCAGAAGTTGAAACAGATTCTTGCGGAACAGGCCAACCCGAAGAATTTTGATGTGAAGTACATGTCTGAAGTGGTGAACCAGCAGAAACTCAAATTCGTGGCACAAACAGAGAAGGACCCAGCGACCTTCTCCAATATGGCCATTCTGGACTTCATTTACGGAAATCCCGATGGTCTGGACTTGCTGAAATGGACCAAAGGCTTGAACGATTTCAACACGCTTTCGTCTTGGTCAGCCGACCAGTGGTGTGCTTTGATCAAACAATATTTCGTGGATAATCATCCTGCAACGATTTTGGGTGTACCTTCTTCCAAATTGAACAAGTCTTTAAAGAAAGCCAATAAGGAAAGAAATAAGGAAATTAAGGAGAAGTACGGCGAGAAGGGTCTTGATGATTTGAAAAAGAAGTTGGAACACGCACAAGCTGCTAACGACCAGCCAATTCCTGACGACCTTCTCACGCAATTTGGCAAGCCAGACCCGGCCAAAATTGAGTTTATAAAAACAGACTCATATGCTGGCGGGTCTAATGCTGGAAAGTTCAACAACTATAAAACCAATGATGAGTTCCACGCAGTCATACAAAAGGACCAACCCAAAGACTTCCCCTTGTATTTGCACTTTGAAAGCTTTCAATCCCAATTCACAACTATCCATTTGTTGATGTCTAACAGGGCCGTTCCCAAAGAACTCTTGAAGTACTTTTCTATTCTCGAAGAGATTTTCTCGATGTCTATTCAGCTTCCTACAGGGCAATATATCCCATACGAGAATGTGATCACAGGGGTCAACAACGACTTGATCGAGTTTCAATTTGACAATGGTATTGAGAACCAGTTTGCCGAACTTCTGAGCGTCAAAATTAAGTTTGAGAAATCGAACTACAAAAAGTCAATACAGTGGTTGGTGGATGTTTTGAAATACTCAGTTTTCGAGGAGTCCAGAATCAAGGTAATCATCGAGAAAATCGTGAACTCTTTGGCGGATAAGAAAAGAAACGATGAGTTGATGATGTACTCTTTGCAATACCGTACAGTGTACACAGACACATCCCTCAGAAAGGCTCAGGATTGCATCAACACGGAGGAGTTTTACAAGGAGCTTCTTGAAGAGATCAAAAACGGAAATTTCTCCAAAATCAAGGCCGATCTCGAGAGTATTCGCGATCATTTATTCGAAACATCCAACATGAAGGCTTTCGTCATTGGTGGGGTCACTGACCTTGAGAATCCGGTCTCCTCTTGGGCAGAATTTTCCCAAGAATTCAAAGGCAACTCGGTTTCTTTTCCTTTTTCTCTTGAGAAAATTCCCAGAGCTTTCGAATTTAAGACACCTGTGGGCACTCAATGCGCAAAAAAGGCGTTTTTGGCAACCACTCCTGCAAGTGAGACCACCCATTTCGTTTCGTTGACGCCAATTCCTACAGACTATCTAAATGAGGACATTTACAAAATTGCACTTGCCAGTGAGTTTTTGGGAGGTGTTGAGGGCCCATTCTGGAGGGCAATTAGAGGCACCGGCTTGGCCTATGGTGCCAACATTAGAAGACTCATTGAGTCTGGGTATTTATCATTTTCCATTTACCGTGGAGCAGATGCTCAGCAAGCTTGGATCACAGGCAAGAAGATCATCTCAGAATATGTGAGCGGCGAGCTTGAGATTGACGAGATCAGCATTGAAAACTCTATCGCTGCTATCGTTAACGAGTTGGCGAACGCGGAAGCTAACTCATATGATGCCGCAATCAATAAGATCACAGACAACATTTTCAAAAAAAGAGGGCCCGCTTACGTGTCCGACTTTTTGAAGAAGTTAAACACTTACACGAGCAAGGACTTGATTTATGTTATGGACAAGTACTTCCTTCCGTTGTTTTCCAGCAAGTCCTCGCTTATATTCTCGTGCGTCCCTACTACAAAGTGTGACCCCTTCTCCAAATTCTTGCATTCACAAGGCTACGAAGTCTCGGTGGAGAATATAAATGCATCAGCAAGCTCGGTCGATGAAGATGATGAAAGTGAGTTCCTGGATGTGGAGTCGTCGTCAGGAGATGATTCTGAAGGCGAAACCGATGATGACTCAGAAATGGAGAGTGACAGCGACGAAGAGAGTTTCGAGGAAGAAGATGACGAGGAATGATGCACTCAAGTAGATCTATAAATAAACGAAGTAAATAAGCCAATTTACTCCAAAACGACGTTGTTGAAAACTTGAGCAGTGGTATCGACCGAATCCTTCTTGAGGAACTCCACGTATTCAGTCATGGAGTTGCAGACCAGCGTCTGCGAGCGGTCAACCGATTTCCACCATGCCTCACTCTTGATACCCTTACACGCCACCCACTCCGCAATAGTGTAGAACCTCAAGTCCCAGTCTGTTTCACCAAACTCCTTCTTGTACTCGCCGACCGTCCCGAGATTTCTCTGCTTGTTCCACTCAAAATAACCCTCTGGGTCAGTGGCCAAGATTGGGTTGATCTTTGGCCTGTGGATATGAAGGAAAAACACCTCTGGCTCCGGCACGGCCTTCGCCAGCTCTTTGAACTCCCTCACCAAATTTCTGGTGTAATCATTATTTTGATTAAAATGCATTCTCAGGTCGAGTCCTTTCTCCATAAGCCACTGCTTCCATGCCTGATTGAAGTTGTATGATGTAGTTGGGTCGTACTGCACGATCGTAGTTTCTTGGAACTTGCCATCCTTTTTCTTGAACCCAGCTAACCATGTTGCGCGGTCAACCACGTGGTATGGCTCGTTAAAGACATGAAGTGCAGGCACAAACGTGTCACGATCTCCAGTGCCAGGACTTCCTTGGTAGAACATTCTCCAGTAGTGGCTATGACCGTAGATGTTGTAATATAGCGCTAAAATGAAGGAACGATAATGTTTCTTTTTGGAAAACACCATCTGGCCCGTCTCTGTGGACACGTGACTTGGAAGATTTGCCAAGTCGTGGAAGTGGACCTTATTTTTGCCTCTACGCAAGTACTCAGAGACATCTCTTCCGTTTTCCAAGCCTTGTATATCGACAGGCTCGCCAGGCGTGATACCGGCGATTTCGTAGTACGACAGCGAAATGGTTCTCTGCCAGAGATCGGGCCACAAGAGGAACTCGGTCTCCAAATACGCCTTAGTGGAGAAAAGTACATCCGGGTTCTTCAAGGGCATGTTGTCCGCGTCCAAGGCAATCACATGATCGAACGATGTCACCAAGAGCCCCAAGATCTTCAATTGAAACTTGGTGATTTTCATCTCCTCCACAAGCTCCTTGCCGATCTCGTCCTCGATGATCAAGCACTTGAAGTTGAATTTCTCGCCCATTTCCTCGCAGATGTACGAGTCATATTCTTCGCGCGAGTTGATAACAAGCTCAATCGGGAGCTTGGATCCGATTTCTCTTACTTGCACTATCGTGGCCATGGCACCGGCCATGTATGCACCACCGCCACTGATCACGATACCCTGACCTCTGCAGATGTGCGAAGGCGGCGCGTCCATTCTGCGCAATTTCGAGACAATTTTCTCGTGGTTGATGGAGAAATCGTCCATCCTTTCCTTCGAGAATCTCACCCGCGACAACATGCCCTTATCGTAGATCGGAGAGGCAATCGTAAACTGGCAGCCCACAAGGTTATCACCACGCTCGTCGTTGGTGATGGGTCCCATGGAAGGAGCCGCGCTTTGGATGAGATCTTTCAAGATAAAGCTGAACCAGTTTTTACGAGACTCGAGCCCGTCGATGGCGCTGGCGACAGTTTGCTTAAGCGCGTCTTTGTCTGTTTCTTTTTCAAGCACCTGGTCCAAGGACTCCAACGCGAGCAAGTTCTTGAACTGTTCCTTGTTCTCGTCGTAGTACTTCTGCTTCAACTCCAGCAAAACCTCGTAGTTGAGCGTGCCCAAGGCAAAGTGATTCTTGGTGGTATCCTTCTCCAATCCAGCACGAATCTCGGCCTCCAATGCTACTCGAAAATTGCTCTCGACCTCCTTTTGGACGTCTTCGAGAACTTTACCAGTATACTCTTTTCTGAGTTCAGCCTTGACTTCTTCCACTAGCTCCAGTTTTTTGGCCTCGAGGAGCTCATCCTTAAGCGCGGAAGTGTACTCATCGGACATGACTTTGTCGATGGCTGCATCGAGGCCCTCTTTCGAGTTTACCGGGGTTGTGTCTTCTTCATTATGGACGACGAAAAAAAGGTTCACGAGAATGATGCCCACTAGCACAAGCGCCACGGCGGTTCTGGACGCGAGAATTTTAGAGATCATGGCGAGTTGTGCGTTTCTGTTTTGTTTTGTTTTATTGGTGCTGGCTTGGTCCGTTATCTTGGCAGTGATGGGATGAGCCGAGTTCAAGTCGGGGATCTATAATATAACTGGGTGCTGAGGCCCTTTTGAACAGGTTATACGCAAACGAGAGCAATCAGTTCCACCTTCAAAGAAAGGAGGACGTTTGTCGCTTTAGATTTTGGTAATTAGGCAACAAAAAATGTGGCGGTATCCAGCGCTAATCTTTCCCAAAAACTGGAGAATGGTTCACTGGATCTAAGAATAGCAACGCGGCGGACGATGCTGAGACTGGCCGTGCCCAAGGTTTTGAACGGGGAAATGAATTCTAGCGTCAGTCTCAAACACCAAGAATCTCTATTGATAAACACAAAATCGAAAAAACTAGCCCTGGAAAACAAGGCAGAATCGTTCGATAAAACCTTAAAAAAAAAAACGAAACCTATCCGCCTGCATAGGTCAGCGAATTTGCAAATAGTGCAAAGCGCGCGGTAAGTGGCAGAGCAGAAAAAGGAATGTCGCTCGCAAAATTTTTTGGGCTATCAGCCTCGCGCACAATGTGAGATACCAAGCTGCCACACACACCGTGTCATATTCGTACACTAGTAGATAGAAATGAGTGAATATGACGATGAAACATGTCACCACTCAAGTGCTCATGCTGTCAATGTCTGTCTTGTTTCTTGTATATGCTTCGTGTTACGGAGCTCTGCATCGCTTCCACTATTGCAACGACAAGCTAGACTTGAAGAGAAGTGACACGATTCCAGTACTCTATTTGCCCCCCGGGCGTCAGCAAGTTGTACATATAGTGGTGCTGGGGCGGGTAGATTCAGCTCGGTATGCTGAATCAGACTGCACATAAATCACTCTGCTCGCTCTTTTTGGCCACGCGTGGTGTTTTTCTCGTATCGAGGATGGGCGGGAAACGGCTATCCCGAATCGAGAGAGAAGATAAAGGTGGACTGTGTTCTTTTTATCAGGACGATCAATTTTAGGAATCAATTCTCAATTGACATGAGAATATGAAACACTAGCTTTACTCAACTTGGTTGGAATGTCGGTACTGGTATGTCCAGCTGACCACGTGGCGTAGTTTTTCGAAGATCTCAATCTTCTGGTCCTTCATAGCCTCACGTGGGCGCACGAGACTGATACGGATTGCGTAGTCCTGTTTTTGGTGACACACACGGAACATGTTACACCTTATTAGGAAGCACACTCGTCGACACTTCCATGAAGCGACGTGTTTCGGTCTTCGCTTGGGTAATTCCCCAATCTGTATGTCACAAGGAGAGAAGATGTCACCAGCGCAACAACACACTGATTCATACGACTGCACATGAAACGGTGGCTCATACGAGCGAATAGATCATCTAAATTGTAAATCAGGCAACTATCACGGAATAAAAGCCTCACGTGCTTAGCACAGATGAGAACAAACCTGCGAATATTTTCTTAACGCAGCTCATGTTGGGTAGTTTCATCTTGTTCAAGTCTCGTTCGGGCTACCACGTGTTCCTCTGTTCTTGACTTCTGGAGTAAATACGAGAAAGCGCCAAAGCTGATATGAAAGGATCACGTTAAAATACTATCAATCTGAAACACCACATAAAGATTCATAGAAAACTGTTCAACAGCTCGCACATTTACCGTCTGAGGAGCATGGTACTTTCTTGAAGTCATTAGGCACACCTTAAAATAAACTATTTTACGAGCCAAAAAGGAGACCAAAGTAAAAGATTTGGGTAACGGGTCTTGTGACGAAAAGTGTAAAAAGTCGTAGATTTTCTTAAATTTTGATAGTTACGAAGTCCCCACTAGTCCGGCTGGTGCTATTGTGTACATGTCGATTTATTCTATTAGGATATGCATCTCACATCAGCTCTCATTTCCGGCTTACTTTCATCGAAGAGCGTTTGTGTTTTAGTTACTGATAGTTTGAGATGAAACTTAAACGTTCTGTAAGAGATATTATAGAAAAATACGATTTGTGTCTTCAAAAAAAAAGGTCGATGGTCAGATCAGAGACTACTCGCGGAGAATTGAAGATAATCTAAAAAAAGTCATCCAATAATACAAGATTGAAATAGGTGTGAACTAACGTATCAAGTTGTTTTCCTGAGTGTAGTCACTTCGCTTCGATGGTCACTTAGTTTTCGTTACTTGGATTCTACTTCGTCTTGAATGCTTTTGTAGCTGAAATGATAGAGCGTACACTTGCGTTGTGTAAAAGTCCAATTCTTTTGAAAAACATAAATAAAATAAGATAACAACCCCAGCATAGCCGGCCAAACAGGAAGAAGTAAAGAGCCTTTATCAAGCAACTATACTACCCTAACTTTTCAGTATGAGCTTGCTTAACTGTAGCAATATTGTACCCAGTTTCAAGTTGTTGACGCTGCTTAGAAATCGTACGATCTATTTCATGTTTGCAACTCTCTATTAGCTGTAAACAAGATACATTCTGGACTGTTCTATCATCCCGGTCAATATTTCTCTTTCTTTTCCCAACAATCCCCAATATTACGATCAGCGACCTTCCTCGTGATGTCCATGGCATGTTGTTCAATGCAATACGGGCTATGGCTAGCACTTCCATGCGCCCTCTGCACGCCTGTCCAACATCTGGAACAGCCTGATTCAAAATCCACGTTTTAGTGCTTGTCCAACCACTTCAATTCAGCGACAAACTGGAATACTCAGTCTTCTCATCAAAAACCCTAGAAGTAGAGTGTTTCTTCAAGTTGAAATTACGGAAGTCACGGTAAGCATCTGTGATATCTTACGGATCAAAGCAACTTTTGGAATGTTAACCAGCACAGGAACATCACCAGGAAACCCTAGACTCATTCGTAGGGTGCTGTCTTGACCCTGGTCCAACGAAAAAAAAAAACAGACTCGGAAATAGTCACTAAAATTTTGTGAGACTGAGCAGACCCAGTGCTGGTACTTGTCCTTTACTGTGGTAGACTTTTAAGTCTTCTTACTTTTCTGATCTATCTGAGTTTTAGTGGAGTCAGAATGTTCAGACTAGTCACAGTCTTTGCGAGTTGACTATCAAGTGGTGCACTTCTGGACGTCCCATAGTTCGACTTGGGTTTGGTGTGGAAATTCTCCAGTTTTTGGACCGGGAAGAAGATAATATCAGCTGGTTCAATTGTGAATTTGGGCTTGGGGATGAATCAGTTTTAGAAAGAGAAGCCGAAGCAGATTTTTCCGGTGCAGACTTGGAAGTCGAAGTCTCAGCAGACGTGGCAAAGTTTTCTTCAACAAAGTGAGTTCTATAAGCTGAGTTTGATTGAGGCACCATTTCAAGTAGACATCTGAAAGGTTTGTGAAAATTCTGAGAAGCCACACGAGTTGGGCAACCGTCTCGTGTTTGAAGCTCCTGAAGTAGGCTTCCACCTCATACTACTCTGCCGCAACATGGATTGGCCAACTGAAATCCTAGTTTTGCCCTCCTTCGTCAAGAAAATACACTCAAGTCGCAATGCTGCTTCAAGAATTTATGGGGCAAAAAAGATCGCCAACCGTTTCCGTCGTTCGCAGTCCCTCCCAGTCGTTGCAGCCATCTTTGGACCAGCTCTTGGTATCGGATTTCATGACAAATAGTGACGGTTGAGTAGGTAACGGGTCCCCAGACCAAAATCATTTTCGATACAGCTATCGGGTAAGTCATCGACAACATGGGGAGATAAAATCTGCCTTAACTTGGCAAATTTTTATCATGGCCTTCTGCGACTCTCTCTGGCAGCATCGGGCTAGCTGGCGTGAGGGTGCCATAGGGTCTTCCACTCATTTCTCAAGAACAGAATCCTGTAGGTTACAGGTCCCTGTTGATTTCTCTCAAGTCTCAATGCTTCTTTAGTCCCCCATTATTTTCAGAAGTGTTTTCGGTGATAGCCTTGCTGCCCACGAATGTCTTGCAGGATGTCCAAACAGGCGACGATCATTGCGCTTTGCGTGGTCGAGTTTTTCTTCTTTTTTCTTAGGGCTGACTTTTCCCGGAATTGGACCAGTTCTAATGGCTTCTCCATGGAACCAATTTCTGCACCCATTGTGGGGTTCACGCCATTCGCGGCCTAGGATTGCCCCGAACTGTGAGAACCGAGAAGTTCTGGCGTCAAAAATCAGAGGACAGCGGTTATTCAGCGGTGGTGTCTACACGACCGCGAACGTCGACGTATATATACGAGGCAATCCACCATCTATACCTTAGGGTATGAGTCAACACAAGATGGGGTTTCGTATAGTAAAGCATTTCACATACACTTGTACATCATGAGTGACAATCTGACTCAGAAGTATCTGTTGGACTCAACCATATTTCGCTAGCTTCCTAATCCTTCTCATATCCTAAAGTTTCATCATTTCCTCAGTGACCAGATTTTGCACCCATGCGCACCTTTAATCGAGGATATGTTAGAAATAGCCAAAACTACATCTATCTAACTTATCCTACAGTCAAGGACAAGATCGAGCAGGTTATGAGCCCAGGCGTCAAAAGTGGAACTGATTATTTAATCGTGAGAGAGTTTGGTTCAAAATTCTATGATAAGAGCCTTACTAGTATGCACAGACGAGTAACGTTTAGTTCATATCATGCTTTACTTTAGTAGGTATGACGTACCCAAATGCTAAGTATACATGAACCTTAGTGTTTCGATGTAGGACCATCACTATCCATGGGGAATCCGGACCGAATCATTATCTGGCGTAAACTCTTTCACTAGCTTCGAAAACCTAATGTATAACCTTACTGGTTGTAAATTCGTTAAAGTTTGTTTCCTTGCATGTGCACTGTACTTCTCACGTTAAGTTTCTGGGTTCTGGATGTTTCTCATCCTCATAACCTAATTGACTATTTGCAAGTGTTTCTGACTACACAGTTTTCCATACCTGATTGATCACATAGGAGGACTCACTAGCTTCTACTCGGGCTCTGGGAGCCAGGAGTGATTTAGGATGAAATTGCTGTTAAGCCCGTTAAATCAAAGGGAAGTCCTCTAATAAAAGGCTACAGTAAATTGAATCTGACACTAATCCCTTTCAAAAGTACTTTGAGTTCACAAAACACTGCTTTTGAGGGCAAAACAAAAAATCAAGTGAAGACTTCAGTTGCGTTGGTGAGATAGTTATCGCAAACGAGATATCACACTGAATACGACTAAACCATTGCTTTAAAGATTGATCGACACAAATATTCCTTTTGAAAGCTAAATCAGTTGTCATTGGAATAATTAACTGACTGTTCTACTCAATTTTGCTCTGTCATGCAACTTTTTGGACTTTCGAATAATCAGCAAGCTTTACAGGGTATTGGCTTGTCGTTTTATGCCACTGGGATTTTACTCCACGTTGAGCCCTTCTTCCATACAAAGCTATCTGAGACGATGATTTTGTTTGACAGACAAGAGCTAATCATATCTTCAAGCGATATTGATAAAGTGTATGTATCGCAAATTAAATAAAATGAGCTGCAGGTCGCTGGACAACGCACATATTTGTCGTGCGCATGTCAGCCCTCAGGTATAAGCGTTATCGGCCTCAACGGCAAATGTGCGTTCAAGCATAACAGAAATCTGGAAAGTGCCAACAAGCATCCTCACCAAAAAGAACTCGATAATTTCTGACTCATATGTCCACTGGATTTCACGTGGTGCCTTCGGATTTGCTTCCGAAATACACTGACAAATGCATCCTCCCTCCTTCGCTTCTCGAAAAAGCCATAGCTGCGCACGACATTTTGCCACACCCATTGGTATTCCTGCTCAATGACGAAATACTTATTGGAGTGAGGGAGTTCACTGCGCCCGAAAACACCATAGTTGTTCCTGAAGCGATCTGGGCCAAACTCAAAGCCCCGAATGTGTCGTGTATTTTGCAACCTCTGCTTCCAAAAGCCACCTCGCTTCGCATTCGACCAGCCCAGTTCTACCCGCACGTCACGAACTGGAAGTATTACTTGGAATCATTCTTGAGCACACAGTGTACGACGCTCTCGGAAAACCAAGAATTTTCCTACCGCGATCCTGTTGCCAATGTTGATGTTGTGCTTAAAGTGGATTATGCAAATGCGCCTTCTGTAGTGGTTGTGGATACAGACATTGCTTTGGATGTGGCGCCGCTCAACGATATCATGGCAGCCCAACAGTTGCATCAGGAAGCATCGGTAATAAAATTTGAGCTGGCTCAAGAAATCACATCGAGCGTGGTAGCGCAGCTTGAGCCATTTAATGCGAGCACACACCCTCTGATGTATAAGATCAACCTCCTACTATTCCTGCAAACCGTAACAATTGAGATGTCTTGCTCAGAAGATGTATACAATACAGATTTACTTTGCAGCTTAGACAAGTTTGTCACTTTGGAGAACTTCACGTGGAGCACGATGGCCCAGGACGCTACAAGTTCGAACAAAAAGACGGTGCTTATTGACACAACAAGCGACTTAGTTACAAATATGAAGCTCAAACACGCTAACCTGGGAGAGTTCTGGCTCTACGTTGTTCCTTTTACTTGGGAACATAATTCTACAGCAACGATTTCCGTTTCAGACGGTGTTCCAGTGGACGAATCATCTCAAATTGAGAAAACTGATGGTAAGATCCAGTGCGGAAACTGCCATACATATGTTGATCAGGCAAAGTTGCCATTGCACGAGGCGTTTTGTTTCAGAAACAATGTGCGTTGCTCATGTGGTGAGGTCTTTGCGAAGGCAATACCAAGTAACCACTGGCATTGCGAAAAGTGTGACGTCCACGGCGAATCTGCTCTTTATAAATTCAAACACGACAAGCTTTACCACAACTCACCGTATATCTGTGATAAGTGCACGGATAGTACTGAGTACGAATCTTTCCTTGATCTTGTGCAAGACCACATGGCTGCATGTTGTCCTTCCAAATTACACGAATGCCAATTTTGTCATTTGATTGTGCCACAGGGAGAGGCTACTTTCGAAGATAGGTTCCAAAACTTGACGCATCATGAGAACGATTGCGGCAACAAAACTGCAGAATGCTATCAGTGTGGCAAAGCAGTACGCAACAAAGAGCTTGCAAGCCATATGAAAATTCACAACATGATCAAGATAGAGAAGAATTCTGAGGTACTTTTAAAGTGCGCGAATATCAACTGCGTTAGCATTTTGCAACAAGAGAACAATCTATCCTTGTGCGAAACGTGCTATGGGCCCCTCTACTTAAGCGTGTTGGATCCAACAAATTCAAAATTACAGCAGCGGATTGAGCGGAGATACGTGCTTCAGTTGACAAAAGGGTGCGGAAATGCGTGGTGTAGAAATGCCGAGTGTGCTTATGGGAATACAAAGCTCGATTTTAAGCTGGCGTTGACACATGTGAAGTCTGATCTTTTTTTGAAGATTGCGACTCCCAGGATCCCGGCAAACGAGGGCAAGAAAACTTCAGCTGTGAATGAGTTTTCATTTTGTGTGACTGAGAACATGCAAGTCAAGAGAAATCTCGCCGATACTCTATTGGCAGAATCAGAGTACAGCGAGAACATGATTCTAAAGGCTATCGCGGCAAGTGGAGTGGGTGGAACCAGGGAATGGCTTGCTCAAAATGCTATTTAATTATTTGATGGCTTTACGAACGCATTCAGGCTGAGTTTAAATGGTGCGACTACTTGTGAATGAAGCAAATCAGGCCTGATGTCACCAACTCTGGTCTGCCGAATTTCGGCGTAGAACAATATCGCTAGAATATTCTGTTAGGTCGAAAGAACCACGAGGTATTTTTTGCGAGACTTAGTGTTAAACCTTCGTGGAAGTTACAAACGAACTCTGGGATTGGTCACAAAAATGAAGATGCCTCATGATACAGTCACGGACAAGAAAGTGACCCGGGAAAAATGGATGATGACTGGACCAGAGAGACAGGGAAGATTCTTGACAATTATTTGGCATCCCATTTCTGAAACAAAACATTATCAGGAACTCTTGTTTCACTTCTGTGTCTTGACGACCTGACAAGTTTATCAAGAAATTCGTCTGACTCTCTTTGAGCCACGTCGGCGGCCCAATTACTCGCGTATAGTTCAGAAGAACAAATACTTTTCGAGTCTTTCGGTACAAGAGTTCTGATCTCTTTGATATGATTCATGTTGCCCCATCCTCAACTTAAGATGGTGGGCATCAGGTATCCATTTGGCGCATGCAAATCGCATGCCCTAAGAGTCACGAGAATGATGGCACCAGCGTTGGTCATATATATTATGAGCCATCAAATCCTATATATAACCGCACATCTTGTCACCACTTTCGTATATTGTATAGCATCTAAGTCATGAAAGTTTTGGCACAGATGTAAAGATAGAAAGTCCATGTGTGAGACGACCACGTGTGAGAGGCGACCATTTGTGAGAGGCGGCGACGTTCAGCCTGAGTAGGAATATCCCTCAATGAAATAATCAGATCAAGTCAGAGAGAGAAAACAATATAAATCTATTTTAGTAGCAAAACATTACACTTACCCAAGATAAGATAAGATTATCAATCCCAGATATGCCTATTTGGGACAAGAGCAAACGCGCATTCTCGAACCGTGCTTGCCTGCGTTATCTTATCAGTGATGTGTCGCTTGATAAGGCGCGAGACTAGCGATGACGTATGCTTTCTCTGCGCCCCGCAGAGCAACTGTCCTCTCTTCGTAGAAGAGCTACAAATTGAAAGATGCCGATATCTGAGTACGACAGTAAATAAATTACACTAAGCTAGTAAATAGGGAATGGTAGGACCAAAGTTAAAGAACACAAAATGGAAGGAGGGACAAATAAGGAAAGTCCCGTCAAACTCGAACTATCGCCACGCTTCTCAGAACATTTTAATAATAGAAACTATGCATAGGGAAATCCCAATACAACCACTTGCGGTGGCTCTGAACCATACGGCCAAAGCGCGTGTGAGCAAGGACCTGTTTCGCGTGATAATACCGAGTCGAAACTTCTAAAAGCAGAGCTTTGTATTTCAAGATCAGAACTCGGGATGATATACGAATAGTGAGCATTTGACATTTTGTGGTATATGGAAAATATCTCCGTTTGTGATCGTCCACGTACCTTTTATTTGTGGTCTGGACGGCTGCCGAGCTCTGCAGCCACAGTATATCGTGGCGGTGAGCCTTCGTTACGTTACCAAAACATGTGCACAAAGATTTATACAGAGAGGACAGAGCAATGAAAGCCACACTTCTGACACTTCCGGGTTACTGACTTGAGAATTTCTCAAAAAGAGAAGGCTAATGCTGACTTTGCTTTGAACACCTCTCTCGATAAGCTCACGTGACACTACACTTCCACATGCATCTTCGAGCGTGCCGACTTATGTTCTATGTTCAACATTAGCCAAAACGTTGGGCTCGGAAAATTGTTACGTTGGAAAAACATAATTCATATACGTATTCTGTTCAAACTTTCAATGTTGTCCTTGCGTCTGCCGTAAATCGTTTGTCGTACACGTCTCTTTCCGGATGAATCCAGCCACACACTGTCTATCCCGAGATCGCAATGCACACACCTGTACCTCCAAGGTCACCCTTGCGCGCAACCCCAGAATTATAAAAAAGCGCTTATCGCCACACGCCACCCTACCTCTTTTTTTAGTTTAAGTAGAGCCTAGTTGGATTTTTTTATCTTTCATTCCCAAAGAAAATCCACAAACTCTAGTCTCAACCTCCCTTTCCACTGCTTCCCACAGATTTACCTCGATAAGATTTCACCGCTTGGACTGCCATTGGTGTACAGTTTTGCCTCCCTCCTCCGCCAATATCTTTTCTAAACTGAAAATATGTTGCTTTCCCGCTCAGTAGCAATCTCCATCTTGGCATGCATCGGTGCCAATGCCATGATCATTCCAAATGTTGGGGACGTCATTGACACGTTCAAAGGTACGGGTCTCCTGGACTTCAAGCATGCCGTGGGCGAGTCAGCCAAGCATTTGGGTGAGACTGCTGGTGCTTTGGTGCCAAGTGCTGCTGCCACTCGTTTTGCTGAATTCGAACAAAAGATCTCCGCTGGATTGGTTGCTCCCTTTTTAGAAACCGGCCGCAACATCATTGCCCACAAGTACATTGTAGTGTTCAAGACTGACGTACACGAAAACATGGCTCAATTCCACAGAGAGTGGATCGCTGAAAGACACGCTCAAGATGTGGGCAGTATTGATGCAGCGGATTCTTATCATGCTTCCATCAGGGCTGCAAATGTTGAGGGTGGTATCTCCGACGTGTTTAACATCGCCAACACTTTGAGCGGATACTCCGGTTATTTTTTGGAGTCCACCCTCGAATGGATTCGCCGTGATCCAGCTGTTGCCTTCGTTGAGAAGGACTCCATGGTCTACGCCAACGAGTTTCACAACCAAAAGAGTGCACCTTGGGGCTTGGCGCGTATCTCTCACCGCGGCCCCCTCTCCTTGGGCAACTTCAACCAGTACCTTTACGACAACGAAGGTGGAGAGGGTGTGACTGCTTACGTCATCGACACGGGAGTTTACGTCGACCACGTGCAATTCGAGGGAAGAGCCAAGTGGGGTAAGACTATTCCTACTGGTGACTCCGACACCGACGGAAACGGTCACGGTACCCATTGCGCGGGTACAATCGCCTCGAAGGACTACGGTGTAGCGAAGAAGGCGACCGTCGTTGGTGTGAAGGTATTGAGGTCCAACGGTTCTGGTTCGATGTCCGATGTCGTCAAGGGTGTAGAATTTGCTGCGCAGTCTCACCAAGCTGACGTTAAAGCCAAGAAGAAGGGCTTCAAGGGCTCCACTGCTAACATGTCTTTGGGTGGTGGCAAGTCCCCTGCTCTTGACTTGGCGGTTAATGCTGCAGTGAAGGCCGGTATTCACTTTGCGGTTGCCGCGGGCAACGAAAACCAAGATGCCGCTAACACCTCTCCAGCATCTGCTGAATTGGCCATTACTGTTGGTGCGTCAACGATCTCCGATGCCAGAGCTTACTTCTCTAACTATGGTAGCACTGTTGATATTTTTGCCCCGGGCCTCAACATCCTCAGTACGTACATCGGCTCTGAGACTTCCACTGCGACATTGAGTGGTACTTCGATGGCGTCGCCTCATATTTGTGGATTGTTGACTTATTATCTTTCTTTGCAACCCGGAGCAGGCTCTGAGTTCTTCGTTTCCGACCAGGGAGTCTCGACCACCCAATTGAAGAAGAATTTGGTGAACTTTGGTACCACTAACAAGTTGAGTGGCCTTCCTGACGATGGCACGCCCAACGTGTTGGCTTTCAATGGTGCTGGTCACAACTTGACTGATTTCTGGACCGGCACCTATTCTGAAGAGGCTGCTGAGCCTGTTGGCAAGTTTGCCGCGGAGGCCGAGAAGCTCGAGGCCTTCTTGGAAAAAGTCGAAGGAGCCACCGAGAATTTGGCTGAGGAAGTCAAGAAAATTGTGTCTGGTATCTACGACAGAGAATGATTCAAGTCGCCAAGTTAGAGTTAACTGGAGTTGATCGAGCTCTCCTTCAAGGGCACGAATTGCTAAATTATATCCCCGAAGAAAAAAAGAAAAAATAAATATTTCGTAAATTATTGAGCGACAAATTTCATTTCTTGAATTAGGACTTTGCCACCCATCAGCATTTCTACAGACTTCCATGATTCTGTTCCCATAAAACGTTACTAATCACTTGCGTGCCTGCATACCATGCTTCTTAGCCTTTTTCTATATACCGTCGAGTGGCTTTCGCTAATCTTCTCACTTTAAAATACAACAGTCACCAACTTCAAAAACGGCAGCAGATCCACGTGAACTCTATATACACAATCTATCAGTACACTCAGCAATGTCTACGCCAGCGAAAAGAAGACTTATGAGAGATTTCAAGCGGATGCAGCTGGATGCCCCCAGTGGCGTATCCGCACTGCCAGTGCCAGATAATGTGATGTCGTGGAATGCCGTAATTATTGGCCCGGCAGAGACACCGTTCGAGGACGGCACGTTCAGATTAGGGTTGCAGTTTGATGAGCAGTACCCAAACAAGCCGCCTTCTGTGAAGTTTTTGAGTGAAATGTTCCACCCCAATGTTTATGCCAGTGGCGAGTTGTGTCTAGATATTTTGCAGAATAGGTGGTCGCCAACATACGACGTTTCGAGCATTTTGACGTCAATTCAGTCATTACTAAATGACCCAAATATCTCGTCGCCGGCAAATGTTGAGGCGGCAAACTTGTATAAAGACCATCGCTCACAGTATATCAAGCGTGTCCGTGAAACTGTGGAGAACAGCTGGAACGAGGATGATGACGACGATAGCGAAGATGAGGATGACATGGAGGATGATTAGTGTGGCATAATTCTAGAGCGACACGTGCGTTCTTTTCATGTTGACAAGCGTGGATATTGGTCTATAGAGCGGTCATCCAGGCTTCGGTCCCAGCATGTGTGGTCAAAAAGGGTTGCGCTGAAGGATTTAAAAACGTTGCTTGAAAGTTATTGGATGAATCACGAAGGTTTCTTTCGTGAACAACGCATCTATGTGAAAATAGAATGCCTGTCAAACATGGAGATGGGTCATCCAGAATGATACCTGTGAAGCATACATTTTATATACAAGAATATGGTCAAACATGACTGTGAACGGTCGGTACACTTACTGTACCACAAGTAGAACTCTGTCGTTGTGTCTGTTCTCTTGACAACCAGCAACAGACTACTTCAACCATAAGTAGTACCATTTTCGCGCCCGTGCCTTGGCAAGCTCCTCCTCCCTTAATTTCTCTAACCTCTTCCGTTCTTCCTCCTTTTGTTGGGCGTACTGGTCCACTGAAATGTACTCTACTGGCTTCCCTTCTTCGCCAATTTTCTTGTCTCTAATCAACGCAAAAATAACGACGAACACCGTGATGTAAATGAATGTTTTCGTCATGGGGTCCATCTTATTCATTTCAAACTGGGATTTCCTCACTTCTGTCTCTGCAAGAAAAACAGGCTCAAGTTTCCGAACTTTATCAGTGGGTTTTGGGTTTGAAGTTCTAACTTGCGAAGGAACGGTGAACGGCAAATCCCATGGAGCTTCGAGCATGTTCCACCTCTTGAATTTCTCTCTAACCCCCCAGTCTCCGTATGCTATATAGTACCCGAGCTTCTTTTCATTCTCCGTCATCTTGGTCCATTTCTTGTCGTATTTATCCTGGAGTTCCTTGACCACCTGACCCTGGTGGATTACGTTTAAGGAACCAAATAAAGAGTGGTTCGTAAATATAGGAGCAGTATCGATGGGCTGCATGGCATCGTCATTTCCAGAGGACAAAAGAGATCCCACATCCTTGAGTGAATCCATAGCGAGTTTTGCGGCTTCGACTTTTGCCTCCTGTGGTGTGAGCTTACGACCATCTACCTGAGACTCACTCTGTGATTTCTGCAGAAGGTAGATGGACGTTGAAAACGATTTGGCATGTTTTGAACCAAGCCTGGAAAGGGGTCTAGTTTTGCTCCCAATAATTCGAAGTGCCCCCATGTTAGGAACCGGATTCATCACAGTGTTATGGTGTCAAAGAATGGTGGGTTTTCAGATGATCGTGGATTCAGCGACACATCAATTCAGTTGAGCATGGGTGCGACTTTCCTTTAACGAGCGTGAGTAGCGAGCAGCTCGCACGTTCCGCTGCCAAAATCTCTTATCGAATGGTGAGTTGCGGAAGCCCTTTGAAAGATGAAAAATATTCTTGATTAGTACTATGCCGAGGGTTTCAAATGACTTGTATTCCATTTCTTTGATTAGCTGCAATACATCTTTATTGGGCTGGTCCTTTGCCTTTAACACTTTTCATAGGTCTTGAAGCGGAAAGCTGAGCTTCTCGATCCAGGCCCATAAAGGGAGACCTTTTTCCCATGGCGCCAATGAAGACTTTCATTTTCCAAGCAAGCCCAAATCCAATTCCAGACCCTTTGAACGCAACAGCTTTACATGAAGGGAAGCCTCGACTGGGCTACTTCAACATCAACCATGTACCCGTAGCTTGAAAAGTTAGCTCGGTAAACTGTTAGTATTAACGCAAAAATATTTAAGCACGAGCGGCAAACTTTGTGCAGAAAACCACAACTAAAATGCAATCACACGATCCGATTCATGAACTTACCCACGGCTATCATTGGTGCGCAAATAGCTCTCACTGCCATGCAAAGTGCATCGATCAACAAAGAAAGCTCATATAAGATCCACACAAAGATGAATAGTTCAATTAGAATCACGAAGGTCTGTGTTCGTGGAAAATTTTCCGCCACGACATCAATTGGCGCGAATATTATTTTCATGATGCGAATGTTCTTGATGAGCTTGTTCACGTTGGAAATGATAGTCTTCGGTGTACCCTCATGCACCGTTCCAACCGATACCCTTGGCTGTTGTATTTCAACCTCGCTGCCAGATTCAACATACTCGAGTTGTCCTGTCTCGGGATTGTAGAAAAACTGATCATCACTGCCTTCTTCCGCCGTGTTGTGCTTGTAGTTCATGGCTCGCAGCAGCGGAGATTTTGTTATGTTTTGTCCACTAAGTTGCTGAACATCTCCAGAGATATACGCAGACGCAGGTTGGTTCCAGTTCTGCAAAATTTCTTTGTAAAATCTTCCAGGTCTGCGGCTCCCACTCGAAGACTTGGAGCTCTTCGTGTCCTTGTTTCTGGCATTGGTCAATGCTTGGCTCAGAGTAATTTTTGCCGACTCAGTTGCCTCTCGAAGCTCTGTGATCTTATCTTTTTCAGCTTCTGGCACCTCAGTATCATTGTAGACAAGCCAGGAGAGTGCATAGCTCCAGAGTGGGCCGAAACCATTCGCTACCACCAGGCCATGTGCACCAGGTTCGGACATTTCTTGAAGATCATCGTCTTGGGACACTTCAGTCGGTCCATCGTTTGATATCACGTCCCCTAGATCCAGTGTAGACTCTGAAAAATGTTTGCCAATTCTCCATTTGCGGCGAAATCTACTCCTAAACTTTGTGGATTGTGAGTCAGCCTGCTGTACTTCCATCCATGTATTCGAGTTTTCCTCGGTCAAACTTCTTACAGAAATCACATCGTGAGAGTCGAATTCACTTCTAGTTGGGGAAGTTGTTGTGTTGATTTGCAGATGATCGCTCGTGGACACTGACTCCCCATCGTTTTCCTGCGCCTTATCATCCTCACATTTCACCACTAGACTCTGTGGGCCCTCGTCATTATATGGCTGGTTGTAATCGTAAGAAGCATAGTCGTTTTTCCCAAACTTATTTCTCATCAACTTGAAGGCGCGAGTTAATTTTTGCTTCCCCCTTGGGATCCGTTTGCTGGGATCATCGAACACAACGTCTGCTGGGTTCAACCTTTCCTCCTCATCACGACCAAAAATGTCTTTGAATGTTTTGTGTGTGTACATATTGGGCTTTACTTCCTGTGATTCATTGTAACGTTTTTGCTGGTCGATGTAAAATCCGGAAAATGCTTGAGGGTTTGGAATAGATGGTTCATATAGAGACGTGTCATCACCACGAAAAAACGTCTCATCATGCGAGTTATAGGGATATTCAAAGCTTTCATCGTCCCCATGTGATCCTGGTTTTCTGAAAAACAGTCTATGGATTTTATTCTGATTCTGTGGTCGTACGTACGGCTGTCTTGAACCGTAGTAGCCAGAGTAATCGACCGAAGGTCGTGACTTTCTGTGACTGCTCTGTTGCGGTGCCAAATAATTCAATTCTGCTGGAGTGATTTCCCTCATTAAATCATTTTGATGGATCGGTGGCTCAGGTGGGGAATCCGATTCTGCAGACACTTTATCTGACAGGCTGGTCACAGGTGTCTGTGGCCCCTCATCTATTTTTGTTGTACGTGACTGGCGGGACCCTGGGTCTATTCGAAGATTTCTTTTTTGTTGAAAATGGCGATCTTGGAGGTATTCAGAAGTGAAGTAAGCATTTGGTGAAACGTTCATTTGGGTGACAGTTAGATTTGTGGTGATTGTCGAGTAGATGCTTCGAAGCAGTAAGTCGAAGAATTCTCAATATATACAAGACAGTGTCAGCTAAGAGATTTAGGATCGTATAAATCAATCAAGGTTTGTCTAATTGTCCTTATAATGAAGGAATACAAGTATGAGAAATTGTATCTCAATAGCTGATGAGATCGCCCAAATAGGTATTGTTATTGATTCGGGTGGCTGGCCTATTCTGCATATTGCAAGCAATGAACCAGCACCCCCGGCGGAGGCAACGGACAATTAGAGAATTTTTATTATCCCATTCGATAAATTCTGGAAAGAGCAACCGCTGAAAAATGCCATTCTGTTTTCTAGAAACCCAATCACCGTTATATCCAGAAAATGGGGCAGTTTGTGCGCAACTTCTGCTTGCAATGATGGAGTTGCAACAAACAGCCGAAACACCACTTTCATAGTGTTATATTTTTGCTAACAGAAACCAAACCCTTGATTTTCGATAAGAGAAAGCGGTCTCTAAACGGGTCCTTGCAGATTTCTAACTGCCGAAGTGTTGTTTCTGTGCATTAATTGCCTGAGTCCGAAAGGTGTGTGGCTGCGAAATTGCCCCCAAAACGCCCTACTGAATTGGTTTTCTGGTTGACGATGGACGAATGGTTTCTTCGTAAATATTTTCTTTATTTTTCGAAAGTGTCTGTACTTACGGAAATCTTTGGTTGTGATGGAGCTGCTGGTCCATTCGCCTCTTAATGTGGAGACGTACGAAAATTCCCTCGGCTGACTACTGAATACTCTATTATCAGGCTGATCTATACACAAGTGAATGTAATTAGAAATGGATGGAAAGAAGAATTATTGACTCAAGCGTTGTGGACCTCAATGTATCGCAATACATTTACTTACTAGTTTCGCCTGGATGGTGTGCACTCAAATTCCATTCATACTTATTCGAGACCATTTCGAGAGCTATCTAAATTGATACTTGAAGGGTGTGTACTCACTATCGTGAGAAATACCACAAGGGTCTTCGGTCTAAAGTCCTTCATAGGAAAATAAATCCTCGACACCTTTCGTTGATGTATGGCTTTTTTCGATGTCCGAGCGATATATTTGTTTTGGTATTGATTAAATAAAATTGAAGACCTAAGTTAACCGAGAGCTGTAAAGCAGCGATTACAAGAAGGCATGACCGAAGGTTCAGCCCACGTATTAGTCAAAAGAAATTAATCATATATTGACCTACCAACATCTAGAACCACTATTCCTTTTGAGTTGCTCCTTTGACTTAACTGACCGAGATCGCAATGTGATACTTGTTTATAGCTGGAAATTATCTAGTGCTCATATTGTTCCCCAGCTCAAATCTCTACACCTTGGGTTATAACATCTAATTATACCTATGGTTGCAAACACCCCTCATAAAACAATATCTGTGTAATTATTGCAATTTTGCTTCATCGGGAAGTTCTGACATGCTGATGAAGAATCAGAGTTTCGCAGCTGTGTTCGTAAACTAAACCAATTCTGGACTAAAACACAGGGTCTCGCTCTTTTTGAATTATCTCTGTGTTTTCCTCACAGTTGTTCTTCTCATAAGACGATTACTTACATCCTTGAACAACCAATCTCTACTGCATCTGATCCCATTGACAAAAGAATAGGTTCTGGTCTGAGACAAAAAAACTATAAGAATATGGCTTCCAATTTCAATTACTACGCCAGTGCTGTAAATTAAATAAGCTGGTCGAGGCAACTACCGTCATAAGCAGCAAATTAACGTCTTTCTTCCCTCTAGCAAAGGCGGAAGAGACTGGTACTACTGCTCCCCGCTACATTAGAATAACTGAGAAACTTTTTGGACCGCTTGGTGGTGCTAAAGATGCCACTGATCCTAACACCCCAGAAATCCAGAAAGGGCGCGCAGAGATCAAAGCAATGAGCCGTAAAGAGTATGCGCAGTTCAAGAGGAAAAAGCGCCAAGATCTATGCCTTGGCAAGTGGACTTCCACCAGACATTGCAATTGTGAACAACTACACTAGGTGCAAACGGAGGTAGCATTCTTTGACATCCTTCCAAGTGATGTTGGGCGGAATCGAGTACCGCCTGAAGTTGCGATTCGGAAACAACGACGCCGCCACCAACTATGACATTGGAGTCATACAAAGAAAGAGCTACCATTGGTCCTGTCGTGCTTACCCCAGCCTCAGTTGTTGCAGAAGAAACGGGGGAAACTGAGCCACACACAGAATTGGCTTTGGAGTGCGCGAACTCGCAAAATGAAAATCTAGAGAACGGTGTTTGCGCACCAGCAATCGCACCCGCTCACAAGCCTTTCAACCAAAGTCAAGCAAGCGAAGAACATAGCCACAGATTGATAGAAAGCTGTGTCCAAGACTATGAAAACAAGCAAGCTTGGAGCTTCTAGTAAGAAAGTATGGGCGAAGACTTGCGAGGGGTTTGAATTTTGCAGCCACAAAACGTCGCACGCCCGTGACTATATTGCGCTCGCTGCGGAACCCCCCCAGAGAAAGCCCCCAACACATTAGTTGCTGGTTTGAGGATCACTCCTCTGTTGTCGCTACAGTGGTCAAGAAAAACAGGAAGATGAGGGCTGCTCGTAAGTTGAGATCACTCAAAGACAAGTTCTTGGAAGTAAGTGCTTCTACAGCTGTCATGCCAGAATGGATGCAAAACTTTGGTGCAGCAACCAGTAGTGGGCAACCCGGCTGACGCCAATGACGACGAGGCCAAAGGACAACTCTTGAGGATGATTAGCACTTTTTGAGTTCCGTTCGCTTAACAAACGTTCATCGAACTTTAAGTGAATCAAGGTTAGGGCGAAAACCGAATGATATAACGGGATGATTACTTCGTTGACCTTCCCACCAGTCGCCCCAGCTTGCTTCACTACTCTGTATATTCTACGAAATCACAAATATTATAATAGTCCGAAAACTCTTAGAATTCTGCTGCCCATTCGTGAAACAAAAAAATTGTAATCAAACATGAGAGTGGCGGTGACGTGTAAAGTTTCGTAAAACTTGCGTACAAATTGAAACGAACATCAGCTCCAATCCCATTCTCAACTTCAGCAACTGAGCACCAATGTTCACAGAGGCTGAAAAATAGGTCGTTTGAGTATGGACCCAGGAGCTTGTACAGACTTGTTATTATTTACCGTTGACCTTGTTTAGAAGATTCCTCGAGTAAAGAAGAACAAAATCAAAAACTCTTTCCCGATGCAATTTTTTGGCCAGAACACCTTATCCTAATGCGAAGGGTTTAATTTGAGACCAGAGAGATAGGGTCGATTTTGTGAATATTCACTTAAGCTGGCAATAAAAGGGAGTTGAATTATCGTGAATTACGAATTTTTTGCTGGCTATAAAGATATGCGTCCTAATTGAATCCGAGGAACAGAGTAAATGAGCTTCAGAACGTTAAAACTGGTTGATTGTCAAACTGATAGAACGGATACATGGATACATGGCAGAAGTGATGAATCTTACTGAAAATTTTGACACCAGTTATTCAGCCCTACTCAGGACAAGCAACTTTTGTAGATCTATTTTCACTTGTGGACTCCATCCTTTGGTCATCGCAAACTCTATGAACATAACTCTGGCGTTTCTTTCTTTATTTGAAGCTTGGCATCCAAACAATAATTCTATTTAGAAATTAATTTAAGGACTCGCATTAAGTGCGTTCTGATAAAATTCTGTAGTATTCTTTTTGCCATTTTCCGATAAATTTCTTGCTAGATCTAAGAAGACTTATAAGAATTCTACTCTACGATAGTTGAAGAAAATTGATGAAAATTTCATGTCTAAGGAACTACGAATCCGGCCGCTGGTCGCATCTTCAGCAGTGACAAACCTAACGTGAAATTAATACACATAACAAAACTTTTGGCTTAAAAGGTAATTTCCGAGAACGATCTCAAAGTTCTTTTAAAACTCTGTTTGTATTTCCATGGTTATACTCTGATACACACATTTTTGAATTCCTCTCCGTGACTCACTAGGTCAGACGCACTCGTCTCTCGCGATACGCACCAGCCCCACAAAATCCGAGGTAAGGAAGCGAAAAACAGCTAGTTTACGCTACAACATTTGAATCGTATCTTGCACTTCATTGTTATCATGATCACAAAATCTCGGGCTTCACTAAATATTCCATCAATACAGGCCCCTCTTGTTCGCCGCTTTTACGCCAAAAAATCCAAGTCACCCATTGCTAACCATTCGTACATTGACGAGGAATTCCTCTCGCTTGTAAGCAAGGAGCATATTGCGGAACATATCAACGATTTGGGCGCGTTCCCGTCATTTTCCAACATCTTGACGCCGCAGCATTTTTATCAGAATGAAGTTTTACTAAGATACTCTCAAAGACAGCCACACCCAGTGTCGCTTCGCCAATTAGCTGGATATGGCAAAAAACTCACAAAGCAGGAAGTTCTTGCCCTGGCAAACTTTGTCCGTCTTGAGCTTCCCATCAGATTGGGAATGAGAATCCGAGATCTACAAACTCTTCCCTTCGGCGTGGTCAACAACTTCCATTTGGCCCAAATTTACGAGAGCTACTATCACCTGTTCAATGCGTTCCGTAAGATCGGTACCATCAACTCACTCAGCGAAAATGATGAGTTTTGTAAAGTCATTAGTGCGCTTTTGGACCAGCACGTGTTCAATCTTTCCCATTTGATGATGGGTGCTCTTGAGCTGTCGATTCTTGAGAACCTTCCCCAACACGAGCTTGATCTTTTCATGAGCTCGATGCTCAGATCCAGAATCAGTAGAAGAGTTATTGTTGAAGAACATCTATCTCTCACGGAGATTCACAAGAAGCATCCGTATCAGGAAAATCCTCCGGATTATATTGGAGAAATTTTTCAGACATGTAATGCCCGCGAGCATTTTGAAAAAGTCGGCGAATTGGTGCTGGACTCCATGCTCGGCTATTTCCCCGACAAGTCGAAAATGCCGGATCTCATTATCGATGGTGATGTGAGTGCCAACTTCCAATTTATGGTACCACACCTCCATTACCTTTTCGGTGAAATCTTGCGTAATTCATACGAAGCAACAATTAAAACGCATGGAAAATCCGGGAAGTCTAAGCTTCCCCCTATCAAAATTACCATCATTGATTCCCAAAAACAAATTGTATTCAGGATTTCTGACCGCGGTGGAGGTGTCAGTCACAATAAACTCGAGTCGATGTGGTCGTTTGGAAAACTGCCAGAACTCGCGAGAAAATCGCTTGAGAACTTCCACAGAATCCCAGGTTTGCAAATGTACTCTAATCTACAAGTGACCCCGGCTGGCTCGTCCATTGTGGAGACGCAGAATGGCTTGGGCCAGACCTCAGTGGCTGACATTAACCAGATATCTACGAGGACTAAAAAGTCAACCTTGGAACAATTGATCACGCGACCATATAAGTACAAGTTAGGCCTAGGTTTGCCCATGTGCAAAGTTTACGCAGACTACTGGAACGGAGATTTGACTATGAACTCTTTGGAGGGATATGGGAGTGACACGTGCTTGACTTTGAATAAGCTCGGTTTCCACACAAACGTCATTCAATTAGATAGAGCGTAGTGAATGTATGAGCCATGATCTTCTCAAAAACAAAACCATTTCTGAGGATGCTTTGCTCCTTAGTAAATATAAGAGAGCCAAAGAATGTAATTCATGACCGTCGAAGAGAAAACAATCAAAATTATCAAAGTGTTTTGCTCACTGTTTCGGCGGGTAGGATTCCCTGGTGTGGTAGGGCGTTGTGTCATATGCGTTGTTGAAAGACAAATAACACACGAACGATCCACCATAAGCAGAATATTACATAGAAAGGAAGACATTTTCAGGGCATAAAAGCCTTCCAGTTTTCCTTACTTGATTCGTTCTACACCTTCATAAATTTGCGGGATCAATGTCGTTGCGCATGTCCCACCTATGCGAATGTTTTGAACTGGACTACCAAGAAATCTCAAAACAAGCACGACCAATTTTTCCATCCCTGCCACTCCTGCCCTGTATTTGAAAATATCACTAGACCTCCAGAGCCAAATTACTCCTTATCAAGTTCCTGATTATCTGTACAGCTTCAGGGCTCTCAAGTTCATAAACCACTCTCATCAAAATATGGTAAATAGAACCACTAGTAACGAAGTGACAGAGGCTATAGCGGCCGTTACGCCACATGGGAATGGCCAGCCGCCGTCACAGTCATCTACAACATCGCCCGCACCCGCCAATATCTCCAACTTAGTGGCCCGATATCAGACCACTATTGGTATCCACAGCCTTCTCGATCTGTCATCTCACGATACGCTTGCCCACGAAACTCGGCCTAACTCAACGGGAAACACCGAAACTGCGTCTGAAGACATACCGAGGGACAATCTAACAGAGCAACAAGAGCTTCGCGCAACCCTGGCTGGTCCCCAGGAGACCTTCCTGAAATTTATAAAAGGTTTCCAGCCGGCATTCGACTCGAACGACCCTTTGAACTCTCAAGCAAAGCAAAGAACTTCGAAACAGGCCAAATTTACCAGAACATCAATTAGCTCGCTCATAAATCTGGACGAAAATGCTCCATTAGGGACAGCTTCGAAGAGCGGTGCACAATCGGAGAAGAGGAAACGAGCGTCTCCAAAAACAGAAGCAGCGGTGAAAAAAACCAAAGTGGATACCCAGAAGAAAACAGCTAAAACGGAAGTTAAAAAAGACACAAAACTGGAGTCTCTTACAGAACCAAAGTCTGAATCTAAACAAAAAGCAGACCCTAAGAAAGACACGAAGCCAGAAGCAAAAAGGGCACTGAAACAAGACTCCAAAACTGAGACTAAGAAATCCACCAAAGCAAAGAAAAAGAGCCCCGAACTAATTTTGCCCTCACAAGACAAGCCAAGCATCCACCCAACAATGACGACGGAAAAGGCAAAAACGAGCACGTCTGCGGCGAGCGTGCCTGCCCCCAGCTTCATACCAATGGATGATTCTGGCACGGCAGAACTTGGCTTAGGAACCAACGATGACAAGGATAAACAGCAATTTCCAGTAATAGCGCTTGAAATCCCACTCTTGGACCCGAAACTGCCCATGCCCGGCCAGGCGGAAGTCGTAGTGAATGTGCTTAAACTAGCCGAGGAAAAGTATGGATGGTCGGCAGTGCATCCAGAGGCTCGTTCAGCATTTGAACTTATGGATGATGTACTTGATGACGAAGAGGATGGGGATGAAGAAGAGGATGAGGAAGTTATGATCGTTGACGAAAAGGGAAATTCATTGAAGAAAAAAGACGATGGTCTGGATAAAAAGAAAAAGAAACAACCCCCTAAGGTGAATCGAAAAGTCGGGAAGTATGACTATGAAGATCCTTTCATTGATGATGCTGAGCTTCAATGGGAGGAAGAGATCACCACTACCAAGGAAGGATTCTTCGTTTATTGGGGCCCTTTGGTGGATGAAAGGCAACCAGCCAAAAAGGGAACAGGGAAAGCCAAAAAATAAGAAATATAATATAGACAGTGTATGTGACGTCGCAGCTGTCTCGGACTAAGCTTCAGAATCTTAAAGTTAAAACTCGCGCTTTATCCTCAAAGTAATCGGGGCAAGTTTGGTGAACAGTGATTGTCGGTATGTACAATAGACTCCTCGCCAAAACACACAAGGTTTGTCCTGTTACTCCATGTATGTTGGGGTCCCGGGATCGTCCCTTTCACGAAGACAGGCTGACGTTGGCCTACTGAAATTGATTCTTACACGTCGTCTAGATCGATCCCAGAGCCGATAGGTCAGAACGAGCCAACATGCTTTATTTAATTACTTGTGTGCCTCCTCTACCTCATTGAAGAAAGTTCAGCTTTTCTTCATCTAGCTAAAAGCACCCTTAGTATCTAGCGAATACACTATGAATACATCGAATAGTCAGCACCACGTTGCGCCAGATCCTGACGTTGGACTTGCGTGCATGTGTAACGCAACAACTTATAACAGGGATGTGTAAAGATCAGGGTAAATATTGAGCCATCGAAGTTTTCCGCTTTGGCACGCATATACATAGATATATACATAGTGTGCGCGTGATCAGAAGAATTGCGAGAAACCTAGAGCTGAGAAGCTAGGGTTGAAGAAGTGTGTCCCTGACTCGCTGACTTTGTTAGTCAGCTCAGAATAGACGAATGATATACATGAAAGCCACATGGATCATTCACCTAGTCTGCCGAGTGCCACACGCAAAACCGTCACAGCGTTAAGCGGAATACTCTTCTCATCGTCTCCCTGATAGCTCGTCTCCACCAAAGATATATTATTGTCTGTGGTCTTGATGATATCAGAAACCGTCTCAGGCTTGATAAACGGAAATTGCCGAAGTGGAATCAAGAGATTCAAAAGACCCAGTAAAGTCGAAAGATGCTCAAAGTTTACCCGTACGGTGCCTTCGGTCTTATCGAAGGTCATCGCGATATACAGGTCCAACAAGGCAAGAATTTCGTCTGCTCTGCTCTTGGTCAAAGTGATGAATTTAGATTTCTCCTCCAGGATACGAGATGGAAGTGGAGGAGGCAATTGCCTATCAATCTGGGGCTTTTTGAGATCTAACGAGTACATCTTTTCGCTGAGCTCATCTACCGTCCTATCGCTGATAATCAAAACCCGAAGAACCCCTACCAAAACGGGCTCGGCACTATCAAAGGGACACTCGTGAAGAGAGTTGATGATGAAGGTGTAGGCGACATCCTCCGGTACTGCGGATAGCACTTTCGTAAGCAAAGTGAGAGCCAGATATCTGAACCGCGAGTTAGGTCCGGCGGACACTATGGCGTAAAGCAATGCCTGCAAAAATGTAGAGATGATGGGTCTTGCAAGCGACGACAACTCAAGCTCAAGAGCCCTTGAGGTTTTACCTATCCTCAGCACTGCGTACCAGCACCAGAATACCGCAAAGTCCACCATTCCTTTGTGGTAAAATAACCGGTGGACTATGCCAGGCACAATGACCCGGATCGCCATGGCAATGGCCTGTTTCAACGATATCTTAACAGCATCCGATGCATTTGTAGAGCTGATTTCGTATGTATAAAGAAGAAGGTTCCCGCCCAAAGAGTCGGTCACAGAGCCAGTTTTAGAATTCACGATGCAAGTAGAAAAGGTGGTTTGAAAGTCCACCACGAGCTTCTCAAACAATTCTCCGCTGAAAGCCACATCATCTGAGGCTTCCGCAGCTGAGAAATCCACTAGATTCTCAGACAGTTTCACGAAACTCGCGAATTCGCGATGAGGCTCCAAATCAAACGAGAGTGCTAACTCGTTAAGCCGGGTGACAACTGGCGTGTCCAAAATATATTCCAGCGTAGGCCTGCTATCAGTGGTGAGAGTTTTGTGGAGGTAATTGAAGTAAGAGACGGTAAACCCAAGCCATTCCAGGCGCAAAATCATGTACACACTCTCGGTAACGAGAGCCGTCAAAAGCTTTCTCTGCAAAAAGTTCTCATCCTCTTCAACTCGCTTCAAGTCCTCGCCGGATAAATCCAGTTTCTCCGGTTTGGGTAGAGACTGGTAGTTGCGGGCAAACACAAACATACGTTTCATAATGAAGTTGATGCCTGAAAGATCATCCACTGGATTGAGATAGAGAGCGTTGATGAAGCTCGAAACAGTCATGGCCAAGAAACGGGATGGGTACAATGTATGTATACGGCGCATGGAACTGTTGATGAGTTCGAAAATGCAATAGAGCTTGATTTCGTAAAATTTGAACGCGAAATCAGCGTTTCCGGTACTATCACTGGATTTCAAGGAGCTTAAAAGCTCTGTTGATTTAAGAAACAATTCTTTGGCATTTCCGTAGAGAGCAAGTACCTCAAAAATTTTCAAAACCTTGTACACGCATGGCGCAGAACGAATCGGTCCCTGAAAATCGAAATCCGAGTCGACAAACGGAATAAGAAGCGCCGGGATGTCCCAGCCGACCTCATAGACGAGCTCATGGTCGCCATCCAATGAGTCTAGCAATTGCTGAAGCAACAATTCTCTCTCTTCCTTAGTGAATCGTCCTGGTTCCAGGAGGTGGATATCGACCACTGTCGAGTACGATAAATAATCTTTCGTAAGTACTGCGTCTTTGGCAGCATTCTTGAGCACTTGGATAATTTGATCAAAGTCAAAAGCATCCAAGGTGTCGCTGCTGGAAGCCAAAGAAAGCTCACCTTCAACGTCAGACATGTTCTTCGGCGTTGTTGTCTCTTGATTCGAAATTTACCAAGTCTTGCTTAGACAAGAGGGATTTCTAGAAGTTTGATAAAACTAAAAAGAATGTGTTGGATACTTATGTGAGGATTCTGCGTAAAACAATGGTGATTTTAGGAGTAACGAAGGCTATGGGAGACAACCATAGTGTGCGTAAAAACCCGAATGCGACGCGAGGCTAGACCGCAACGGAGCCGCTGATTAGCCAGTCGCTACCAGGGCGAACAAAGGCACGCAGGGAAACAACAGCAATTATGTATAATAAACATAGTTGAAGAGAATGAGACTCGTGATTATCCAAGAGAGTCTAGTTTTTCGGCGGACTTCAGAAGATTGAATTTCTAAGGTTATCTATCGCGTGTCATCTGGTGCGGCTAAACATGAGGCTGTTCTACGGAGACAGCCCACACAATACTTTTTCACGTACAATAAAATCAATGGGTGATGTACTAAGCTTAATTTACCTTGGTATTACGTAGAAGCTTTTTTCAGATTCGAGGAAAGGCAAAATCTCTATTTTCTAGTTCTTGAATCTGGTCCGTATTACAGTCTTAGAAAGCTCGGCGAACAACGATTCTTGTTTCAATTTCATGTTGTGCCAGGCAAATGATTGTCTCAAACGGGTGATAAAAGCCCAGAATTAAGAACAAGCTCAAGAAAGCAAATCAGCTTTCGATTAGTACTATTTCGAAAAAAATCCTCTGTTTGGTCTCACGTTTGTGCATTTTCTGGAAGGGTTTGCAGATCTGAATTTAAAAAGTGATAGTTCAGAGAATGTCTAAGGCTTAAGGTTTTCAATGGAAGAATTTTTGAAACCACGTCATATAGTCATATCGGGAACCTTCGCAACTGACTTATTGCATGATTGCCTTTCGAGAGACACCAACAGTCAGCACAAAAAAAGTTGCAATACGACATCTATTGACAAACATTGAGAGGAAGTATTGTCTTGAGGGAATAAAAAGTGAGACGAGATTCGTCTTTCCATTTTGGCTTTTCTTTTGTGAAGTTCTTGGGGAACTCTGTCACTGAGGTGTTCTGTACACCATCACCGAGGATATTATCTCTCACTAAAATCATTTTCTAGTCTTTGATCCCGAAACCAAATTCAGAATTCAGAAAGTAGTTTCATGGAAAAGAAAAGAACCATCTAATTTTAATCTTGTCAGCTGGCCGACTTCGTTTTTCATTCTCAGAAATATTAGCATGTCGTCTCTACTACATTCAGATCCTGACGAGTCCTCCCAAGAGAGCTCCGCCGGCTCCATTGTTGGCAACGACCTAGAGGCCCCAGCTACAGATAAAGTACCTCTTTCGACATCGATAATGTTTGGAAGGGCTCAAGTTTCGCCACAAGTGAAGCCCGCTAAAGTGGCGGTGAGGTTTCTGGCTATTGGTGCTACTGCCGCAATCCAGCCTTCAGCGTTCACAGTTGCCGAAACACAAACTGTCGCCACAATCCTGAAATTTCTAATGAAGAAACTAAACCTCAACTCAATCTATATGTACGTTCTGAACTCCTTCCAGCCCACACCGGATGAACGTATCGGCCAACTACATGAAATGTTCAACACCAACGGAGTACTCAACTTCAGCTACTGCGAAACCATTGCCTTCGGCTAGCTTTACAAGCCATATCCCAAATTTTTAGTTTTTTTTTTTTAAAGTACAAGTACAAAGAGTTTTTGACTAAAAGACGGGACTCATATCCTCCCGGGTATCACAGTCTGCGAAAACAATCTAAAAAGGCGAGCATAAAGAAATCCAAAAATGGACAAATCATCCAATATCGTGAGATATTACGCCGCAATCAGTAAAAGATAAAGTTGGCAGAGCCAGAGGTGACCGTAAGGGTACAGCCATCAGAGCCGCTACCACCGTTATAGCTACCGTTCTCATAAGAACAACTACCAGAAGTCAGGGAGCCAGAAGTACCTTGGATCTTGATGTTGTAGTTAGGAGCATCCTGGTTGTTAGGGTTAGGAATCAACGACAAGTAAGTGTTTCCACCAGTGTAACCAGCACCAAGAACGACGGGAGCCCAGTTACCAACACCGGAGCCAGAAGTACCCCAAATACAACCGTCCTCAACAGAGACACCAGCGTTGTTAACGTAGTACTGAGTAGAGCTCTTGCCACCTCTCCAGTTGAAGTAGTTGTCAGAGTCAACAACAGACACAGGAGCGCTGGAGCCAGCCTCCAACAAGGTTGGGATGTTCATGTTCTCGGAGCCTGGGTAGTCGGTTCTGCAGATGGCGACATCGTCGTCGATTTTGGACACAAAGCTGGAGGTCTGCTTACCCCACGCACACAAGTAGTTAACGGCGGTGTTCGACCTGTACAACTTGCCGCTCTTACAGTACAAGCCACCAACGGAGATACCGTTAGCTGGCTGCTCAGAAGGCCACTGGGTCTTGGACATACCAGCCTGACAAGCGTACGAGCAGTAGAAACCGTCCTGACAAGTCGAGGCGGTGTTTCCATTCTCGTCCATAATGGTGGTGAAACCACCGTTCAAACCAGAGATCCAGTTGACACCAACCACACCTTGGCCAGTAGGCAAGGTGCTACAGTCGTGGACACCATCCTGGAACTCTTCGGTTGGGTCGACAAAGGCAGAAAGATCACCCAATCCAGAAGCAGAGCCGGATGATCCAGAAGAGGAAGGACCGGATGAAGCAGTGGAGGGAGCACCGGAAGCAGTAGATGCAGTGCCAGTCTGAGAAGAGCCGACAACAGAGGCGGCTGGGGCAGAATCGAAAACAGCTGTAGACGCGGAAGCAGTGTTCGGACCAGGAGCAGCGCTAGCGGTGGAACCGGCGTATTGAACAACGGTCACAGTAACAGCACGCTTGTGCTCATGGTGTTGGTGCTTACGCGAGGGGGAGGGAGCGGCGGCAACAATGGCCAACAACGCGGACAAAACAATAGTAGATTTCATTGTCGCGTAAAGGTATCAGTTGACTGAGTAAGGAAAGACGATAGTTGGAAATAGCCGTAGCGAGTAAGTGGGATCAGCGAAATCGAAAAGAGTGTGAGCCTGATTAAGTTAGCAAATGCAAAAGAAAAGGGAAAAAAAGAGTTTTGAAAGGAAGCAGGGAACGGAGGGAATAAAAGGAGGCACACACTCTGCGTCACCGCCTGCCCACAAGCAGATCTTTGAACAATGAAAAAGAAAGCAAAATTTCGATCGCCTGTATCTGCAGTATTGACGCGGGCCTAGGCCCACGAAAGAGGACATTGCGCTCCTTTCGGCTCAAAGAACGCACATACCGCTACGCACATACAGGCTTTCCGACATATACTGCCCTAAAGCCGCAGCCTGATCTGGCTTTTGACACGACTCACATAAGGTGGAAATGGGCGCCCAGACTCACAAGAAACACAGTCCGACTATTAAGCGTCTTGCTGATACATATGTGCGTGAGCCGAGGCTCTCAAGACTTTTTTTGGGTCTACAAGGTTTTAGTTTTATAATCTCTGTCTTGGGCCGATAGTGTGTTGACAGTGAATGTGCCTTCAAGGGCCCCTTCCAAGATTCTCTTTTGGTACGTAACAACATTGCGGTCAGCTTGTGTTTTATTTACTGTCTTCGCGTGAATTTTTGTATACCTCTTCGCTGGAAACGGAAAAGCGGTGCCTGTAGGAGCTGCAGATAGATTTTCGTTTGTAGGCAGCACTACCGCGCACCTCCGCGCCTACCGACATGCTTTACAATAGGGCCGATAAACGATGTCTTTCGCCGAACGGCCCGTTCAGTTGTTTCAGGTAAAAATACTTCATTGTAGCCTGGGTAACACCCTTCAAGCTAACTGTGGAATATATGATCTAGAATGTGCAGACCAGTAAATGTAATTATTTCGACAAGACATGCACTCGTTTTTTTCTACTTGCATTTTTGAGATTTGTGAAGCTAAGGATGTTGTTTGCCGTGCTTGAGCACAGAAGACTATGGCTGTTTCATCACAGGATTACCACTTATGCCTTCTGGCACTTGCACGAGGAGATCTGATATTTCCATTAAAGGTGAAGAATCCACTTGATCTCAACAGATGTGCCTACATCTAAATTGTCAGGTCTAGACCGCGGTACATGATGGCGAACTGTGTGCCTTCAATATCATTCCTGCTCGTCCGGCTTAAATTTCATTTGAAAAGATGGAGCATACTTATTAGGGATCGAGGGCCACTTTTCAAATTCTTCTTCATTCAAAATCATTGTGCCCAATATCCTTGTATAGCAAAAACAGAATTTCCGTTGAAAATCTGGAATAAACAGCACTTCCGAACTTACTGGATGTGTTTTCAAAGTGCGCGATTATGTGATAAATGATTGATGCATCGAGGACTATGATACCGATTTCTGAAAGACCCGGGAGGGCCAGATTCATGATGGTTTCCGAGCCTAATTCGGGGAAAAGCATGAAGTGCTTTTTGATTGGCCCTCCTTGCCTTCCCGGGAAAGAAAAACCAACATCAACGAGGCTTGGCCAGAGGAGAATCTTTTCTTAATTACTTGCATGAATTGTAGATGCAGGTCTGAGAGGATTTTCCTCGTCCGTACGGGCGATGAACCCCTAAACTTTAGAGTCCTTACATCGCTTAAGAAACGAAAAAAGATGGCGAAAACAGTGAAGTGACACTCCCAATCAAGAACCCCTATCACTTAATCGTACTGCCCGTTGATGAAGTATAATTGGTATCCGACCCATTTGCGATATCGCAAACTTTGCAAATTCTCCATGTAGATTCTCAGTCTGTTTTTTATTAATATTAAATCCAAATATGTGATCACCCGCTAAAGCGTACCTTCGTCCTCAATACCTAAGTTAAACCAAGGATGTTCAAGAGCTTCATGAGCAGTCATCCTTAAATTTGGATCAATGACAAACAACTTTCTCAACAAATCAATGAAGAACCACCAGAATGTGAAATTACCAAAATTGATCAAATGTTGATTGTTGTGATAATTTGTGCTGAGTGAGTAGTCAAAATTAATATTGAGACCAATTCTCTCACTGACAAACGAATCAATCCTTGAAAGCAGATCAACACTTTTCACGAACTTCTCGGGTGTACTTGAGGTGGGAAAGAGCAATGTTAGCAGCTTCTCATCAGTGTAATCATCATCAATGTAACAATCGTCATCCTTATCGTCGCCATAATCTGAGCCCGTCCGCCGGGAGTCCATAGTAAAATACTTCATGCCGCAATCATTCTCATTTTTTTTCGACAATCTGACCATGTCTTTACTTATTCTTTCTCCCACGACTTTCTCGATCATTGCAAGGTGCTCCAAGTTATCGTGTGTTCTAAACACTGGTTCGCCTATAACCAACTCAACCAAAATGCAGCCCACGGACCACATGTCACAAGGAAAGGACCATCCAGTTCCTAGTACGATTTCGGGAGCACGGTAATGACGGGTGCATACGATAGATGAGTGGTATTCATCATCAAAGATGGCCGATCCAAAATCGATAATCTGAATAAGCGGATTATTGAGTATTCTCAGAAGCTTTGGAACTCTCTCGGGCCGGCGTTTGTCACCTGAAGCATTGAGGCTCATATAGCTGGCTATGGTTGTACTACTTCGTAGAAGTTTCCTTTGGTAAGAGTCATCGTGTAGTAGAATGTTTTCTGGTTTGAGATCGGTGTGAATGAGATTCAAGTCATGAAAGTACGTCACTGAACGTATGAGCTGTTTCGAGATTGCTTGAATATGAGAACCAGGATAAGGTATGAACTTATTGTTCTCCAAAAAGTCGTATAGCGATATCTTCAACAAGTCGGTCACAATGCAAATGTGACCTCTGTAATCTAAGCATTCTCGTAGATGAATACAATGATTCTTGTTCTCATTATCAAACTTTTTGAGGGTCGTGAGAACTCGAAGTTCTATCTTGGCGGCATCTCTGTACTTGGGGATGTTCCTGATAATCTTAATGGCAACAGTTTCTCTGTTAATTTTATCATAGCACGCAACAACCTTTCCAAACGTGCCTTGCCCTAACAATTTCTGAATAATAAATCGGTTGGCAAACACATCGTTGATCTTGATGATGTAGTGACCATCTTCATCGTCGCATGGGGGAAGGTTGAGCTTGTGCTGTATGACGTTCGTCTTAATGTTCCCCACCTTTGGATGCTGGAGAATATAGTTGTTTGGGATCTTCTCATACATACATTTCGCTTGGGGCAACTGAGGAAGCGAGTTCGTACGCTGTTTTTTCATGCCAGGAATTAAAGCCATTTGCGGTTCTGGATAGTCTATGTTATTCACGTTGAACATGTTGTACGCCTCCCACACATCTTTGTCTAAGAGCAAGAAGGAGTCGGAATTGTTTCTCCGCTGTCCTCCTCTGGAGAAGCTTGACTTAAGTTTGCGCTCCTCCAAAAAAATGACATCATCATTGTCATCCTCGAATATGTCGTCAATTTCGCCATACATTGGATCACAGTCGTCTTCTTCGATAAGAGCACTTTCATGATGCTGTAATATTGTGACACCATTCATGTTACCGAACTTCTGGTTATAGCTGCTCCCTGAGCGGTTTACCGATGCAGTTGTAACAGCATCATTAGCGGCCGCTTTTCGAGAACGGTCAACGTTTTCGCTGAAACCTCTTGGCCTTTTTCTGTTCGTTATCATGGAAATTATTTGTTGTAAGCAGAATCAAGGAGATATGGGGTATAGGTGGTATGACTTTTCAAGTGGATGGTCACAAAATAACGTCGAAATAAGATATTGAATCTCAGAAAACTCTCAACGAAGGTATGCGCTGTCTCGCCCAAAGAGCTAAGTCTTTCTAAATTGTAACCAGAAGTGCGACTTTCAAGGCTTGGTTCAATCCGTAGTAGTTTGAAAGCCTCCTTCGTTTGTCAACCTAATTTTTCCTGTTAAATTTGGCAATGTAGAGCTAAAAAATGATCCAATGATACAACAGGTACAGATATACAAGTGAGTGTAACCTGGCAATCAATACTCGCAACCGGGAAAAGATCCGAGTTTTACCCAGGAGTGACTCAAACGTTTAGAATCAATCAGCACTTAGGGGATTAACCATGCACTGTTAACTTAGAATCACTAGGGCGTGTTAGTGTTAAGAGTTAGTGCCGTCGTGTAATCTTTGAGTGGGGCAATAAGCTTTGTGCTGGCTCCTCGCTGCGGAAAAACTCCCCTAATAATGAAGCGTAGTTTCGAGGACAACCTTGGAACGAAATTCCAAGTTAGTAATTCGGTAGATGTTAGGTGTTGTATCTAGGGTACTGTTCTAAATTGGTTTGCTAATGTGATTGATGGCCGCACCGCCAGATAAGTGAGCCCAGATAACAAGGCGTCAGGGGCCCCACGGGGCGTGTGTGGACTAATATCACTAATAAGTGGGTTACTTTTGCTTTTAATGTCGGCCGTCGCGGAACTTTTTCAGAAGAGCGCAGAATAATACAAAAAAGGTATTTCTCTATGGATGCTATTGTCAATAATTTAAACCTATTGCATAAATGATTCATCATAAGTATAATTCGGTCTCAAAGTCGAGATATTCGAGGACATGGTTAGTGAACACGTTTCAAAAAGTATTTTTTTTTTTCATCGCCCGCGTTCGGTAGCCAAATCGCGGGGGTACACAATTGTTGCTGCACCTTCCAAAAGAAAAATGGCGCAGACGAACAACACAAATACAAATGTACAAAATTATCTCGCTAATTCTTGAAAAAAAAAGGCCGCTCTGAAAAGGTTTCACAATACATGTTACAAACAATGAATTTGGGGCTACGCTCGAGCATTTGAGGGAAGCGACCGAACGATCCAAACACTGTGTTGTAGCTCCTTTAATTTACGATTTTAGCACGCTCGCTTATTCAGCCAACTGCATATTTATTTGTACCAAAAGAACATGTCATGGAAGTATGCGACCTTACGCCTATTAGTGGTAGTTCAAATTCCTTTTCTCAAAATTGCCATCTCATATGTGGTTTTTTACCTATCAATGATCATAACACCTATCTTCTTCAGAAGCGGGATGCGGAGAATTGTACCATTGTTTACTTTGCCTGAATACTATCGAGGAGGGCACTCAGGCGCGAGAATCCAATTGATCAATCACACGGTGTTTGGTTAGCACTTCGAGAATTTTGAAATCGCTTTCGGGGAAAATCTTTTCTGGAGTCAGCAGGTGAATCTTGTTCGCGGGCGCTCGCTTCTGATGAGTTGAGGTTTTTGAGGTAGGCACATATTTGTTTGCTTTTCCTTGCTCAAGGTTGAATGCGTTACCCGCTATTGTCACCACTGGAAGGATATTCAAGATCTTCAAAGACACTGCGGGTTTCTTGAATTCGTATGGATGCAAGTAATCTTGCGTTTCCCGTGCTGTAAGAGTGCTTCATTTCGTTTGGAATGAGAAGATTTCAGAACCTTGCATAAGGTGCACTATTCCGGTCCGGGCTGATGCTCCTGGGCGCATTTCAGACGTTAGGAGCGTGCGAAAAAACAAGTTAATGCGCAAAGTTAGAGCGTTATTCTCCAATGAGATCAAGTCACAAGAAGGTTTATACATTACTTGCGGCGCCGCACAAGAGAAGTTCTCCACTTGGCTCACCGAAAGCAAGGGAATCTTCACGCCACACGCTTTATCTTGAAAACCCAGCTCAATTAGTTACTCACACAAAATTTGAAATGTCGGAAATCAGAATTCAAAAACATTGTTAACGGTGGAAGCGAAAAAGGGGTTGCAGAAATGCTGTGGACCAATTTTTTAGCAAGCTAAAATCAACCGTCATATGCGGGACCTTCAGATAAGACGACCAGCGCGTCACCTCCTCCCTTCATAGCGGGAGGAGCAAAAAGAAACGACGCGGCACGCATGAATCCCCGAGTAAAGTTTCCGCGGTAGATGTCAACGCAACCTGTGCTCTTGGGCTACTTAGAAAAGATTCCGTCTTCCAATATGTCCAGTAGATATGAAGGTTTGTTGCAAACGCTTGCGGAACTTTGGCTTCTGGTTCACTACCTGTTTCATCTATCGCATCGACGACGCGCCTGCGGGGCAACGTGGGAAACGCTGGACGATATGGCAAACTACTAAAAATGTTGCAATAGTTCAAATTCTTCTTCCAACGCCATTATCGGGAGCAACAGATGTGTAGATTTTTTTTTTTTTGCATAAAGTGATAATCAAGCTCGAAATATGATCTTTGCCACAATAAACCCGGAAGCCGGACCAAATAGTGGCGAAGCACTGCCTCATGCCAGACCTCGGAATTCAGTTCTGGCAAAGAGGGACCCAGCGGTAACGCGACGCCTGCTGCAGTGGGTCCCACGGAATCCCGCCATTAGATACTGCATAATATCTTTCTTCGGCATTAACCGGCCTCGAAATCGTTCCAAAGTGCACGAAAAACACTGCGTTTCGCCCTACAAATTTGGTTCTGCATGAAAATCCTGAACATTACTTGGATTGGCTATCACGATGTCAACAATACACAAGTCCGGTATCCTTGTGGGTCCAACATACACGACACCGACGCATGGAGCTTCCAACGGGCGGAACCTCCATTTTTTGGTCCAGGATTTATAGATCTCCCCGCCCGGCCCTGCGATCATTCCACTTACTCAGTTTTCTCATTTATTGTTTAGCTTCAAGGAGACGCTCTTAAGAAAGAGAGCAATTATTCACAAGTATTTTCCAGCAACGAATCTGCGGTCATCTTAGTTGACATTCCAAAAGCGACCGTCAATATTTCGTTTTTGACAAACCTCCTCAATCATCCATTTCCCACCTTTGATGAGCAACGATATATGACTGAGATGTCTCCAATTTCGAACAGACTAAGCATCAGATATCTAGATAACTTCTCGGCGGACGAGGATAATTCTACCAATGAAGCACCACTGGCAGCGCCTGAAGCTTTCCAAAACAATTCAAACAACCCCACATCCTCTGCGAAGACGCATCAGCATTCTAAAGAAAAAATTGAGCAGAACGAGCTGTCTAATGATGCCTCGAATGAAACTTCTGATACCGAGAACCATCAGAATCCGCTCACTTCAAGAAATTTGGAGGCTCAGAACAAGGAGAACCAAGATCGCTCGAATAAATTGAGTAGGCCTGACTCGACTTCAATTACTTCTCCGCCCACTGGTGGAGGTTCGACAGGTAAGTCGGGCCAGAGCACGGAGGCTACTTCGACAGAAGTGGAACCGACATATAATCAAGAATTGCCCAAGAAGTTCTTGTGTAAAGTTTGCAACCAAGGGTTCACGCGAAAGCACAACATGGTCAGTCACGAGATGATACACTCCACCATCAAGTTGCATCGATGTTCAAGTTGCAACCTTCTGTTCCGCAGGATTCATGATTTGAAGCGCCATGAAAAACTTCACACTGGTGAAAAACCATATAACTGTGACAAGTGTGCTCGCGGCTTCGCGAGGCCAGATGCTCTAACACGCCACTTGAATTCCCCGCATGCTTGTACCGGGTCTAAGGAACCAAATGAAAACCCTCAGTGTACACAAACCAGCAATACGTCATCCTCATCGTACCAAGCATCCAAGTTGATAGAGGCGTCACAAGCAGCTGACTTTAGAACTGATGAACTACCTCATGGCAAGGAGAGGTCGTTTTTGCATCGTCTAGGCAAGTCATGTAACGAGGAGCAGCTGTTGCCCCTCGGTTCCGAATCAAGCTCTGCATCTCTACTCCCCACGGGAAAGCTATCATCAATGTCAAATCAGGATTCAGAAGACGCCTCATCTGGAGTCGACGGATCAAACTCGCAGACCAAAAATCATAGCTCTGGTATGAGGTACTACGCGCCGTATTCAAGCTTCAGTGGTGACTCCAATGATTCAAGCAATGCAACCAAGCCCAATTTCGAGATCAATATGTGGAGATCCCAGCAAATGCATACCGGTGAGCAAATTTCAGAAAACATCGTGCGGGGTATCATGCAGAAACAACCATTCAGTACGAACTCGACCTCCGTCATTTCAGCTACCGACGAGGTAAAGTCTGTACAGGAGCCCAACTTTCCCAACCAGCTTCCGGATGTTGTGAATTTGCAAAGGACTGATCCTCAGGATCAACAGTATTACCGCGCATATAGTCCTTTTCATCGCCTGAGTGTCACCATGAACAATATGGCTACGCTCAATAAGGCCATGCTCCAAAACCCGGGAAGAAATTCGGCCACTGAAGTGGATTCAAAACCTGGCCTTAGAAAAAGTAGCTTGGGTGTGGCGAAAAATACCCTGGCCGACATAAATCCACTTCAGAGAGAGGTTGAGTGTAATTCACTTCAACAAGCTCCCCCAGTGCACAAGAATCAAGACCCATTTGCACCTCCTCAGCAACAATACGCCCATGGTGTTTCTTTGATGCAGCAGAGTCTACCACAATTGAATGTACCATACAATACGGGTGTCCCTGTGCCACCGTTCCTTCCTCTTCTGGGAACACCAGAAGGATGGCAAGGTCCTTCACCAGGAAATATTGCAAGACCAGGGAGTTCAGGGCGCCAAAATTGGCCAGACAATTTATTGAGATCTGAGGGGCCCGAACAAAGGGAGCGTTACAATTATAGTCCAGAGTTCGTACGGGCAGAGGCATACTATGAGTTGCAAAATCACGCAAACGGCTTGCAACACCGCATTTCAAGTTTGGAACTCCGCATGGAAATGCTAGAAGAAAAAATGAAGCGAGAAAACAAGAACTCTGTCAAGCTTCAAAAGCGCCAGGAGAAAAGGTCCAAGAAGAAGACCAAAAAAGTTAACAACAAATGATTGTCTTGCGAGGAGCAGGCCATTTGGTACCTGACGTTATCTTGCAAGGAGCCCTACAACTCGTGAAATCTTTATGATACAGCTGATATTTCGCCATTTCATGTTTCATGGCACGTATGCAGTAGGTAAATATTTCTTTTTGAGTAGATTTCTAGGAAAATCTAATAGTTGTAGATTTTTTTTATTGCTCATCATCGCCGTCTTCTCGCAACTGCAACAAGCGGACCACCAGCCTTCGCAATCGCATTTTGCCTCACGTGATCTGCGGAACATCCCTTCATGATAGCCTCCCTAATTGAGAGGCAAACCCTCAATTATTACCGCAATCCCTAACACTTATTCTCTCTTAAACCTGACGATCCAGAGCAAACTTTCCATAACTCGATTCTGAGGCGGTATAAATCCAACGATATTTAACCCACCTGCTCCTGTTTCTGGAATTTTGAATTGACATTTCCTTTGATTCAGTTCATTTCTTATCAGCCAAGTGTACACTCATACTCACTTTAGGTCACAAGATTCCTGAAGTGCAACAACGTAAAGCAGCAACCACAAATTCATTTTGCCGACGAATTTTCTAAGAATCATATAAATACTACTTGACCGCATGACTTCAGCGGCAGACGAAGAATGGTCCATTATTTCGTCCTCTGATCTCGAGGACGATCTGGGATCCTCTCATACTGAATTACGCCAAGGAAGCACGAATCGAGACAACTTCGAAGATGATTTAGCCGCAGCTAGTGTATGCACTGTTCGCCCTGAATCCAAATCTAGCAATTTTGTTGGTTCAAAAATACGTGTGGCATCCACCACGGAATCTTTGGGTGTGGCCACAGCCTTGAATCAGGCCTCAGGCACGAACGCAAAAGGGTCTCCCGCGACGATTGAAAGTGTGGGGGCGGGGAACCCTACTTTGGCCCCGCTGGCACTGTTTTTCGCGCCACTTCTGGCTCTGAGAAAAGCGGCGCGCCAGAGTGTGGCCCGCTCCGCGCAATATTTCTGCGAAACCGACGCTGCCATTAAAGACTATCTGCGTAATTTGTTCCACCGACCTATTGCACAATTGCACAGAAGAGCAAACCAATTGTCGCTGCCTACCTTGCGCACTGTCTCCATCGCGGCGTTGGGGAGGTTGGATGAGCAAAAACAATTTATTCTCTACTTCGTAATCGCGACTGTGATCACTTTTTGTGGAGGTGGAGTACTTGGAACAAAGGCTCTTATCTCACGCAGCCTGGGCGTGAGTTCAGATTCCCGGTCCGTAAACTCAGTTTGGGTTCACGGTATTCTGAAGTTTGGCGCTCTATGGGGGCATTCTCATACTGTCCCTTTCTGGGCGCATAGTTCTGCACTTTGGCTTACTCGATTGAAGGACACAAGTTGCCAAACGGCCTCAAGAGCTTTAAACTTTGCGCTATATGAAGATCATCACGAAAAAAGAACTTGGATCGACAGGTTCTATCAACATTCCCCTTCAAGGCAATTGAGGCTCTCAAGGGTTTGCGGCGCTGTGAACGTACAAATTCATTCTTGGTGGAACTCCGCTCAAGGGATACCTACAAGTCAGTTCGTCAAGTCTTTGAAACAGAATGTTCGTGTCCAAGATATCTCAAACTATTCGGCCTCTCTTTGTGATACAATTAGGCGATTGGGCACTGAATTCCAGATACACTCGCGGTTGGGCCAATTAAAACTTGAACTTCCTTTCTTCGACGAAAAATCCGTGCATGCCTATAAATCTTTGACCCTTCAGAGCTGGCATACTATCAAATCGTCTACTCTATCAGGAATTGGGCCAGGAACTGAGATTCTAAAGAAATTTTTCACCGTTGGTAGCGGGACTTCTAAAGAATTCCAAGAGTTTGTGTCAAATGTATCAAAAGAGCTCTCAACAAAGTTTGAGACGATATGGATCTCATTTAAAGCTCGGAAATGGGGCAGCTCAGTGTCTCAAATCGCTCACGAGTGCTCCGCAAGTATTGACACGGCTCAGAAACGTGCGGACTTGCTTGATTCGCTCAAGCGGACCTCCCAAAGTGGTGTCAAGATTTTTACCAGACGGCTCCAGCTTGCTACTCTTGAGGCTTATCGCGCGTCAAAAAGCGTGGCTGCGCTGTTGAGTTGGTGATAATAATCCATCCCCCTCTCCAGTCAGGCTTGACAGAACAAAGACTCATTCGTTCTGTCTCATGTGTACTTGATGGGACCAGCTGGTGTTTTCGTTTTAGGCTTGATTTACGTTTCAAAGTGCTTCTTTTGTTGAAATGTGGGCCAGAGCACGTTAGGTAGGCCCTCGGGCTTTCTGGAATCTCGATCTTGTTATGGCTCCAGACTATCAGGATAGTTTCATGAGCGCATAGCTCGACTCGCATGAGAGCCAAGACAAAGAAGATAGGGGGTAGATCCGCTGACTGGTCAAAATTCTTTTCCAGCAGTTGGGACTCGGGTCCCTGACGTGCAATTGCTTTTTATCCTTTTTTCATAAGATGTAAGTTAATTTTTATTCAAGATGTACCTTGTTGCTCATCCTTCGTGCTCATCGACAATAGTTAGAAAGCTGGGAGGCATGATTTTGAATACATACCTCTTCGACCTTCCCCTTTAGCCACTAAGAAGGATGTCCTCACTTTCATATCACGCATGCATGGTACCTTACTATTGATCGTCTCGATCTCTCTATTCAGCGGGGGGGCAGCGCTAATTAAGTCTATTCAACCTTCGGTAATGCTCTTCTAAACTCCTCCTCTAATTTTGCTTCATTTTTTCTCGGCCCATCTGACTTAACTGTGCGGATAACCACATTCGTAGAAGGGGGTTTACATTTACTGTTTCCCTCGAAGGTCTATTATTTAGACTGTCAGACTGAACACAATTATCATACGGTATGGTCCTGCATTTAGGTTTGGCGCCACTCATTTGAGTCGCACACGGCCCGCGTTGTCCATTCTCACCAAAAGTTGACACGAAACAACTACTAAGTCAGCAAGCAATAACAATAAACGCCAATGGGTATGTTTGCAACCATTAGTTCTTCGCTAAATTGTTCCTTAAATTGACAGTATATTAACTTTAACTAGGTATCCCTAAATTTTTTCGATTTATCTCGGAGAGATGGCCGTTGATCTCCCAGCTTATTGCTGAGGACAACATTCCGGAATTTGATAATCTATACCTCGACATGAACTCGATTTTGCACACTTGCACTCATTCAGATGATGATACTTTGCACCGTATGACCGAGGATCAGATGTATCTGGCGATTTTCAACTATATTGACCATTTGTTTGACATTATCAAGCCGAAGGAAGTTTTCTATATGGCTATTGACGGTGTCGCGCCAAGAGCCAAGATGAACCAGCAGAGAGCTCGTAGGTTCAGAACTGCATATGAAGCAGAGCAGAACTTACGCAAGGCGATCAGCCAAGGCCATGATATTCCGAAAGAAGATCCGTTCGACTCGAATGCGATCACGCCTGGCACAGAGTTTATGTCCAAATTGACAGAAAACTTAAAATACTTCATTCACAAAAAGATGTCTGAGGACTCGCGCTGGGCAAACATCAAAATCATATTGCTGGGCCACGAAGTGCCTGGTGAGGGAGAACACAAAATCATGCAGTTCATCAGAGCCATGAAATCTCAAAAAGATTACAATGCGAATATGAGACACTGTATCTACGGCTTAGACGCTGACTTGATTGTATTGGGACTTGTCACCCACGACCCCCACTTCTCCTTGCTCAGAGAAGAAGTGACTTTTGGTCCCAGATCGCGTAAGAAGTCCGGTGATGTTCATGACCAGAAATTCTTCTTGTTGCATTTGTCTTTGTTGAGAGAATATATGGGTTTGGAGTTTCAGGACTTGGATGGAAAACTTCCGTTTGATTACAACTTTGAGAGAATATTAGACGATTTCATCTTGATCATGTATGTGATCGGAAATGATTTTTTGCCCCATTTGCCTGACTTGCACATTAACAAAGGGGCATTTCCCCTTTTGATTGGCGCCTTCAAGCAAAGTATCATGCACATGGATGGGTACCTCAATGAGGGCGGTAAAATCAACTTTCAGCGGTTGTCCATCTGGCTTGACTACTTGTCCGAGTTTGAGTTAGAGAACTTTGAGAAAGAAAGTGTCGATGTCGATTGGTTCAACAAAAGACTTGAGGATATCTCGATCACGGGAGAGAAGAAAAGAGAGCGGACCGGGAAGACGTTGATTTTGAAAGACGAGAAGACTTTAGTCAACATGCTCAAGGACTGGTTTTTGAAGACTGCGACAAAACCCATATCCGAGTTGACCGACTTGGCAAATAACAATGAACTTCCATCGTTCAGCTTGCCCTCGGACTTGGCCAAGAAAAATTTGGATTTTTTGAAAACGTTGGCTTTGGAGACTGGCATTCTTCTAGTTCATTCGCGGTCCAGCGACGCCTATGAAGCCATTGTTGATATTGATGGTATTTCGCCATACGAGACAGAAGATGAGTACCAAAAGAGGGTCTCTGAAATACGGAAAACGATAGAGAAATACCAGTCGTCCAACATTTTTGCCACCGATGAGTTGATGAAAGAAGCCAAAGATCTTTATGACCAAAAGTTTGTTGAGTCGAAAGATAAATACTACAAAGAGAAATTACATTTTTCGATCCATGATGATGATAATATGATCTCCCTCACCAGACATTACTGCGAGGGATTGCAATGGGTGTTATATTATTACTACAAGGGATGTCCGTCTTGGAACTGGTACTACCGTTATCATTACTCTCCGAGAATCTCAGATATCGCCCGTGGAATCAAAGATATGATTGAAAAGAACGAGGCTGAAGTCAAGTTCGATCTTGCTAAACCATTCAGGCCATTCGAACAGTTGATGGCTGTTTTGCCTGCTAGATCAAGGAAATTGATTCCTGATGTCTACAGATCGTTGATGACTGACGAGCATTCTCCTATAATTGATTTCTATCCAGAAGAAGTTGATGTGGATCTTAATGGAAAAACTGCCTCTTGGGAGGCGGTTGTCTTATTGAGTTTTGTTGACGAGAAGCGCTTGCTTGAGGTTTTGAAACCGATCGAGGCTAAACTTACTTCAGAGGAAACCAAGAGAAATTCCTATGGACGAGACATTGTGTTTATTTACAACCCGCAGAATGATTCTCTTTATCCTACACCGCTTCCCGGGTTTTATCGCGATCTTGAGCATGACAGGTGCTATGAGGAGACTTTGGCGCTCCCGCCTATTGACCCCAACTTTAAATTCGAGCTTCCTGAAGGTGCAAAGTTGGGCAGAGACTTGTTGGCCGGCTTTCCAACTCTTTATACTTTGCCATTCACCTCGAAGTTGTCCTTGCTGGAAGTGAGGGTGTTCAACGCCCCGTCCAGATCAGAATCTATGATTTTGACTATCGGCAACCACTGGGGAAAGTTTTCACTCAACCAATTCATTAACAAGTTCATGGGAAAGATTGTGTACAGCAAATGGCCATTCCTCAGTGAGTCGAAAGTCGTGCAAGTTTGGGATTCTGAATATAAACACGAATTTTACAAGCAAGGTAATGAGAGAAAAGTTAACTCTCAGCCTTTGACCCCTGGTGAGTTAATTGAATTCAGAACTAATATCAAGAGCTTGGCAGCGGACTACCAAAAAACACAAGGTGTCATTGTTGGCCAAATTGAAGCCGTTGTGTTCGTACAGAGAGTGACTGGCATAGTGAGAACTCAGAGAGGTGCCTACGCCAAGACCTTTTCTAGCCAGTTGGAGCCCTATCCAATGCAACTCATTGTCGACACGGTACAAAATGAGGACCAAAGATTTGCGACTCGCGGGCCGATTCCTATTGAGGAAGAATTTCCTAAAGACCTTCCTGTTGTATTTTTGGGCGCTTTCGCTTATGGGGCTCCAGCTGTTATCGCAGGTCATTCTGAACCTGACAAGCTTAACATTCGCATAGACAAAATCCAATCGACGTTGGAGCCCAACATCGGCAAGAAGAGGTTTGAAATTGAAAGGAAGGAGATTCGGTACATGCCTTCGTTCGAAGTAGCTAAGATTTTAAAGATTTCCGGTCTTTTCCTATCCAAAATTACCGGATCTTTCATGTTGAAAGATGGCGGCAGCAAGATCAATGTTGGTTTAGATGTCAAGTTCGATAGCCGTCGTCTCAAGGTCTTGGGCTACTCTAGGAAATCGAGCAAGTTTTGGGAGTTCTCACCGTTAACTATCCAGTTGATCAAAGATTACCGCGCCAACTTCCCCAAGCTTTTTAGTGTGTTGCAAAACTTGAAGAACCAAAATGATATGCCGAAAGTGTCTGAGGTTAGCAACAGCGCAGAAATCAAACTAGTCACTCAGTGGTTGAAGAAAGCCAAGGCCGATATGCATCAAGTCTCATTGGAGTCTGAGTCCTTTACCAAATTCAGTATTGCTGCCATTGAGACCTTCATGGATGAGTACATCAACAAGCCATTACCTCTCGACAAAAAAGATGTTAAGGGCGTGCCGATGGAAGCTGTCATCAATCCAAGTGTCTCTTCGCAGTTGTTGAAAGCGCAAAGATTTGATTTGGGCGATAGGATAATTTATGTTCAAGAGTCCGGTAAGGTGCCTAAGTTGAGCAAAGGAACTGTGGTCGGCATCAACGCTGAGGGAAGAAACACATCTTTGGGTGTTGTGTTCGACGTTCCTCTTGTTGGCGGTAACAATATGGGTGGGAAGTTGAGGACCAACAGAGGAACAATTGTCGACTCCTCGTTGGTCTTGAACATTACCAACAAGCAGCTTCTTTATCACTCGAACGCTTCCAAGAACAAGAAGCCGGTCAGGAATACAGAACGACTGGGAGCACAGCCAGCCAAAATTAGGAGTAAGGAGACGCAGCAAGCAGTTAGCAAAGAACAAAATTCTGGCAAGACGAACGAAATTTTGGCTTTGTTGAAGAAGAGCAAGGACCAGCCCGAGCAAAAGTCATCCGAAGGAAAAGAGAACAAGGTTGCTGAGATAAATGAAGACGGTGGTATTGAAGGCAAACCTGACAGCGCTGCTGTCAAACAAATCTACGGGCAAATCTACAACAACGTAATGAGTCAAGGACATGCTATCGGAGGCATACCACCTCATGGGCCTTACACTCCTGCCATGGGGGCCCCTGTGTTGATGAGACCCCCTGGACATGACATTCCGATTGTACCGGGAATTCCGTTGCCACCTCAATTCGTGCATCAACAGCCAGTGCAAGCACCAATAGTTCCTGCTGCAATGGCGCCTAATTCTCAGAATACATCCCGTACTGTCAATGGCGATACTCTGAGCCGTGGAGGGAGAGGAAGAGGTTCTGGAAGAGGTGGGAGAGGTGGGAGAGATTCTTTCCGGGGCAGAGGGAAAGGGCAAGGTGCGAAAGACTCTGAGTGATGCGGGCAAGGGAGAGGAGGCCGTGTCTCTTGAAGTCAGATCTCCTTCAAAAAATAGTAGTGTACGCTAAAGAGTATTGATATTGATTATATTTACATGATATGGTAGCTTTTCCTAGTCTGTTTCCTTGTCCGGCACTTTTTGCTCAGAGAAATCGAATTTAGGGTGAGTCGTAACCTTGTCGCCAGGTAGATTCACCAAGCCTAGCAGGTCCCAATCAGAATTATCCATGAGTTGATTATCCATCCTGCAACCAAGGTATTTTTTTGCCAAAGCCCGACAGTTAGGGGCGTTCTTGTTTTCTGTAAACTTCATACATTTGAGATAGTCCATCATCTGTTGCTTACACTCGCCAAGATGATCCAAAGGGAATGATCCTCTCTCAGGCGGGGTCGGAGTCCACGATCTAAAGTTACCACCTTGAGTCTTAGTATATGATTTGCAACTGTAAGAATTTGGCAGGATTATACGTACCTGGAGCACCACTAGCCATTGAAGAATGTGTAGTTCAATGTCCGTGGTGTGCACGTGGAGCACGAGATCTGCGAACAGCTAGGAAAACCACAGGCGGACAGCATGTAAGCTATTGTTACAAAATTATAATGGGCAATAGTTCTGACAGAAAGGAATAAGTTAAGGAGAAGGGCTTTTGAAGCTGTTTTTTTTTCCGCTTAAAAATAAAAAATCGCGATATGATCCCGATATACTCGGTTTCGATAGCACTAATCTACGTGGGTTTTATCACGTCAGGGAATGAAGCGGCTGTGAATGCAATGATGCTCAAGATAAGAGAAATGGTTTGATATATGAACATTCAGGAATTATGATTGCTGAACGAAGGGTTGAATTTCCTAAAATTTTTATCCTCGTTTTCTTTTGTTCTATATTACGTTTCGTCCAGCGGTGACAAAGTAATAATAGAACTGAAATATTCTTCCTGTCGTTTACTTATTTTTTTCTTTTTTTCTTTTCGTACAATTTTTCTGAGATGCTACAATTTCCTTTAATCAGAGCTGGCGCAAATTTCTACTTAAAAAGGATACATGTAAAAAATGCGTGCATACCTACTTAGGTTAGCCAACCCTTACGCCCGAGTAAACCGTCCCACTCAAAGGAAACACAATAATCGTGACACTTACCGGGGTTCCCGAGGCTATACGAAGAGAGGAATGAAGATGACATTTACACTACACAAAAATTTCATAGTCAATAAGGCTGTATACCATATCTCTCTGCTTACGTTAGTACGTTAACAGAAGTCACACGATAGCTATTGTGAATTAGGGCAAGGATACTTAAAGTGGAAACATTTTTGTTTCACGTGATCAAACGAGCCCAGCAGTGGATCGCGGAGTGCCGTGGTTGAAGGTCCTCCCGCCCGCTGTTTCATCATCACTGCGCTTACCCCAGACCGCGGTGACTCACCCCACTTCCCGGGTGAGTGGAGGTGTCTGTTTTCGGTGCGGATGACTCGCCTTGCGCGACACATTTGAATCGCACATGCGCTTGGAGGCAGTCTTTCTTCAATTTGATCAGGTGTTCACCCGAGTCAAATGTAAAGATAAGCAAGATACGAACTACAGCATGTAAAATTTAATTTCAGGTCGAAAAAGATTGAAAAAGCGTATAAAGAATTGTCGATCCCGTTTTGCTTGAGTCATCATTCACTTCCTCATTCTCGCCGTGTTTTTTTCCGAGCCGTGCGCTAAAGAACACGTCGTGCCCAAACGCCGAGGACCCCGCTTAGTTTTTCCTTAAGGTATCGAATAGTGCTCCATACATCGTGCAAGCACTTGGTATTGACAAGGTTGAATACAATTTCTCACCTGCTCTGTATAATATGTTATAGATGTAAGATATTAGTTTAGACTACCTTATTTTCTGTATGGGGCTTCCCCATACGCTTCAAACATGCAGGCGAGCCGCTGAAAAATTCGCCATAACAAGTCAAAAAAAGTACCGAGCAAGAAAAAAAAAAAAAAATCTGTCGGCCCAGAGTTCCCGGTGATAAACGTTCACGTCGAAGTACCACAAGTAAAGACCGAAGAATCTTCCTACGATTGCTGTTTCTTTTTTCTTTTTATTTTTTCACAGAAATACAAATCAACTAGAAAAGAAAAGCTAGGCTCAAACCCTGATTATTTCGTCCTGGCAGCTTTCTCTTTCTTCTCAATTCTTTTCAATTTTGTCGGAGGTGTCAATTCCTTCCCCATATTTTGCTCTGTCGCATGTTCTGACCCACTCACTGAGACTCCACCATTATGACCACGCAACTAAAGTCCCTGGAAATCTTCCAGCAATTCGCCTCTATTCCGGAGGGCTCCACTACGAAAGTGCTTTCGTTCCCGGAATTTGCTGCGATCTTGTCACCGTTCCCAAACGACTTGCCCAAACATTCCTATGCATTGCTTTATTTAATGGCAGATAGGGGCCACAAGGGCTATGTGAACGAGCAAGATTTTGTGTCGTTCATCGACTTATTGACTTCCGATGACGGAGAATTCAAGGTCTTGTTCAATGGCCTTGCCAATAACAACAAGAAGTTGTCTTACACCGACTGTGTGGATGTACTTTCTAAGTTGAACAAGGCGATTGACCCCAGCTACCAAATGAAAAAGCGGAAGTTCAACTGGACTTACTTGGAGCAGTTCTTCTCCCCTGCGGGAGAAATCGACTTCATGGATTTCATCTCGCTCATCAACAATTTGCCAGTTACCAAATTGATTGGGGGTTTTGAGGTGCTTTCCGGTAGGTCCGCTGTCATCAACAAGGAAGACTTGACCCACTTGCTCGAGACGAATTTAAATCACAAATTGTCTGCCCGCTTGAAGGATAACTTGGCAACATTACCCGACTTCTTCCAGAAGGACTCCTTTACGTTGTCTAACGTCATGTTAGTGTACAATTGCTTAAACAAATTGGACTTGATCAACGAGGTGATCGCTAATACGCCACCAACTACGATAGAAAAGGCGGATATTGTCATCAACAAGAAAGAGTTACACCGTAACTTGAACGACCATCTCTTGAAGTCTTCAAATTTCAAGCCCATCACGACCCCGGAGTTGGATATGTTGTTTTTCTTGATCAATAGAAATGAGGAGTCAATCACTAGAAGGGAGTTGATCTCGTGTTTGAATCCGAACTATGTGAACAATGTGCCTACTTTGCCCGCAATTTTTGACCATCCAGCTGCGCAGCCTGTTACTAATGACAACTTCTCGCTTTGGCCAATTTTCGACTCCATGTACTCGTTCTTTTTGGGCTCTATTGCTGGGTGTATTGGTGCCACTGCTGTCTACCCAATCGACTTAATCAAGACCAGAATGCAAGCCCAGAAACACAAGGCTCTTTACGACAACTCTCTCGATTGTTTGAAGAAAATTCTCAAACACGAGGGACCCAAGGGATTGTATTCGGGTTTAGGTGCACAATTGGTAGGTGTGGCACCCGAGAAGGCGATTAAGTTAACTGTCAATGACTTGATCCGTAGAATTGGAACCACAGAAAAGGGTACCATCACTATGGGCTGGGAAATCCTTGCAGGCTCTTCTGCCGGTGCCTGTCAGGTTGTTTTCACCAACCCATTGGAAATCGTTAAGATCAGATTGCAAATGCAAGGAGGTGCTCCGCTGAAACAGTTGGCACCAGGCGAAATTCCAAAAAAAAGGATGACAGCGGGAGGTATCATCAGACAATTAGGACTCAAAGGTTTGTACAAGGGTGCCAGTGCCTGTTTGTTGCGAGATGTGCCTTTCTCTGCTATCTACTTCCCGACATACGCCAACATCAAGTATCACTTGTTTAACTTTGACCCCCATGACCCCAATAAGAAACACTCCCTCAGTACGTGGCAGTTGTTGGTTTCTGGTGCCATGGCAGGTGCGCCAGCTGCTTTCTTCACCACTCCAGCAGACGTTATCAAAACCAGATTGCAAGTTGAATCAAAAAAAGGTGATATCAAGTACAGGGGTATCATGCACGCCTTCGGTTCCATTTTGAAAGAGGAGGGTTTTACTGCTTTCTTCAAAGGTTCTCTTGCTAGAGTTTTCAGATCATCTCCACAATTCGGTTTCACGTTGGCCTCCTACGAACTCTTGCAAAATTTGTTCCCATTGCACCCACCTAACACCAGAGAATCTAACTTCAAAGCAATCAGTGGGTATCCTGGTGTTTACAACTTGTCCAATGACCAAGTGTACAACAACAAATCCAGAGTTATGTACTTCAACCAAGACCAATTATTCGAGCAAAATGGCTTGTCCTCTAAGAAAGAGTTGGCAAACGCCTTGATCAGCTTGCCAGCAGACTACGTCTACAAATCACTGGATGCGGTAAAATTGTTGATGGACATTGACTACAAATTTGGTAATTTTGATTATGATGCGTATCGCAAATACATCAAACGTTAAAGGGTCAGCTGATAGTTGAATCTTTTGAATCTTGAGTCCGAATGCGAACCTCTTCTCTTAAACAAGAAGATGCTCCCGCACTCGATGAGCGTGAATTCAAATATCTTTCGGTAGCTCAACGGCCAAACTTTATATACAAATAGAATAAACTCATCCATAGAAACTTGCGTCAGTGGGAAGGAATCTTCCATAGATGGTCTAACCATAAAACACAAAATGTCAACAGTCCCCCAACACATATGTATTTTGAGAATCTGACAATAGTATTTCGTTATGCATTTCAAACATGCGAGGCATCGTTAGACGGGGCGACGATAGCTTAACGTCCACCTTCACAGTATTTGAAACGAGCTTCTTTAAGTTGATTACTCTAAAAACACCCTCAGCTTCTTCAATCACAACGAAATGTCCACTTTTGTAGATAAGTGGCCGTGCTTGATTGTCATTCCGGATGGGAATGATCGTGTCAGAACTAACGAGCTCCCATGACGCAAAGTCGATATCACGTACAATAAGTTCTCTAGCAGTGACAATGAGAAACCGAATAATTTCATGTACGTGCGCAGAGGTGCTATTATGTTCGAACACCGTGGCACTATAGTTGTAAACTGGAGCATTGAATTTCCAAATCTTTCTTCTTGACTCTGTGGCCCTCACCACTAGACATTTGCCAGAGTTATAACATAACATGCCTCTGACACTGGAGAGCACACTATCGCTAAGTGGATTGGTGTCCTCGAAATCGTGCTTGTGAATTGAACGAACGCGAAGTGGATGGAGAGACACATCCACTTGATAACCATTTTTCAGGAGAAGTACCAAAGCATCCCCTTTAAAAAAAAAAAGATGCGGATCCATTAATTCCTCCCTTAATGTCAGCACGTTTGGGACGTGCTCATGCTGCATCAAGCTAGATAACAAAAGGTGCGAGTGGTCCACGGCTTGAATCTTTCCGTTTACGTCCGTCCACCGCAGAAGAGAGAGTATACTGTCGTATGAGCAAAACACCCATTCCCCATTCGCCTCAAGTCTTTCTAATCTTTTATAAGGGGGTTCATCCGACAAGCAAAGCGTAGTAAGTGGCAGGCCACCATTTATCGAGCATTCAAGCCAATCGTAAAGCTCAAGGAAACCGTCATTAGCTACAAGAATTTTCGAATCAGATCCAAATGGCCACGCTTGTTTGCTAAATAATTTCCGAGCAGTTGGCGACATCGAGAGCCTTGTTCCGAACTCCGGCCCATCCCCATGGGCCTCCATTTTTTTATTAACGAGCCAATTTGGGAAGTCAGTTGAATGTCGAGTTTTCTCAGCCATCAAACTAGTCATACATTGCAGAGGCAGAGCCTTTCTGCGCTTGGTATCTTCTATATCTTCATTTTCTTTGCGTCTGTCCGCCGCTCGTACAGTATTATTTGAGTACGCGGAATTGTGACGCTGGTCTCCATTTACGATCTTGAAATACCGATTTCGCGACGCATCGAAGTAGAAACCAGGAATTTCAGGCATGCTCACTACTCAAAAGTTATCATTCTAGTCGTCACAGAAAATTGCTGAGCATCAGCTCTCACGTACATCCGTTGGACAGTGCGTCTTCGAGAGTACGCGATGTAGCATCAGTACTCCAATTTGGGGCACGGGTCTGAGAGTCCTCATGCAAGCACCGCGCTCAACGTACAAATTCAACAAGGCGGGGTGGTTCGGGATTTGCGGAACATTGGGCTAAGTTCGATCCTTGTAGCTTCTCGATTGTTAATAGAACAGTAATTCGCAATATTCTTTAGGGCGTTCCATGTAATGCAGCGGTGTGAACATTTACAATTCCACAGTACCCATGCTAATGTTTTTACTGATTTGAACTGATACTCAACATTGACGAAAGCTTCCATAGCATCTCTTATACGACATAAAGATCACAACCCTTGTATCACAAGCCTCAAGTCTGAAATTTCAAAATAGGCTAAGTAATTTTTGACTTTACCCCCAGTGTTCGACCGTTGTACTAGCGAACATATTACTCTAGATCGTATTCAGTGTAGGACTCTTGAGTAGCTCGCTCGGTTACTTTCTTCACGTACGCTAAGTCTCTGGCCAGTACCAATCGATCCTCAAACCCATTCCCTCGGTCTATGCCATCCCAGAAATGGCCAGCCTCGATTTTGAACCGATTAGCAGGATGCTGTCCACCATTATAAAGCGGTCTACCCGTAGCAGAAATGTGCTCTTCCTCAGCATTTGACGGCGTTCTACGACGTCCAGCAAAGGGGTCGTCGAATCTCTCCTTGCTCGTCATGTGAAATTTATAGTCTGGGTCACTTTTTGAATAGTCAAACCTAGTGGCAGTCGCTATCTTCTCATTATTTGCATCACGTTTAAATCGGTCCAACTCTCCGGTATTGAGTTGGTCTGTCTCAAGGATCTCTCGTTTGGCCTTGTATTCTTTGCGAGATTTTATTTGAGCTTGTTTGGTTTCCAAATCAATGATCCTTCCACTCTGGTCTCTATAGATAGTCGCCGGTTTTTCTTCGTTCACTGTCTTCCTCGGGTCCAACCCATCGGTCCGTACAAGTTCCCCATTGTCTATTCGCTTAAAACCTTTTCTGACTATCTGACTTGACCCTAATTCAACACTGGTGGGCTCAAATTCGTCGTCAGGGTCCGGCAAAGTGCCTATCACAGACGACTGTTCATTTATAGGCTTCACATCTGTGAAACCCGCTGTCTTGCTGAAAACGCCCAGGCCCTCAATGACAATCTGAGTTACCTCGTCAGCATTAGTCTTTTTCTTTGAATTTCTTTTCAGTTTCTTAGACGCATCATTTGAAAGATACTTCGATAGGTAGTCAGCACGGGACGCCATTGGGTTCCGAAGCCGATGTACATGTGGTTACTGTACCCCGTCTCATCATCAGTAATGTAGCACATGCAGGTCACTTCTGAGTTCTTGGTTCAGCTACTAGGACTATATAAATTAATTCGGTATTGAATCTTGCATGCATTTAGACACTTATACCTGTTCGTCGACATTCAATCGCTTTCTATCAGTCAGTCTCAACCGCTGCTCCTTTTCAGCATTTGACATATTGTTGTGAGTTGCGAAGGCTGTCAATTGATGCATTAGAGAAGATGCTTTTGAAGCAAAGCTTTCGTTTAATGTTAAAGTCTATCAACTTCTCCATGTATCTGAGCCACGAGCTCGCAAAGCTCCATAAAAATGCTATACTGGCTTTTGACCACTTCTACCACATTATATATGCTGGCATTTGAATCATTGCAAGTTTTTTCCAAGCCCGAGATCACATGAATACTCTCATTTATAACACTCTCATAGCAATTTAAAAGTTCGCGATATTTCTTGATTTTCTTCACGAAAAACTCGTTAAGGTGGAACGAGGAAGACAACTTTGTACCAGGCGTTGCGAGCTGTATGATAAGGTGCATGATATTACTAATATCTTCTGTGAGCTCATCATTGACAAATTTGAGAGACTGAAGCTGATCACCGTCATATCTGAGGGCTTGCTTGATGGAAGAAATTTTGGTATGCAAATACTCGATATCATAAGGGATCGAGTTCACTAATTCATTATGCTTGCGAAGGTCCGCGTCGAGCGTCGTCGCTATGAGCTGCTGCTGCTCAATATAAGTGTCAAGGTGTTGCAACTCGGCCTTGAGTTCAGGAGGAAGATCAGAGAAACGCGTCATGGATGTGAGTTGCGGTTGTTGTTGCGGTTGTTGCTGTTGTTGGTTTTGTTGGTTTTGTTGTTGCTGTTGCTGTTGGCTACCAAAGAGCCCACCTGATGAGTTGCTTGTCGCACCGAACAAGCCAGTGTTGCTCTGCGCCGGTTTCGCCCCAAAAAGGCCACCTGACGTATTCGTATTTGAAGACCCACCAAAAAGGTCGCTTCCTCCCGTGTTAGTGTTCGAAGAGCCCCCAAAAAGACCCCCCGAGTTTGTGTTGGAGTTGTTCCCGAAAAGCCCACCACCTGTGCCTGTGCTTGATGGGCCAAAAAGACCACCACCTCCAGTCGCAGGGGCGGCTGGCCTCAGGCCAAAGGGACCACCTGCAGTGTTACTTGTATTAGCGGTGGAGCTGAACAAGCCACCGCTCAGAGCTTGGTTGGTAGCGTTTGATGTACCAAAAAGTCCACCTGACGCAGCAGGAGTGGCAGTATTTGCGCCAAATAGGCCACCTCCGTTCGCTGATGTGGTGGGATTGGACGGATTTCCACCAAAGAGTCCGCCTCCGGTGGCACTGTTTTGACTATTAGCGTTTGCATTTCCAAACAACCCACTGGCGGTGGTGTTGCCTTGTGCTCCAGCAGTGTTGCTGCCAAATAACCCACCCGATGTGTTGTTCTGAGTGCCAGAATTATTGCTCCCGAAGAGCCCGCCCGGCGCAGTAGGCTTGTTCCCGAATAAACCGCCGGCCGCGGCGGGAGAAGAGAGATTTGATGTAGAGGCAGGTTTTTGACCAAAGAGACCCCCTGTCGGCGGCGGGGCCCCGAAACCAGATGGAGCCGAGGAGCCTGCAGTTCCAGAAGATGGTTTTGAGCCAAAAGAGAACGGGCTTGACGTCGTGTTGGAAGTCGTGCCGAACATGCTACCTGGTTTCGAATGCGATTGCCTGTTGTTGTTGGTAAAATTTTTGAAAGCAGTGGCCGGTATAGAGGGCACTTGAATGGCCCTGCGCGGGTAAAATGGTTTTGCTGTGACAGCGACTCACTGTAAAAACCAAGGATACAAATACAGTTAAAACGCCTTAATCAAGATAGAAATAAGAAACCGAGAGTGAGTCTGTTTGTTGCTTACCTACTTTGCTCGTGCGAAGTATCCTTTTCAGAACTTTCACATCTGCATGCCACTTTCTTCAACCCTTCCCAGTCTGAACTGTGGTTGGCAGAAATCGTCTGGTACAACGTCATCTTGCGTTGTTACCGACATATACAGAGCCTTTAGTCTTAGTCTGCGTCTGCTCTCTTTCTTTTCTGTCTCTCCTACTAATTCTATTTTGTGGTAGCTCTGGCACTCCTACTGTATGGAAGACAGTTTGGATGGTTGAGCCCGAGGCGAATTGACTTGTACCAAACAATCCCACTATATCCCAGTGGTATGTCCTCTTCGATAACATACATGATATTATCGACGTCCAGGCTGCTCTATATAGTCTCTACGAAAGAAATCCTCGAGTGGAAGTTGGAACGTACCGTCACTCTACGAATCAAGTTGCATCTTTCAGTACCAATATCCCCATAAGAATTGAATCCAGAAAAGCAAGAGGTGTCTCCGCATCCAAAATTGGAATGAAAACTTTATCAACAATACGTTCAGTCGTTCTTGATTCCATCGGGCTGATCAGTACTATCGACATCGTTTGTAGTGGGTGGGGCCACAAATAATAAAACATATCAACCCGTGTTGGGGAATAAAGCAGAAGGCTGCTCCTTTCGTTCGTTTAGTCGAAATGTGGTAACGTCGAACCGATTTGCGATGAGTGTTTGCGACAGAGGCACGGCGCGTCCACGAAACGGGTTTCTGTGCAAGACTGTGCATGTTCATCAGTTGGCGAGTTGGCGCTTTTCATAGTGTGGCAAACGATAGATAAAGACGCTACACGGTAACATGGACCTCCACCAGCTGGTGAAGACCTCAGTTGCGAATATTCAGGACGAGTTGGGTAAGATTCTGACTTTAGTTTCCCTTATCGAAAGCAAACCTACAGAACTTGAACAGGCGTTCCGCAAGAAGATTCTTCTCGAGTACAACAAAAAACTTCATAAAGTGGGCGCGGAAAATACACGCTTGAATGAAAAAAACAAGGGCCTTTCGGAAAGAGTTAGACTCCTCGAGTCTCAATTACGTCGTTTACAGGCGCAATTCGACTCCCGCCCGTTGAAAGCACGTCCATTTAAAAGTGACGGCGTTTTGAAATTGGAGCCGCATTCCAGCATGGAAGGCCCTCAAATAAAAAGGAGAGTTTTGAATAAAGATCGAAGCAGATTGGAATTACTGTCAAGTCCCATCAAGTGCAGAAATGATACCGCAGAGAAGAGTCCTACGAAGAGAGTGGGGTCTATAGTGGAAGCCGACGATGGTCTCACGAGTTCTCAGTTTAACAGACTCGCCACTCAGTATTCGGATGCAAGCAGTCAGCCAGAAGGTATCTTAAAGGAAATTGCAATAGGAAATATTCAGAAGACTTCCTTAGGGCCCGGAGGCATACAGGAAAAAGAGCTGACGGGTACCGTCCCATTCTCCTCACCAGAAAAGGTGATTCATGTGAAATCCAGCTATAATCCGGGCGAAGTATGCAGGGGCTCGTTTGCTAGTGATGACGAAATCGATGGAGAGGAATTAGATGGCGTGGGTCGAATTGTTGCAGACTCACAGGACGAGTTTGAACCTTTGGAGAACTTGGGCTGGTCCCACATGAAAGTGAATTCAGAACGTCAAAAACACCCGTCTCATTACACTGCACTTCAAAGGATTGAGTTCCTACGAAATTATCTTCGGCAGAAACTCGACGATGATCGAAATGGTTTCAAGGTGGATTTTGCTCGAAACCCCATCACAGAGATGAAATGGACCACGGACGATTTCAAAAAGAATGAAAGATGGACACCGCCCAAGAAAATCAACGCCAATTTGGGAGTGATGACAAAGGCTCAAGAAAAGACATACAATGAGTTTTTTGACAAGGCCGGATTGGGGCACAAGTCCACGGGCCCAACTTGGGATAGCGACGGGGAGCCTGATCTTGGAATTGATAATGGAGAATGGGTGCGCTCGCAAGTCATGGACAAATATCTGTCACCGCCTGGGTATATGGTGGGTGACTTTGCTAGCACTCAAGAAGAAGAGGAGAGAAAGCGCTTCAAGTGCCAGAAGGAACAAGAGAGAATCAAAAGGAGACTCAAAAGTGCCTTAACCGGTGGGGAGTTTCTATTTTACGAGGATGTATTGAACGACTTCGTGAGAGCTGGAAGGTATGTAAATGGATAATGACTTAGTACCTCATGCTGCCATGGAATTCCCACTTCGAGATTGCCTCATGTCAACCACAAGATAACGGACGTCAACTCGTTTCTGGTGAAAGAAAGTAGATTCGGGAGGGATGTCTTAGTAAATATCACCGCCCTGGCCGCTTCGTCGACATGCAACTCCATCTCACAACCGAAAAAGGATAATAAAGTTGAAGGTCCCGTATAATATCGGCCCTAGTTTGGAAAAGATATCAACATATTCTAGCAAACTCGTTTGTCAGCATAACACCAGTAAGGCTGAAACCCCGTTGTATTCAAAAGGAGGCGTGCTACTGCTAGGCACTCCTAATGCTCCGCGACATATATAGGCACATGTCGCAGCGGCCACGCTCTTGCAACAGACCTGTATGAGTAGCATAGGTTACACATAGCCATGCCCGATCAAGCATTAGGTGTGCACGGAATGAAATATGTGACGACGGCTGTGTGAAGCGCTAGCCGCCAGTTTTGATACGATATTTATTACTAGAGCAATAACAACGGTTCGTAAGAGGACTGAACATTAATATTTGCAGCTACAACTTTGCTGAAAATGTGTCTGTGTGATCGAATAAGATTTGATGAATGATTTTCATATGAGTTATACATCCCGGCAAGGTATCTGTGTAAACTGAGCAGTGTTAAGCTCGCTCGTGAGATCGCGTGGATCAAGTGTTCGATCCTACTTTCTACGAGCAAAAGAGCTGATTTACAACTTACCTATTATGCTGGCCTCTAGTTCTTGAAAAAGAGGGATTGTTTGAGAAGCATAATAGTTACTTATGTTTCTCGTTATTGATTTGCCGTGTAATCGTAGCAAAAATATTACGTGTCGTCGGATCCCTCAATGTCGCTCTCCATACGCATCAGGGTTTCCTGCAACTGCAAAATTTGAGACAGCGACATGACTGTGGGACAACTCATGTTACCACAAAAGTTTTAAAAAAGGTTCTGAAAGGAGGTGTTAGACGAGAGTTAAAGGGACAAAACAGAAGCGAATGTTATATGAACTCATTCGTAAATCTACTGTCCTTCGCCGCAGAAGGGCATGATACCTTCGCAGCTTGGTCGGTTGCATGCACAAATGTCGGTATGCGAAGCGCAATAGATCTCAAAGCATGTCTCCCGTATACTGTGTCTTTGTCTCGAGAGGCTTACTACGAGCGGACTGTCCATCCTGTCCCGTGAATCCCGCAACCCAGCATACAGTAAGGAACTCCTATTGTCTGACGACGCTCGGGTTGCCGGTCTAGCTCGCCATTTCATGTTGCGCTCCCCACTACAGTTCTCGTCTATATATATATATAGATTCGCTTCTGCCCTCTACCGATTTTTTTCTTCTTTTTACTCTAGTTTCAGTCCACTTTTTAATTTTACTTAATCTCCCCGACAATTCAGCTCACCCTTGAAATCTTGGAATTCACTTTTGCTTTGTGACTTGCATTATAGAACTGAATCTTGGATCATCTGCTTAGTATACCATCATTGTCTTAAAGCCAGGGTCTTGAAGAGCTTTTTCATCCGGGTGAGACAATTTTGTTTTCTGTTGAAGATTCTTCTCCTGCTTTTAGACATTTCGGCAAGTGTTCCACCGAAGAAAACTGCAGAGAAAGGAAGGCAAAAAAAAATCCAGACGTGCATCTGATTTCCTTCTTGGTGTTTCAAAACGGCACTGCTGCGATCTGCAGCGAGGATTGATCCAATATTCTAGAAGTGACTCTTTCCAAGATTCGACTTATACGAAAAAACCTAAAAGCCACAGTTAACAGAAATCGACGTATAATCTGCTAGTTTGAAGATTCCTTTGAAGCTGGCTCTTCCCCGATCACGCTACACATCACCATAATATGACCCAAAGTAACCTTCCCCAGGGTCCATCCAGCGAGAACCTGATACATTCCCACTCCCACAATCTATCGATCAATTCTGTATCTTCTGTTGCAGAACCAATGACTCCTCCCTCGTCGGAGTCCACCCCAAAGCTGTATTTCTGGGATTCAAATAAGTTGAATGGCAATTTGGTTTTGCCATCGTTCAGTTTAGAGTCATTCTCTAGCACGGAGCAAAACCACTCTCGGAATATATCCGTGACATCATGTGGTTCGGACAAGGAGAATAAACCAGTTAATCCGCAGGTGTTACGCGGGCAAGGAAAAGTAGATAAAGAATACTTGACTTCGATCTCAAAGGTCTCGCTAACGCAATTGCGCGGTGATATTTTACGTTTGGCCAAGGACCAGCACGGGTGCCGGTTTCTTCAAAAGCGCATTGACGAAAGTTATGTTCTGAGTCTCTCATCAAGGCAATCTAACTATGAGATAATTTTCGAGCAAGTGAAAGCGTCATTGTATGAGCTTATCATCGACCCTTTCGGCAACTATTTGATCCAAAAATTGATCGAGTATTTCAAAGAAGTGGATCTTGATTTCTGTCTAAATACACTCAAAAACAATATGTTTCTGATCTCAATCAATCAGCATGGAACTCGTGCTTTGCAGAAAATAATTGAAAGTATTAGTACTGAATATCAGTTGGGTTTGCTAGTGGAAGGGTTGAAGCCATACATCATTGGGTTGATCAAGGATCTCAATGGTAACCACGTCATTCAAAAAGTTTTAAACAAATATTCTCCCGAAAAATGTCATTTCATATATGAGTCTATTCTCGAGGACTTGTTGGTGGTGGCTACACATAAGCATGGATGTTGTGTATTGCAAAAGTGCTTAAACCATGTCACTGCGGCACAGCATACCGCGTTTGCCAATGTCATCTTAAACTATGACAACTTCTCCCGCCTAGTGAATGATCAATTTGGCAATTATGTTTTGCAATATCTTATTTCCATTGATTCTATTGATGTCAACTGCAAACTCTACCAGAACATCCTTGACTATGGCGTGGAAGGATTGTGTGTGCTCAAATTTTCTTCAAACGTGATTGAGAAGTTGATGATAAGCTGCTATGAAAATGAGACCAAACTGAGTGCATTTTCTACTTTAAAGTTTACCATCATCAAGCATCTTTTGTACGGGAATATGAATAAACTCATTAATAATGCTTATGGGAATTACGTTGTGCAAACTTTGATCGAAATCATGATCAATTCCAAAGCGGTTTATTTCATAGATCTGCCGAAGGGTGAGCGCATGCTATTGCCCGCCTTGAAAGTTTTACTTGACGACAACTTTCAATCTTCAGTGGATAGCTTGCAGGTGCAACTTATCAAGAAGTGGTTCCATAATTGCAAGATTGATTCCACTTTCGGCAAAAAGATTCAATCCAAGATTAATTGCATATTGAACGGAAGCGGCAAAGCATATCAGAAAAAGTCGCCCCACGGGTCATCTTCGTCTCTCCAGTTCAGCTCTGAATTGGGGACCGAGCTTTATGGAAATCGTGCCATTGTACAGCCATTGCACAACCATGTGCATGGTATTTATCAACCTCAAAAAGTGCATAGACTTCACGATGTCTCAAATTTCAGACATAACGCCACTGTTACACAACAAAGCGTTCCAAACGGGAGCAAGAGATATAACCCTTTGGCTACGTCGTTTCATTGTCTCGACGACGAGAACTTGCATTCTGGTTTTAATGTAAGACAAATCTCACGGGAATTGCCCTCCTCGTCAAGATTCGTAGGCTATCTGCCTTCAGCAACTCTTCATCCACCTCCTCGAATGCAGAACAATTATAGCGTTAGCAATGGATCATGTTCTGTATTAGAGGATGCGCGTTATTTCAGTTCTAAATCCTTGGATAATACAAATTGGGTGGGATACCAAAACACATCATTGCGAATTGCCGGTTCGCATGCTCCAAATGATCAGATGGCTATCTCATATGAACAAGGAAACAATCGAGTTGCAAACTCTTCGTTGTTCCATCGTTGGTCCGGGAGTTCTCAACAGTACTGAAACTAGTTATGTTATGATTTCAATATAAAGCTCGAGTCATGATAGCATAAACTTTCCATACCGTTTACACGAGACTTTTACGCTCGAGAATCTGTTGATCTTGTAAGTGGGAAGCATCCAATACAATATTATTCAATAGTCAGGATGCGACCTGGTCGACATGTAACTATACACCAATTATAATAAATACAACAGTATACTGCTAGAAAACGAGACTGAAAGCTTTCTTGAAATTTATGCTATTGAAGAGCGAAATGAGAAAAGGAGAACCACTCTAAATTGACTTACGAACGACTCCTCTTCACCCTGTCCCAAGCTGTCCCTGATGTCCTCTTCCTCGAAGTGCCTTCCTTGAGATCTCTCTTATTGTTAAACATAGACCAATCTTCACCAGCAAAAGTGTTGGCCCTTTCGGCCATCTTCTGCTTAAAAGACTTCTTTGTAGCAGTGTTGGGCAATCTTGTGAAGTTGCTTTCTTCGTATCTTTGCACTTCCATCTCCTTCTGTTTATCGCGTGAAGTTTTTACTCCGCCTCGTCCATGGCCTACTATAGTAGCACCAATAGAAGACTCGGTCTGAGGCAAATCAGAAGTCTCTGCCAAGTATTCCTCCATACTCTGCAACTTTCTGTTGCCCTGTTTAGGAGCCGCACGGTCATCAAATGTGGCTGTTGGTGGAGCCATGGCGGAAATCTTGGGTGGCTTATATTTCTCGGAGGATGACTCTTTGGAAGACTTGGAGGATTTCTTCGAGGGAGCCAATTTGGCCAAGGCAGCCGCGTCCGGACGGTACGAAAGCGCATCCTCGTCATCCCCCGAATCTGATTCGGATTCTGAACCGGGTTCAGAGTCTTTGTTTGATGCAGCTTTCATCCTGTCTAGGGATTCAACTTTTTCAGTAACTTTTTCGCCAGCTTTAGTCGATTCTTCTTCCATTCTGTGAAATGAACGGACCATCTTGTCAAGCTGATATGCAAGTTTCTTCTCCAACGGTTTAACACCCTTTTCCAAGGTTACTCTCTGCTTCACGGACCCTATTACTGCCTCGAGTTTTAAAGGCTCTATTTGTGAGCTATCTTCGCGCAACCTTTCTAGATGGCTTAGAATAACCAATACTAAGTTGTTAACGTATGATAAAAGCGAGCTACTCTTCAACGAGAGCAAAGACATTCCCTCTAAGGAAACATCAGTGTTCTTGTGAATTTGCCTGATTGTGTCTGGAAGAAGGAGTTCTGCTTCCTCGATGAACTTTGTGTGAGCAGATTCTACCGAACTTTTGGTTTGCGTGAGGGAGCTCACGATCTCCAAGAGGATATCGTCAAGGGCAGGCACGGACATAAATAATCAATTTGAAAAAACGGGTGCTGAGTTTGTTTTTGGGTTTTGGTCAATGGAAGTGCGTTTAGTTGAAAAAGGCCATCGCGATGACGCAGACACAGGTCTGGGGAGCTGCTTGGGATGCGCCCCAATATTTAAAATGCGAACTTGGTTGCAAACAAATACATAAATCAATAACCATAGGAAAAAACTGAGGCCATAAGGTTCAGTTTTTAGTTCTAAGGGGCAACAAAAAGCGCTCTCTTATTCATGTGACACGAACTTCTCAGGATCGTCACCTCTTGGATGCGAAGCCAATCAAAGGAGAGAATGGGCAATAGTGAATTTTAGTTGCAATCGAGACTTGTCAAACTCATCGGTTTTCAAATTCCGGATATAATTTTGGGATGGAATAAAAATATTCAATATCGTTTGAAAAACGTTCATATGAATCGCCACTCTCAACCGAGCGATACATTCTCAAGCAAACCTGACCTGAGTATAACGACTAAATAGGCAGCATATCCTTTCTCCACTTGTCCAAATAAACGAGGAAGCATGAGACCTCACTAGACCTTGATCGAGACCTTGGGAAATGTTAACTTTAAGAATATTGGTGTACGGGTGTATCGGCATCTCAGCTCTATGCTCATCCCATCGCATCTCGCCTTTTTACGCCGAGGAAACAATTAATTTCAAGCATTCTCCTGCGTCGTAATCAAAATGCCTCAAAACGAATATATTGAACAGCACATAAAGCAACACGGTAGAAGACTTGATCACGAAGAGAGGAAGAGAAAGAGGGAAGCAAGAGAGGGTCACCGTGTGGCCAAGGATGCCCAAAGCTTGAAGGGCTGGAGGGGTAAGCAGTTCGCTAAGAAAAGGTACAGTGAAAAGGTCGCTATGAAGAAGAAGATCAAGGCACATCAAGAGTCGAAGGTCAAAGGACCTTCTACGCCTAAGCAGGATGACGGCGAGGCTCTTCCTACCTATTTGTTGGATCGTGAAACCAACAATACTGCCAAGGCGATTTCATCCAGTATCAAACAGAAGCGTATGGAGAAAGCTGACAAATTCTCGGTGCCTTTGCCAAGGGTGAGGGGAATTTCTGAGGAAGAGATGTTTAAGGTTATCAAGACTGGAAAGTCCAAAACCAAGTCTTGGAAGAGAATGATCACCAAACACACTTTTGTTGGTGAAGGTTTCACTCGTAGACCTGTCAAAATGGAACGAATCATTCGTCCTTCGGCTCTCAGACAGAAGAAAGCCAATGTCACACACCCGGAGTTGGGTGTGACTGTATTTTTACCGATACTCGGCGTCAAAAAGAATCCACAGTCACCAATGTACACCCAGTTGGGTGTCTTAACCAAGGGTACAATCATAGAAGTCAATGTCTCTGAGTTGGGGTTGGTCACCGCGGGAGGTAAAGTTGTCTGGGGAAAGTATGCGCAGATCACCAACGAGCCAGATAGAGATGGATGCGTGAACGCTGTGTTGTTAGTTTAAGTCGCCAAAACTCATCAATCACTTCCAGTTTTATTTCTAGTCTTTTTCGCATTGTTCCTACCAAGTTTTCTGCATTTATAGGTAATAAGATTTACCACCTCCCAACTTTCCCTTTTCCCTTTCTGATGTGGCTCAACATTTGACCCTTGAAATGTTCATTAAAGGGTGCTTGAGTTCATAAAAGTGGGATATGGGTCAATTTGTGTGTCAAAGACCTGGAGCCTTTTCCCAATGGTATATATACAGCTTAAAGATGTCGACACCTCCTGAACAATTCAGATACCTGTTTTTTTGATTAAGTTGGTTGTGGCTCGACCTCAATCATACGTAAGACATTCTATAGGATTTAATCCTCTCGGTCTCATATGGTGTTTTATTGACTTTTTTCACGCGTATTCGCCTAGTTCATAAGCTTCATTCATTCATGTCTTGTTTCAAGCGAGCAGAACTACAAACGTACGTCCAGCTCTGGAGAAAAAAGCTCGAAAAGAAAAAAAAAATCAGATCTTCTACGTTGCTTTCTGACACACGGATTTTGCCCAAGCTGCAAATAGATTTCTGGGAAACATGCGACTGCTGCTGTGTGTGGGTTGTTTGACTTGGTATGTCATGTATTTCAGCGAGCTGATATTCTCGTTTAGCACTACTAATGTTGGTTTAAAATAACCAATTTGCCCCTGCTTCCCTTCTACCTGACTCATGCAACCAAAGCCTAAATCGTCAGGGAGTCAACTATATCGATGTAACTCAAAAAAGATAAGGAGCCACTAAAGGTACGACGTAATTACTAGGGAGATTAGAGAAGATGGTGATACTATAACCTGAAGCGTGAGTATCACATTTATCATCCAGGTACAAAACACAAAATTAAAGGAGAGAAATCCTACATTGCCTGCCAGTACTGACAGCTATAGCTTTTTGGAAAAGATGTAGTCGTCTCATTGACCGCAGCTTATTTAGTAAAGAGTTCCCCATAGCATATCGTGAACCTTCAACAAAGAATTTCCCCATGGAAAGGGGGTATATAAAATTTTGGTGTATTCGAATACACTGAAGTCCGAGAGGTGGGGTTTTCCAACGAGAATATTCCAAGTGAGACCTACTTTCGAATGGCAATATACATATATGTATTACAAAAGTCGCCGAGCCAGTTAATCCTTGCAATCATTCTCAAACAAGTCAGGGCATTGCCAAGTGCTTTTTCCAATTGACCGCAACCCACAGTTGATAATCAACTTTGCATTTTCGCGGACTATTTCCCATTGACTCTTGTAGAGTTTTGAACCCACAAGAAAGCAGAGGCCACTGATGTTCTGCTTGAAGCTAATGTGAGGAAGCGACTTACAATGATTTTGGAGTGAATCAAATAGAGGTACCCGTCTTCTATTAGTTCCCATCTTGTGTAGACAATAGTCAGATCCCAACCCTTGCTTTTGAAAGGCGATTGAAAACTCGTCCCGAATTCGGAAGAGGTAATTATAACCATCTTCCTTGATCAAGCGACTGAGTTTTTCATAGCACTTTTGATCCTCAAGGGTATAGCTGTCTTCTAAGTCCTTGAACTGAGAGGACTCCAATCCACAAGTTGAGTAGGTATAACACCATAGAACCAAAGTAGCAATACTAGCGGCATACATGATGTCAAAACAATCGTGATCAGCATCCCAAGCATAAAAGCTTTGAGATTCATGGACTCCGCCTTCATCATTGAGAGGTGACAACATGAGACTCCAAAGAAGCCAATAGCACTGTATGACTGCTCGCACATTTACCAAATCGTTAAATGAGTTCATTGCACCATTAGCATTCCATATCGTCTTGAGCTTCCTTTTGACAATACTTATGTCCTTTGAAGAAACATCGACACTCATGTTTCGCCGAGATCCGCCGAATATTGCTATATCGTAGTGGTTGATGTCGGAAATGCCGATGATCAGAACCAAGTGATACATAGGGAATTTGCATTGATGGTCCTCAGTTTTGAAGAATGGATCTGAGCTCATATGACTAATTGCCGAGTGAAGGTCAGCCTCATATGCGTCTAACGCCCTCACAATAACTTCTTTCCAGTGTGAAGAGCGACCCTTATCTAGACCGGCAGACAAAACTGTGAAATTGTTCTGAAGCTCAGTTTGTTGCATTTGATGCATGATCGAAACTATCCCACCGAATAGAATACTCCTGGTGAAAAAAGAATACTTTTGCGTTGTGTTTTGTGGTTTCATTAACTTTTTGAGTGCAGTCAAAAAGTTCATATTTGGCTTGACTCTGTTGAAGTCTTTAACGCCACGGACACCCAGCACAGCTGAACTCTGGAGTTTTTTTTGTCTTTTGACTAATTTTTTAAATGAGTCGTTAATATCGTTGGACTCCCAAAGATTATCTTCATCACAGGGCAAGTTCAATAACTGAAGTTGAAAGAAGGGGATTTGGGGGTTATGCCTGAATTTGATATAGTCAACGGTGTCCAAGTAAAAAGTCATGAACGTGATTCTCTTCATGGATTCCGATTCCACCCACTTACGAAACATGCTTTGGTCATCGTTCAACTGATCCTCAGAATCACTTGTAAGACCATCAGAATTATCATCTTCACTCCCGCTAGCACTTGCCTCATTATTCGGTTTGTTCTTAATTGTGGGATTACCCCCAAGGAAAGGCGAGCGCCTCAATAACTGAACTGTAGTTCCGTGATGAACGTGGCCTCTCTCATGCATGTCTCTAGAAAGATAATTCTTTTCGCACCACTCAAGCAAATTCAAAGTTTGCAAGACCCATACTGCCACTGGGCACTTGAATCCTGGATGTTGGAAGAGCTTAAACCGGAGTGGTTCTGCCACAAGCATGCAAAATTTGTATTCTGGACAGGTCCTTCTTTCAGCGGAATCCGCCGGTGATGTGGCGCAGTACATACTTCCTATCATGAGCATGGATAAGAGCAATAATGGTTCGGCTGTGGCTGTATTAAATGAAGGTTTGTGCAAGATGGAGAATCTGCGATGAAACGCCTCCCAATAGCCGTAAAGGTAGAATGAGACTCTATGCTCCATCATCAACATATCATTTTCTTCAACGAAAATGCTTTTAAGCCTTTCTGCGGTCAATTCAGGAAGAGTGCTCATGATTCGTATCCACAAACGTTCAGACATGTAAAAATGCTTATTCTTCTCGATATTTAGTTTCACCAGGTGGAATTGTAGACGATCCTGCACTGTACCTCTATCAATGCCATTAACATGAATATCAGAGAAGTATTGAGGCGTGACAGAGTCATTGGTGGTCGTAGGGGAGCTTGAAGATGTCGTGGAGATTGTATTGACGTTGAGCAATTTCTTATCCCCATGAGAGTTCCCCATGTGTCCATTGTGTAGCCTTAAGAAAACATCGTCCAAAGGATTGTCGCTCCTCAGAAAATAATTGAGATCGTAGAGACCCACGTTGAGCATAGAATCTGCCGCTTGAGCGCCTGTGGGATTAACGAGGGGTGACCACGTCGGACTCAGGTCTATTGCAGCGGGTTGTAGTGTGTTCTCCAGTTGATGGAATACCTGTTGCTGTGGTACATTATCTATCAAACGAGACTGTGGTGATTCCGATAAGCCCGAGTGAGCGGATGAAGAAGTGGACGTAGCGGGGTTGAAATTCAAGTCATTTGGGGACTCCATAAATAGCCACGAAAGTATGTCATTTTGTGATTGGACAAAACTTTGACCATTGAGACCCATTTCTCCTGTCTTGAAAAGATCAAGGTCCTGCCTTCCGGAAGGAGGTCCCATGTGTATGTGTGTTTGGGGTCTCATATGCATACCGTTGTGTTGTTGTGTAGTGTGCGCAGATTGTGCCGACAAGAAGTTCCCATATTGCTGATGTGGGGGTATAAAGTTCTGGTCTGGAAAGACTACCCCCTGCGTGTTGTTTTGCATTTGCAGCTGATAGGGTTGAGTGACAAATGGTTTCTGCAAGACAATATGTTGAGGTCGAGCTTGGGGTGGGTTCTTCCCTTGAAGCTTAAGTGGTATCTGAAGATCAGATCCGCTGTGAAGTCCGGTCAGGGTATCAGTATGATAAGACTTCAGATTCTTGTGTACAGGACTTTCTCTCCTAATCATAGTTTGATCGGGATTTTTCTCTCGTAGAGATCTAGTAGCATGATGAGTATTAGTCTCGATCAAGTTTGAAGCGACGGAAATACCAAGACTTGTCGCAGAAGTGCCCTTCTGTTCCGTTTCAGGCGGGGCGGTTGCTCCTGCCGTAACCTCACATTTCAATTCTATAAGATTCGATATATCCAAAGGCGATGCAACAGAATCGTCCCTTTTGCCGTTTCGATCTGCGCCAAGGTGGTCTTCAGATATTTCCAGAAGGTGGCGACGAAGGTGTCGCTCACGAAGATCTCTTCGCACGAAGGTCTTTCCACAAGTACGTTTGGCCCCATTGTGCTCTTTAACGAAAAAGTCACACACATAAACTTGTTTTGGTTGGTGATTTAAGTAATGACGGGCCAAATGGTCAGATCTGGAGAACACCTTTGAACATTTCAGACACGGAAATGCTCCAACATTTCTCCTTTTCTTCCTGCGCGAAAGCTCCTCCTCTAGTGCACCACTGGAAGTCTCGCTCTTCACCATTTGTCCTTTTTCTAGTTGCCAAGAAGTTGATTCTGTGCCTTATTTTAGTATAGGGGCGCTCTTGTGGCGCTTCTCTGCCGTTCTGTACTGTGGGTGGATATGGAGTTTCTACGGCGGAGATGCGGAGGTTCGATGGAGGCAGGTTTCGCGGTCAGTGATGCTGTCGTTCTAGCAGGCCAGTCCTGCTTACCCAACATGAGTGGGGAAATTTTCTCAACATATCCAAAGCACAAGGGTTTCGTGACTTCCTAATACGCCGATGAAGTGCGGGATACTCAGCATTCAAAGTCAGATTTACAAGTCAATGAAAGTACCATCGTTTGCAGAGCAAGTGCCGAACAATTCAAAATTTTCGCTTCATTCTACTCAAGGTGCCTGCCTCTACTCTTTCAACGATTTGATCGTATTTCTTCTCATGTACCTAGTAAACTTATCTGTGGTCACCACGAATCATTTCATCACACCTGTCGCTCACAGGTCATCCTCCACTCTATATCAAACTGGAGCTTGAATCGCGCTTTCACAGAATCGAACTCTTTCTTTAGTATCAGTTTTTGCATTCATAATCCTTTTGCTCCAATCTACCAGTGCCACGCACCTTTTGGCAGCATCACGCAACAGTTTTCGTAACGTGCACAAGTTTTCTGAGCTGCTACAAATGTTGGTATTCAGTTTTAGCTCTCTCCTGCAAACATAATAAAATTGAACCAAATTCATCTTCATGGCAGATTCTTCCATATCGTCAAGTAGTTTATGGTCAAAAGACATGCTAGTGTACGGGCGCTCTTTGGGGGTGCTCAAATAGGAGAATAAAAATTCAAGATTGAAATCGAGAATTTCATGCGGATTCAAAATCCAAATCTTTTTGAAAACTCCGTAAAGTCTGGGATCTTCGGCATTATGACGTTTCAGTTCCATGTTTACGGACAGATTCAAATTTTCTGAGACAAAGTCCTGGAAATCATCAAATCCTTGCTCAACATACTTTTGCTCTGCCTCTTCTAAAAGTTTCGGGAGAAGTGATCCAAGCTTGTCTGATCTCAAGCTCTCAATTATCTCCAGACATAGTTCCTTGGTCCCAGCAACGGAGAACTCTTGCATAAAAAGGTTTGTAATGTAATTTGCAGTATTTTCAAAAATCGTACCTGGATTTTCGACGACTACCCTCCCCAAAAGGTAATTGTAAAAGCATTCATTTAAGTACAGCAACAAATGTCTTCTGTATTTGCTCTCACAAGTAGGAGAGACTAAAATTGAAGTTGGCTTTACCCGTGGGCTCATTGTGTCTTTTTGTTTAGATTGTTTTTCTATCACTGAACTGCGTTCTTCAACAAGCTTAGAATGTAGCCTGGTTGGAAACCTGAGTTCGCGTAAGGATATCCGAAGGCTCTCTGTGAAGGCAATCGAAGCTCTGCTATGGACAAAATGACGAAGCGAGGAATCAAGAACATTCTCCGACTCGCGTAGCGAAAGGTCACTGCACTGGTCAAAAGGAAATTTAGTGTGTATCAGCAAACTTTTCGACCTCGACCCCTGTGTGCTCACCACTTCTGGAATTCCTGTGTTTCCACCCGGGGTCGAGAAGACTTTATTTGGCTCTACCCCTTCAATCTTATGCAAATCCTTAATCCAAAACAGCGGTGTGGGCGATGGTCCAAGTAGCACGTCGATATGATACTCTCGGTTCTGGGGCAATCCGAGGCTGCCCGATTCATGTTGGGACTGTTGAAAGGGACTTAGATTATGTTGACAAATGTACGACCGTACATGGTTATTAATCGACATGTTAAAGTATCCGAGGCCCCCATAGATTAAGCAAGAACTGTGAACCGTGAAGCCAGCACTGAAAAAAGGGCTTAGGTGCGAGTCATCACCGAAATGGAGTGGGGAGGGAGGGAGGTCGATCCGAGGTGTGCACAGACACGATGACATTGACAGCTGTCAAGTAGGCAGTCATACATGATATTTGTATATCCTTTGCAATCCACATTTGGTTATGGTACTTTGAAAAATTTTGAAGTTTTGAGACATCTCATCCGAAAATATGCGGTCTTCTTATAGTGGTGGTTACTTATGTTCCTCGCCCCGCGAAAGCATTTGCAACGTGTTACTATTTAGTTAACTTGATTCCTTGCACATGATGAGGTAGTTTACAGCAAATTCATTATTCCTCTCAAGAGCACGTTCACGTTAGCTTCTGATGCGAAATGCCAACAGTACTACGGAGGACTGGATGACGCTACACCAATAGCATCTCTATATTCAAAATAAAAACTTCAATTCTTGAATAGATGAGTCTGATTCGTGCTCGATACCAGGAACATTTAAGGAATGTGCAGATTCTGAGACTCCTTCACATTTGTGAACTTTTCACCTAACGAGCACACGTCTGAGAGTATTCAACCTGTCATAAAATAATTATTTCTGTTGATCAAATAGCTCTGCTAGGGCTCGAAGGTTCACTTCTAGAAGACAGTCTGGAGCGGGGAGTCAGGCCAGGTTGTTCTTGTTCGCTGGCTCTTCTCGTAGCGCGGCTGGAAAAGTTTGACGGAGTATTTATCAGCGTATTTGTTGGTTGTAGTGGCCGATTTATAGACGACAGCGCGATCATGGAGGTGATCGGAAACCCTGAAGGTTCTCGCCCAAAATGAGAAAGGGGGAATTTCCGAGTCATGACCAATGGGGGATCTACCGAGCTAGACAAGCATCCCCAAACCGCATTTGGAGGATACAGAGGTGCAGCCCATGATTGAGGCACCGACATATCAGTTAAAGGGGTGACAGTGGGGTTCATAGTCTTTCTTGGAGGGTTGAAAACATCAGTCAGGAACTTAGCAATGTGTGTTATAAGCTCATTTGAATCCACACAGTACACAAAATTACAATTTTGCTTGATTGTAGCGATCTTTTTAGTGAGGGGATCAGTATCTTTTAACGCTTCGACCTCCTTTCGACATAGTGGACAGCTCACATGGCCATTAAGCCATTCGATGATACAAGGCTTGCCGAAAACATGTCCACAATGAGGCATTGATACAGGTTTGTGTTCACAGTTGGTGGTGTCGGGAATTGTCGAGGTATCCAGCTTTAGAGCCGGAAACATCTCACTTTGCGTCACTGGGATTCTCGTGTTTAGGTGACCAGGGGGAAACCTTATATGGCGGTTGGCAGCATAATCAACGGGTAAAAAGAGGGACGGATCGTGAAACCTCTTGCTCTCCCTCTGGGTCGGAATGCTGACACCAAATCTGGCCGTGAGATGCACAATATGGTCAAACTCATTGTCATGATCCAGTTGTTCTTCCGCTGATCCCTCTGGATTCCCTTTCTTCTTCTTATTCTTTTCAAAAACATATGCATCGTAACAGATGGGACACGAGTCGCCCGCCAAGTCTGCGGTGTCAACGGCCTGTAAAGATGCGATTGCATCTTTCGACGCAATTTTCCGATTTATACGGATTCCGCTGGCCGAAAATGCTCTTTCAATGATATCTCGGAGCCAAAACGGCATCTCCCCGTTATTCGCAAGGTTCCCTTCTAGATCTGTCTCTATTAATGTGGAGTTGAATACTCCGTTACCAAAGTTTCCATTCATTGCCTAAAGATCGAATTAAGAAAATAATGCGCTGGTATTTCCTTCAAACTAATTTTAAAACCGTTTGAACTATGGGATTTGTGTAGAAAGGATTTCGTCGATTTTCTTTTTATTGGTTTTGCTCTATTTGCCAAGCAATCGTGTGTGCCACATACCAAGTGTGCGTGTCCGCGAAAACTGATTGTCGGTGCGCCTCTCAAGTTGGTCTCTGCAAAGCAAGCCATTCCGGCAAGTAAGAACTACAGGAGAGGTAGTTCATTCTTTTCATGGAATTCTGGGTTGACTCCTGCGATTTTTGAGTCTCATTTTCTAAGCGCCTCAGTACATATACTGGCCAAGCTAACTTCTCCAAGACCATGGTATGATACTAGCAGTTGAGAGTCGAACGCAATATGACTACTGTCATGACCCCACATATCCTTCACTTTCAAGGTCCTCGGAAGCATTTTCGATTGCCCGTCTCTGCCGTCCATGTTTGCGTCCACATTCTAGGCATATACGGTGGTAAAAAGATAACAAAAGTATTCGAGAGAGCTCTCCTCGTATGAAGCTCTCGCAAACAGGGAAAGTAGATCAGTTATTTATTATTTTTTTACGTCATTTTATTGATATTAATCAGAGCGTTGTTAATAGGTAGTTGGGACATACTTGTAGCTGCCTTTGATCCCCTCATTTTTCTTTCCCACGGTTGCTTCTACACCTAAGATATCATGAATACTGCTGTCTAATACCAGCCACCATGTTCTGGCGATCGAGTGGCAATGCATTGACTTGCTCGGGTGTCAAGGATAAAACTTGAACAATGAGCTCGGCTTGGTCCTTGGGAACATTAGCTAACTTCATTTGCACCAGAAGGGGCAAATGGGGCCACATCGTTGAAGTAGCAGGGATGGCGGGGGGTGGCGGCAACAGGGGCAGGTTCTGATTCTGGGTCTGGCTGGTACCATATCTCTGAGTATATTGGTTACCACTTCCCAGTTGGCCATAATTCTGATTATGTTTCGGAGCATATCCCTGACCCAGATTATACCCTTGGCTAAAGGCATTACTTTGATTATTAAGGTTTCGCCCCGGCTGTCCATAACTTTGCGCGTATGATCCAACATTTTGATTGTTATCACTGTGAATCATGTTAGACTGGCTGAAGGAATTGGGATAGCCATTTTGTGGCGGCAATGGAGCTGATTGGATATTAGGATTCGCTACTTCTGCCTGCATAGCCTCTTGTATGACTTCGTCGTCGATAAAACCCATGAGTAAAAGCGCCTGTGTTGCTGAAGCCGCCAAATGTGGAGACAATCGGAACACTTCGGAAGCTCTCGCTGAGTCAGGGCTATTCAATATGTTTTTCAAGTTCGCTATCAACTCTATGAGCTGCGGTGGAGGTATCTGGCTCAATGTCTCATTAATCTTGTCCGGAACTGCGAACGGAAGATCCTTGGGAAGCGCAAGAAACCGTGTAGCGTTTAAATATTCCTCTGGTAAAGTATTGCTTGCGTTGTGTGGAACAGGGGTACCTGAAAGAACCACATTTCCAGGAAGGGACGGGTTATGGGGTCCCCCTTGAGAAACCAGGGTTGCGACATCCCCACTCCCGTATGAGGTATGCTTAGCCTGTGACGCCCACAGAAGCTGAGGGTACTTTACTACCACTTCGGGCGGAAACTGTACGCCATTTGGTACCCTGTCAGGTTTTAAGGGGACGAAGGTCCTTGATTCATTCGTACTTGATTTGAAGGGCTCTTTCGATAGGCCGGTCCGGAACCTTCGAACTTGACCCAGACCAGGCATCACGATTTGTATTTTGCTCAAGAGCTGTAAAGCATGTGCAGCCTGCTCTGGTGACTCGAATTCTACAAAAGCAAACCCTTTATTTTTCCCAATATGATCGAACCCTAGTCTAACGTCGAGAACATTTCCTACACCGCAAACAACGGCCTCGAGATTTTCCTTATCCCACTCGAAAGGAATCAGACCTATATATATAATTGAAGAGGATGGCAGATTCATATCACTTTTCTCCATTGTGATGTTATGGTAAGGATAGTTAAGTAAAAGGTGTTAACTTAAGTGAGTGCAATGTGTCGTCCACGGAAACTAACCGATGGTTACACCGCGCGATGCGCACGACTTGACCGTGCCTTGCACCACGAATTCGTTTTGATTCTGGACACCTCACACAATTATTGATATAAATTTCTTATCTTTCTTAAGGGGTACAGCTCTTGGCGAATATGAATTGACTTTGAAGTCGAAAATCGCCCTTCTTTATCTCTGGAGGACTTTTCAAGCACTTGTTCTTTACTTCATTTTGAATATATAAAAACTAATCTATTATGCCATATGAGCCCTTACTGATCTCATTCTTCACACTCTCCACAATCTTACGCTTACTTTCATCCAATTGACCCACTTCATCTTCTCGCAATTTATTTACCAGTCTCAACAATTCCACATGGTCATGCGTCAAAAAATCAAGCTTGGCCTGATCCCTGGTGAGACACAATTCCACAAGATCTTTCGTGGTAACGTTAATCATTAAACTCGTTTCCACAAGAGCATGCGCGAGCTGTGGACACTGCGTCAAAAGTTTTTTCATGAGCTGCGGGTTCTCCAAGCTCATTGAACGAGCGTCGTTTAACATATCGGATGCAGTTTGCAGATCGAGCGATGACAAGATGGAAGATATAGCTTGTTGTGCCGTTTGGTTTTGATAAAGTTGCACCCCAAGTGGTAAAGGAGGTAGCTTGTTGTAGTTTGAAAGTTTGGGTATGGAGCCAAAAGCTTCACTATCACTGGCAAATGTACACCTCAAGTACCTATTGCCCACGTTCATGTTGTTTAAATTTCTGACGGCAGATAACGCTGACTCTCTGTCAGAATAGCGAATGAAAGCAGAACCTTTCGATCGGCCAGTCGTAGAATCAAAGATAAGTTTCAAATCTGTGATAGGCCCAACAGATTTGGCTATATCGGAAACCTGCTCCTCTGTATAGTCGAAAGGAATACTGCTCAAGTAAATAATCGGGTCTTGCGACTCAGATGACATCGTACTTTGATTGATGAGGAAATATAAGATAGAATATTGATTATTAAATTCAGGCTGTTCACCGTCAAGCTGATATGGGTGATTTCTGCAACGAAGAAGGATGATTCGGTGTTTGTATGCTAGCTATGCTCAACTTGACTGGTACTCAAGATCTCAGTCGGGACGAAGACCTGTACACCTGGGGACATTGGCCTATGGCAGCACTATGAGATAGGGAACATTGACTTGCAACACATGGCAAATGATTTTTTTGGTATTTCCCTTCGTGATTAACGAGAACTGGTTTCTTTTCAATGTGTCCTATGTCAATTTGAATAATTTAGACCCTCCTATAGTACGGACCTGTTTCATTCTAGTATTCCTCAACCAAACAGGAAAAAGATTAAGATGTCTATATTCACATAAAAAACAATTCAAGCATAGAATCAGTTTTAGTGTAGGAGAACTCGCATTCCAAGGATTTGTAACGTATATTTTCACAGTTCAGACGTCTGTTGGTGTGCTACGCGCATTTGACTAATGTGGCGTTCACGAACAGTCGCGGCTTACAAACCTTGGTAGTGCTATACCCAACCTGAGACTCCATCACTACGCATAAATTCTACGCAAACACCGCTCCACTTTTGCGCCATGGATGTCAAGGAGATAAAGTCTACCGTCTCCAATTTGGAAAAAAGCTCTGACAATGCGACAATCCTTAAGCTTCTCAATATCTTGAACGATGGGGTCCAACCCACGGAAAAACTTTTGCGTGAGACGAAAGTCGGAGTGGCGGTGAACAAGTACAGGTCAAACAACAGCAGCGAAATCAGTAACTTGGTGAAGAAGATGATCAAGAAATGGAAAGAAATTGTACAAAGTGAGAAGCTGTCGAAAAAATCATCGAAGGATGCATCACTGGTAAAACTAGTTCCTTCACAAGCTGTTGAGGCTCGCCCAGCGGCTGGATCGGCATCGGGAAAGTTTCACCAGGGTCCTAGAAACCCCAAAACTGATGGAGTCAATACCACTCTTTACGAAAATTCCACTCGGAATGCTTCTGTGAGCGCGTTGTACACGGCATTGGCCATTGAGCGAGAAGACGACAGTGCGACAATTTTGGCTGTGGCACGAGAAATAGAGAGTGAGGTTTTTAAAGCAGAGTACGCTGCGGTGACCGACAGTTATCGCAACAAGATGAGGACATTCACAATGAACTTGCGGAACAAGAAGAACCCGCAGTTGCGTGGAAGGTTGTTGGAGGGACATATACGGCCCGCTGCTTTCATTAAGATGCCCCCAAGCGAAATGGCACCAGAAGCTTTGAAGAAGGAAATAGAAAAATTGCACAAGCAAAATCTTTTTGATGCTCAAGGCGCTACAGAGAAGCGAGCAGTCACGGATCGGTTTACCTGCGGGAAGTGTAAGCACAAGAAGGTCAGTTACTATCAAATGCAAACACGGTCTGCAGATGAGCCCTTAACGACATTTTGCACTTGTGAGAACTGCGGAAATAGATGGAAATTTTCTTAGACGGGTGGTATTCCCTCGGGTATGTAAGGTTTAGTATCGCTTGTTATTACTGAGATGGTGGTTCGGGGTATACGGTGTTAGTTATAGCTTTGTTGCGGGTCCTTTTTTTAATATGTAGTAGGAATTTGATGTATTATTATATTCTATCTTGGAAGAGACTAACCGACTAAAATTTTCTATTTGCTCCACAAGCACAGCTGTTTCCACCCGTCTCATGACTTAGAGGCTGATTTCCTTCGCCATGAAGGCCAACAAGTCCACCTTCGTGACAATTTGTACTGGCTTCATTTCCTTGTCAGTAATAATAGCATTCGAGTTGGTCTCAAAAAATTTGTTCAACAAAGACAACGACGTTTCCAATGTGATGGCTTGATATGACCTCTTTGTGAAGCCAGATTTCTTGGCAATGGAAAAAGACTTTTCGAAATCAGCCAACTTGCTGAAGTCCAAAAAAATGCTTCTGATGGAGTTTGTCATCTGCACTTTCTTTGTGGACAAAGATTTCAAGATCTGTGATAAAGTGATTAATCCCAACAACTTACCAGATTGATTCAATACTGGTAATTGGTCAAAGCCGTTGCTCTGCAACAAGTTGAAGGTCTTCTCAACAGTGTCTGTCACACTGACTGTCACAACTGGAGGCTTGCCCGAAACCAAATCCTTGATTGTTTTGTTGTTCAAGAAATCATCGGTCTTATCGGCTGCAGAATTGTTTTCTTCAACTTTAAAACCGTTGGTCTTCATCCACTCATCATCTGCAAACTTGGACAAGTATGATCTGATGGAATCGGGGAAGACAACCACAAGGGTGTCATTCTCAGTTAAATTCTTACCGACTTCTAGAGCGGCTTGCAAGGCTGATCCTGAGGATCCTCCAACAAGGATACCTTCCTCTCTAATAATTCTTCTAGCCAACTTGAAGGACTCTGCATCGTCGGTTTTAATCCAGTGGTCAACGTACTTTCTGTTCAAAACATCTGGAATGAAATCATATCCAATTCCCTCAACAAGATATCCTTCTGTGGAAGTATTCAAGGATTCGGGTTGCGCCAAGATAGAACCCTTGGGATCTGCCCCATAAACTTCCACCTCAGGGTTTTTTTCTTTTAAATATCTGGAGATTCCCGAGATAGTACCACCAGTACCAGCACCAGCAACAAGATGTGTAACTTCACCATTGGTCTGTTCCCAAATTTCATATCCGGTACCGTAGTAATGCGCATCTGGGTTGGCTTCATTGCCATACTGGTCCAAGATAACGGAGTTGGGAATCTCCCTCTCCAACTTCCTTGCAACACCTATGTGCGACTCGGGTGCATCCCATGCAGCTTCAGTAGGTGTCCTGATAATTTCAGCGCCTAAAGCTTTCAAGACCGAAACTTTCTCGTTGGACATCTTCTCGGGTAAAGTGATGATGGTTCTGTAACCCCGCACAGCTCCAACAAGTGCCAAGCCAATACCGGTATTACCCGAAGTTGGCTCAATAAGAGTGTACCCTGGTTTTATTCTCCCAGATTTCTCTGCTTCCAAAACCATATTCTTGGCGATTCTGTCCTTGATGGATCCTCCCAGGTTAAACAATTCGACTTTCGCATAGACCTTGGCTTTAACACCGTATGATTGAGGAATTCTATTTAATTTGATCAAAGGAGTATTTCCGATCAAATCTAACACATCGTCAACAAGAGGTGGAACTGGCATTTTGGAGTTACTATCTATTATCTTCAAGACGAGAAAAGAGGTTTTTAAAAAGCTGTGGATGAGTTCGAAAAATTGTGCCTTCCTGGTAGAGCGAGCCTGCAGCTAAAGTATGCGACTTAGGATTCCTTAGCTGCACTCCCAGCATACACTAACCAAGTCTGTAAAGAAGCGGTCAACGTGCACCCTAATATTTGTACATTAGAAAACTGACATATCATGATTTCATATGAAGTCAAGACATAACCCCAGTACTTTCTTATTTGGTTTCCTCTGCAGCCTCTTCTAAGACAGAAAACGAAGAAAGGGCTTCGGAACTAGTATGAAACAAAATGTCAAGAGCAGATTTCTAGTGATCGAGTCTTTTGATCCTGAGGTGCACTCAATCGCCAACCTTCAATAAAAAAAAATCGTACGTATGATATTTCTATTCGCTCAGGGAAATTTCAACGGTATCAAAGTACGCTAAGCTTAATTATAAAAGACTGTGGCCTAAGACGAAAAATAGTGTATCACTGAACGCCTAAACGGGTTATCATCCGTGCCATTATCTGCAAATCTACAGCATCGTGGCAAGCAAAACACAGTTTCTTACGACTCAAGATACCATCATAAGTCTCAACTAAGTATAAGCTTCTTCACCTTTGGAAATATATATATAAATATATTGTTAGTGCCCTGGCAGAAGGTGTTTAAGTCGTCTACTGACTCTTTTGTTACCGCACACTTATAATTTTGCACTTTATCACTTCAGGATCTTTGCCTGGAACACCTTTAGTGAAATCAAACACCTGAAATATCCCCTTTCTATCGATAGCCATAACTTTGCCACCATCAGATGAAAAGCACACTGATGCAGACTCAGTATATCGCAAGGCAGGAGAGACCTCCCCTAGCAAAACCACTGCACTTCCTGACCGTGCCAGGCTATTGAAATTTCGGTGTTCTATTTTGGTGGCGACCAAAAGTAAACGTCCCAGCTTGTCGACAAATAAAATGCTATCACCACGTGGAGAGACCTCAGCGCTATATATGTTTGAGCCGATCTCGTGTACTTTCATCAATACATCAACATCTGTAACTTTAGTGTTCTCGTCGTCTTCTGATGTTTCAGGTCCCAGAAGTGGGTCCATACTTTGATAGATTTCTCCCAGAGAAAGCCTTTTGGGCAGCCTCCTAGAATCAAGCGATGGTCCATTTATCTTTAAGACGACCGATGGCTTGTTCTTCAAGGAAGAGGATGTTATAACTATGGTGTTGGTGAAAGGAAAACCAAATTTGATATCAGTAATACCTTCGTTATCTAGCATCTGATCGTCATCTTCCGTTCCGAGAAGACTTTCTAAACGATCTGTGCTTTCGTCCATATCTGGACCCCTTCCACTTCTCTGTTTTCTGGCAAGCCTCGTGTCAGAAAATATAAGTCTAGGCTTTTTGTAATCTAGACTTCGATCTTCACATAGACGAATAACGAAATAGCGCATTTCGTAAACTGTACAGCATAGCAAATGAGTGGATGATGAGTTGAAGGTCAAAATTTTAAGCGGGTCACGATAAGGTACAGTAATGGTGATAGGGCTCACTGACATGGACTTAGCTTTCTCGGAGTTTACCTTTCTATCAGTATCTATGATCTGATGAAGAATCACAAATGGTTGTTGCTTCCCTGTCATTTTTTCTTTCGTAGTTATGCCGCATGCCAAGAGTTCATTGCTCGGTGCAAGAGCAATACACCTTATCGGGAAGTCTATCATATAAGTGTAAACAGGCTGCCCTATATTCCCCCGCATGGGGTCAACATTTAATACTCTCATCATTCCTTTAGTCCCCAGAATCACCAAAAACCTTTCAGATAGACAGCAATGAAGCTGTACCCACGACTTGAGGCGATGAGGAAGATCGCTCCCTTTGGACTTGCTATCTAAGTCTGACTTTTTTTCTGAAAAATCATTGTGTACGATCAAGCCTTCATCTTTAGGTGAATTTAACTCGCCATAGCTAGGACCATACTCGCTGCTCAGTCTTCCACAAGCCAAGAGAGTGGGCTTTGTTGACGTATACGAATATAGTTCCCATTTTTTATCGGAGATCAACACAAAGCGAGTGACCTCTGATTTTGAAGCAATATCAAAATGCGTTGATATAGCTGAGCCTGTAAATCGGCTTATCTTGTTGATCAAGCTACGAGAACTGAAAAGAGTTTTACCCTGTTGTGTTGCAAAGCTTGTAACTTTTCGGTGAAAGGGAAAACACTTCGAAAAATTGCGCTCCTCATTCTCATCAAGTCCCAGAACTAGTTTTTCTTCGTACACTATATCAACGTTCTGAGGCTTATTGGTTCTCGTGGAGGTCCAAATATCATGGGTATTTGTTAGTCGTTGAACGCTTGGTGACACGGGAGACTCTTCGCGTAGCTCATGTGTAGTTTCCGATAGGACACCCGTGCTGACTGATGTAGGTGCTAATTTTTTTCTTGTTGTCATGTTTCCTTGTTGTTCTTCTTTCGCAAATTTGCAGAACAATCCTAATAAATCTAGGTCTGGGGGCAGAGACGAAACTTTCAGAGTGGATTTCGACGTCCTTCTTGACGAGTCTACAGTTATATTTTGAGCTGCCTCAATGGATGAGCTCTCCTCGGCAAACGAAATTCTACCACTTTCGCTCCTCTCTGCCGGTTTCAAGAGATTGACAATTTGGTATAGCAGTCGCATGGGCAAGACAGGTTTCAACAAGTACACATCACGCTTGCGGCAACTTGGGCAATGGCGAGTAATTTCTGCCAAAAACTGCAGTTCGGATACCAAGCATCCACATGAGAGCACAGAGGTATCTTGGACTATGCAATCATCAATCGATCCTGGGAGCCGGAGAAGATTCTGGAGGCTGTGTAGCACGGTGTGATCCATTGCATAAAGTAGTAATGGTTCTATCTTACCAATAAGACCTTAATTTAATTGTTCTTGTGTTCTCGGACCTTTTGGATTCATGTGAAAAAGTATTCGTTTATCAGTACAATGATATATCGCGTTTCGGTACAAGGACAAGTGCTTACATTTCCACAGCGCTCGCTTATAGCACGGGTCTCCTGTACAGCTCACACTGCTGACGTGGCAATCAGTTTACTTTCTTTTTTAAGAACTATTATTGAACGACGAGTAAGCATGCCATCGTACGGGAAGTTTCGAGAAATCGACACAATTTCTTGAAGGCTGCTACATAAAAATAAAAGACCGGTCTGTAAAAGCGCCTTGGCGAGACCCTGATTCTAGACCAGAGACGCCCGATTGATTGGGTGAGGAGTATGCATCAAGGGTACTGAGTAGCCTCACAAAGCTAACGAAACTGTGTTCTATTCATTGTATGGATGAGGAAATCTTCGTTTGAAAAGAATCTCTACTTGTTGAGAACAAAACCTTCCACGTCATTATTTTCATAAGTCAGATCTATCTTCAAATTATGAAGATAATAACAGCCTATTGCTCAGAGAATTAAGTCCATTTTGAGAATTTTAGTACTCTTCTCTTGCCACATTCACGAAATTTTCACCATTCGCCCGCGAAGATGAGTCGTGACTGACGCAGTCATTGAATCCTTCAGGCACCAAAATATCACTCTGGTGGACCTTAATGATCGAAGCTGAAGGTGCAGCAGGCCCCATTGACCCCAAGAAATGCGGAGGCTGTAAATTAGCGGATATGATATCCTCTGCACTGTGTTGTAGATCACGACTCGCATCGTCCACGCCGTAGTCGAAGAAAGAGTATAGTGCGTGCAATATGTGAGTCGTGCTACTGAAAACCTTTTTGAGGAAGTTCTCATCCGCCTCTCGTGCTGCTTTCATTGCATTTTCGTCGTAGTCGGGACGTAAAATCAATGCCAGCCGCGGACACAACCCAAGGTCTTCGAGCTTTAAAAACTCTTGAGCTTCGGAAAATGTCTTTCTCGTGGCAGGGCAAAAAAACGCGTACCTAGATGGTTCGAAATGCCCAATATTGGTATACCTTGAAATTGACATATCATCTTCGGGGACCAACAGGATATTTTGCTCCTGTTGAAGCCACCTTTTCACGTCCATTAGGCAAGCATTAGCATTAAATAGAGCCTTTGCGCAACCTCCCTCCAAAAGTCGAATTGAGAGCTCACATTGCTCTTTTTGGGACTTTTTATCAAATGCGACATCTGTAGTCACAGCAGGAGGTCTTGGAATATTATTAGTTGACTTTGAAGTCTCTGAAGAAACACCCAGAAGATAGTAAAATAGATCGAGACATGGGTCATGAGAACCAAATTTTTGAGGAGCCAGAAGAAATTCGAGGCACTTTTTCTCATCAGCAAATACCAGGTGTGAATACACCCCCGTAGCGTCTGCCACTGCAAAGCTACAGGAGCTTATCCGAGGCCAAATCCGCTGAACCTCAGTATATGCGGACGTACCGATCGTTCTCTTTGTAACTATATAGTTATCGTGAATGATATGAGAAGCTTGGGAATTTTCTGAAAGGTACTCTGGACAATTCTCATCCAGCAAAGTAAAAACTAGCCAAGATTTCGCGGGAGCCAGGGCGTTCTGCAATTTCGCGTGAGATAAAGGGATCATTCCTTTTTGCGGGGAGAGTGGAATTTTTGGTAGATGCAAAAATGTAACTTCCTTTACGTTAGCTTGGTATCTGATTTGCATAAACTCTAAGTCGAGTCAAGATGAACTTTTCACGTAGACAATAGCGTAACTTGTGCCGAAAAAGTAAAGAAGTAGAGGAAGAAAGTTGTTTAGATGAGTCGGGTCCTTTGTCGCACTTGTGACCTCCCACGACAGTCTGCGTCACGTGATTTTTCTTGCGCCCCAACGAAAAGTTTAACACTCATGCACTCTCGGTTATTGAGAAATTGCTCGTGAAACGCTATTTCAAGATTGGAACGAATGCGCTTTCGGCTATCGTTACGTGAAATCCATATGCGAACAAATTACACACTTCGATGTCGAAATCGTTAAGAAATGCGGCTAATAAATGTTAAGCTCACTTGCCAAAAGAAAAAGAAGTATTTCTTGTGGGGTATAGATGCGCGGGCATTTGCGGTATGAGGGATCTCATTCCTGTGTCGAATGCCAAACCATCCAGACAGCAATCCTACCCATGTACTCTATAGCTGAGCAAAATGAACAAACAAAAACAATGAGGCGATATTCAGTAGTATGTCCAAACTGTTTTTCCCTGAGACCAACCCAAAAAAAGTATTCTGTATATCAAAATTTCTGTCAGCTTTTATGGTTGGTTTGCGGCGGGAAAGGCAAATTTGCAGCAAAATAAATTTTGATATTAATGGAGAAAAAAGAATTGATACATTATAGATGGCATTTTTTTTTACAATGTACAGAATTGAAATCACAAGCGCTCAGTAGAATATATTAAAAAGAGATGAAACTTTATTAGAGGGGATCTGTGCGTTACATCACGAATCAACAGGTCTTGATCCGAATTGTAGGTAAAAGTTTGCAAATGTCTTGTAATTGTTTTTGGCTCACGGATCTTCTGATCGAAGTTCGATAAATAAGCTCTACAAAAAATCAGTAATATCTTCAGGAAATATACTTCAGTGGACCGAACAAACTCAGCCCAATTGTGAGGTAGAGGGCATTTAATTGGTTTTTGATTTGTTGTCGTATCGCACTTCAAGCTCCGCTCGCCTGTACCTTACTTTCCTGCAGAACCAGTGTTTATGTAGTCTGCTGTTCAACCTACGAAAATAATCTCAGGACATAAAAGCCACCTCATTCTACAATTTCTTGAATACCAATTCAGTGCTACTATTTGATTATCTGCATCTGACTGTCCGTATAACCAGCCACAATATATTATGTCAACGAACATCAAGGTCATTGTCAGAGTGCGGCCACTGCTCCCACGCGAGGACTCACAATGCTTGGTGCATATGCCAGCGGACGAGCCTGGGCAAACATACCTCAATCATCCTAAGGGTACTAAAAAGTACGTCTTTGACGAGTCTATCTGGTCTCATAGCAAAAGCGTGATCAACTATGATGACAACTTATCGTTCTATCAGAAGTGTGGCTACAACTTGCTAGAGCACCTCTACCAAGGCTTTAATGTGTGCTTGTTAGCCTACGGACAAACTGGGTCTGGAAAGACATATACAATGATGGGAGGGGAACCTGAACTTGGTATTATTCCGCTTATGGTGAGGGACATTTTGCGGCAAAGGGATTTCTTGATAAAAGATAAAATCAATTGTGAGATCACGTTCTCCTATGTTGAAATTTATAATGAGAAAGTAAGGGACTTGCTCGGACATTCAAAGGTTTGCCGCGTGAGAGAAGATCCAGTTACAGGGCCATACATCGAGGGACTCACAAAAGTGACTGTCGAGTCTTTTGAGGAGTTTTTTCAGCTCATGAGGGCCGGTAATGAACTCCGTATGACAGCGTCAACTAAAATGAACGAGGCGAGCTCCAGATCTCATGCGGTCCTTACTTTTACACTAAGGCAAACAAGATTTTCCGATGATGTGAATCCATTGCAATCTGTTGGAGACCCAGTGGAGGAAATGATTTCCAACATCAAGCTTGTTGACTTGGCTGGCTCTGAGAGACTATCAAAAACGCAGGCCTTTAACCAATCCGACAGATTAAAAGAAGGGACGCAAATAAATAAGTCCCTAACTGTTTTGGGACGATGCATAAACATTCTTTCTCTGAGCGGCAAAGGTGTTGTTCCCTACCGAGACTCAACCTTGACGTACTTGATCAGAGAAAATTTGTCCGGAAACTCCAAGACCTCTATGATATTTTGCATTTCTCCAACAGACTACGATGAAACACACCAAACACTAAACTACGCCACACAGGTCAAAAAGATTAAAACCAAGGCTCAAGCTAGTGTTTCCAAGATTATTTCACTGCCTGTTGACTGGACAGCTCTTCAGGCTGAGGATCAGTCAGTTATAAAAACCCTCAAAGACGAAATCGATGCCCTCAACAAACAGCTTCAAGATTTCCAAGTCACAGAGAACGATGAAAGCGTGTCGTCTTTGATCAAGTACTTGTCTCGGGAAAGCGAACGGCAGGCATTTGAAATCAGATATCTCAAGAATAAGCTACTGAGTAAAGATGAAGAGTTCCAGGAGTTCAGGAACCAAAGCGGCTATTGGGGATCTGAGATAAGAGTATTACTTCGAACACAGTTTATTAAAGAGCAGAAACGTTTGATGAGATGTGCGGCAGACATAGTTAGTCGTTGCGGAGAAGAGGCCCTTTTTCTCGGAGAGCTCCTAAAGGATTTGGTGATCGATCCCGTCTACTCTAGAGGCAAGGATCTTCAGAGTCCCCAAGGAGACACAACGACTCTAATTTCATATGATTAGATCAACATCAATATGGGAATTCTTTCATGTGATACGTAGAATGCAGCAGGAAAGTGACAGTAAACTTGGTCTTCAGGATACCCTCAGAGGCACCTTCGTGAAGCCTACCGACTCAGCGCCTAAATATCTCAAAATAGAAACTGTGAGTTCTCGAAGCTGTGGTCATCGTGCAATCTGGTGCGAGAAACCAAGATTATGTGCAGGTGGGAATCTCGTACACCAACGGCTTCAGTAGACGAGAGTTTTTGTTATTTCCGTTTCGACGCACTCTACCTTCAGTTATCTGTACACCGAGAAAGACGAATGACGGAGTTTCTCGATTACAAAGTTGTACTCCATCTTAAAGATGGTTCGAAAGCGCAAGGTTTTGTGACGCACGTAGATGCTTCGAAAATTTCCTTGGGAAGCAGAGTTATAGAGAACTCTGCGGTAAAAGACTTGAAAGTTATACAATTGCCAGCGGAAGGGAAGCAAAAGCGAAAGCCAATGGCTAATATATCTCACTTGGATGATGAAGTAGTCCTGGTTTCTGGGGCAATTTCTCGAAATGGTACACCCAAGTTACCGAAGAAAAATCCAGATTGGGGAACAGATGTACAAAACATTAAATCGTCTGATGATTTTGATTTTGCTGCTAACTTAGCGATGTTTGACAAGAAGTCCGTGTTCGCAGATTTTCAAAAGAATGATACCGTGAGTGCTCAAGATAGACTCGTGGGACACAATAAAGTTGAGAAGAAGCTAAAAAGGCAACAAGAGAAATTCGACAACGATGAAATGGTCCTTCCGAAAGATAGAGAAGACAATTGGAACAAGATAGGCACTTTAACACAAAGATTTGGACTGCCAGTGACTGTTGGTGCGTTTCATTCAAATAACAGTTTTGCAAATCGTGAGCCACACGTGTACAAGTTCGTGTTTGAGGATGGTGTTTCATCGGTTCCTCTTGCATCACCCGTGCAACTCTTGGAAGTTGAAAGAATAGCTCACGATAGTTTCGGTATTGATATGAAGACTTCAGTGGAAATTTGTGCGCTGAATCTTTACAATTTGGTTGTGTCAAAAATTCTTGGCGGGTCTGTGCGATTGAGCAACCGCAAAAATCACAACTTTCCACCTTTGGTTTTGCTTTTGATAGGCAGCGGTCACTGTAGCAGCAAGGCATTTGCACTCGGAAGACATTTATCCAATCACGGGGTAAGGGTGTTGGCATATGTCATCAATGAGGAGATAGAAGAGGCTGATACCCTTCATCAATGCCATCTTTTTGAAAAGTGTGGGGGTAAAGTTGTGATAGCTGAATTCTCTGAGCTCTTGAATATTTTGAACAACCAGCTTGATACCCCAGTAGAGCTTGTTATTGACGCTTTGCAAGGTTTTGAAAGTCAATTATCGGATATCTTTTTCACATCTCAAAGCATGAACAAACTAAAGGAAGTAGTGCATTGGACCAACGAACCTGGACAAAAATTTCAGGTTTTATCCCTCGATATTGCGTCAGGTATCGATGGTGGGTCGGGCACTATTTCTGATTCGCTGCTAAAAGTAAGCAGTCATTATATTGCCTCATTGGGTATTCCCATCAGTGGGTTGCTTCATGCTTATAATAACGGCTCACTAAACGATGACATACTGCACTACGTGGTGGACATTGGAATCTGCAATGACGTTTACAGTATGAAACCGTACTTGAGGAAATTCGACAAATTTTGGTATTGTGCGGAAGGATTTATGAAATTGGAGTTGAGTTCAAAATAGAGCTCAAGACCGATGCATGCCTAAGGCCAGTATTGTGTTTATGCGACGCTTTCTGCGTTTCCTAGTTCCTGCATGACCTCGGCTTGAAATGTGTACTGTTTTGTCGCTAGAAAAGGGCAATTATAACAAGAAAAATTACTTTTGCCCTGGGTCAGAGCGTAGTGACATGGTATTTTGTACCATATTTTGATGCGTGGGGACGGCGATTTTTGATACTGCATACACGTGTTTTTTCTTGTAGCCTCGCTTGTTTTCTTCAGGACGTAAGAACCTTCGACTCATACAAAGCCCAAACTCAATCATATGAACACAGGATCAAGCTGGGGAATTTCCTCAGGGTTCGGAAATTCAGGTGGATCGACACAGTTGAACCGGCCGTCTGGATCCAACACCGGCTCCAACACCCAGCCATCTTTTCAATTTGGTACGAACTCTGCTCTGGCCCCCCCAAACTTTAGTGCTTCACTTGACAAGTCAACAAGGTCCAGTTTTGGTGTTCCACAGTCATCAAGCAATGCAACTACAAACCAAGGTGGAGGGCTCTTTGGAAGCTCCTTAAACTCTAGCCTGGGTTACAGTAGCCAGATGAGCGGAACACTTGGAATGAACGTAAACTCCAACTTGGGGGGTAATTCTTCTGCCACTGGGCTCTTTGGTACTTCTAACGTTCCTGCCGGTGGCCTTTTTGGAAATTCCAGCAATGGCAATACGCAAGGGAGTGGCCTTGATGGGTCTAATCCAACAAAACGGTCGGCAGGAGCCTCTTCTTTCCAGCAAAATACAGAAGGAAAAGCTCCATCCACAGGTTTGTTTGGTAATTCACTGTCCCAAAATTTTGGCGGTCCCGGAGCGTCAGATCGAGCAGGTGTAAACTTGTTTGGCTCCGCAAATAACCAGCCATCCCGCCCTTTTGGTACGACAAATGCGCCTTTAGGGACTTTTGGTGGCTCCAAGCCAGTGTTAGGTTCGGAAGGCTTGTTTGGTGGCTCAATGGGACATGATTCGCCTGCGACTTCTCTGAATTCTGTGAACCCTTATGGACAAAATCCAGTTCTCGCAAATATTTCAAAAACCGAGAGAGCAATGCCAGCATCAATTACGAGCGCTATATTTGAGGAGGGGCGATTAACTTCCAAAAAAAGAAGTCTTGAGGAATCGTCGTGCACGCCGGGTACATCGAAACACTCCATTGTCTCTCGTTTGGCTAAAACTTTTAACATTTTCCGTGCCATTTCAAAGTCAAACACTCTGTCAAACAAGTCAAATCTGAACAGCATTTTTGCCCAAGAAGATCGTGTCAATGATCTTCCTGGCCTAGAAAAGGACGACTTCAGTGTTCGTGAGCTGGCGCGTTCACCTGGTTTGTATACCGAGGTGAGAAGTTTTGGAGACTACAAAAAATTAGTGATCAAGTCAAGTCCGTCCAAATTTCATTTAATTGATACAGAAAAGGTTTTCAGTGCAAAACGCAGACGTACAGTTATTCTGTCTCTTCGTTCCGGCGAGAGTGATGAAGATTGTACTCCTGAAAATTTGCCAATAGAACTGCGGCCCCAGAACATTGCTAAGCTTATTTCACTGTCCACCAGCTCACAAGACAACGAATCCTCCATTGCAGATCCTTCCTGTCCCGATAACGGGTATTTCTGCTCTCCATCACTCGAAGAGCTTTCGATGTTGACACCTCTCAAGCTCCGTGAAGTAAATAACTTCATCATTGGCCGTGTCGGTCATGGACAAATTTCGTTCATATACCCCGTTGATATGTCCAGTATTTTTGAAAGATCTGGCAATGATATTGTCGTTGTTGGCAAAGAGCTTTTTGGTCGGATTGTTAAAATTGAAAATGCCGTTGTTCGCGTGTATGTCGGTGATTGCCTTGCATCCCCCGACATGGGAACTGAACTCAATGTTCCGGCAACTATTACTTTAAAAGCACCTCCTAAGAATCGCACTATTGAGGATCATATCAAAAGATTGCAAAACTTAACAGGTATGGATTTTGTGACTTATGACCCCATCACCTTTAATTGGACCTTTACCGTCAAACACTTCAGTGTTTGGGGTCTCATTGATGACAGCGAACCTGAGGATGATGAGTCCAATGATTTTTCCCGCTTAAGAAGCATGAAGAAGAAGCAAGATAATGAAGAACTAGAAGCATCCATTATCTACTCAAAGTTATATCTAAATGAGAGCTATCAAAGCGAATTAAAGCGTCAAAAATTGGAGAGACAGTCCAGTGGTCTCCCTGGTGGCTGGGACTTCAATTCGACTACGGGAACCCGCGGCGGCATCTTGGGTGTAAAACAGGATCTGATCAAGAATGAGATAAATCAGGAAATCAATACATTCAAAGAAAGAAAGTTCGCGCATGCCCTTGCTGCAAACGCTAGCGACATCACAAATGATTCCGATGATGAATTAGATGCCAAAGTTCCAGAGGATCCTTTACTCGACGAAATGTTTTTTGGGGATGAAGTAAGAAACTACAATTATCTTAAGCATCTCGTCAAGGACATACCGTTTGATTCAGCCGTGAATAATCTTGTGGATGAGAAGGTGTACGAGCCTCAAATCGAAAATGACGTGTTCTTCAGCAATCTAAACCGAAAGACCAGTTTGACAGTCTCAAAGAATTGGCTTCTTCAGCTTGAGCTCGCGAATAGCGTTGACTCCGCTTTAGCACCATTCGCAGCTTTACACAGAAAATCCCAACCGGCATTAAACTCTATCAATGAGATTTTGTTTTCAGAAATTGGGAAGGGATGTGTTTTATCCGAACAAGCGTCAACACCAAAGAAACGAGAGTCAGCACCTATTCTCAGAGAAATTAAAGCCCCAGATCAAGAATTCACCGCTGCGTCCTTTCAAAGCTTGATCGAGATATCGGACATTACTGTTCGAGACAACGGCTACCCTCTAGTTCAATTTAAAAAGCCAATTACTTTTGCACATATTTGCGCGATCTTCAACGAAGATCCGAATCAAGCCCTCCTACAGCTTGCTTCCATTTTCTTCGACAGACCCGATATCAGTGCCATGACCAAGTATGAGAGTGTTGACTTCACAAATGTTGCACTCGTGAAAAGACTTGAGAATTTTGAAACGAGGAAGGCATTTACCTCGTGGTTGGCGTCATATAATGACGGCAGCTCTCATCATGAGCATGTGCCCTTGGATGAAATCTTTTCAGAAGTTTGTTCCGGGGATATCAAGTCTGCTGTTGGGCTCGCTACGAAATCGAACTATTTGCATCTCGCCTCCTTGTTGACTCTTCTCGACTCCAATGATCCAACTGTTAAAATCATTGCAGGTAGTCAACTTGAGTCTTGGAAGGAGTCTAGTGTATTGGCCCTTGTTCCTGAAGTCGTTGTGAAGATTTTCAAACTTTTGGCAGGAGACTTTGAGTATTTTCATTCAGAGCTCCCTGAAAACGTTTTGATTGGACTTTATTCTCTTTATGGTAACCCATCGGAGAGCCTCGAGTCACTTTTTTCCCAGTTTCCTGTCAGCAAGACAAGAGCCGACTTGGGAGAAATGCTCAAAATTTATATGGCCTGGCATAGGAAAACTCCCGAGGTGACAGGTTATGAAATAGCAGGGTCTGAGTTGAACCATAAACTCAAGTGGCTCATTCTTCAAGTTTTGCTGCTTGCCGAAGAAAGGAAAGGCATCACTTCTTCTTGTGAGGCAGTCGGTCTTTCTTTTGCTGAGTATCTTGAAAAAACTGGGTTTTGGAGAGAATCTATCTACGTGTATTCTTCGATGAGAGACGACGAAAATGTGAAGAATAATATAAGAAGGGTCATCATCGATAATGTTGCTGAAATTGACGAAAATGGGGCGAAACAGGAGAATTTTTTAACGAAATCACTCAAGATTCCTCACGCTTTAGTCTATGAGGCTATTGCTCTCGATAAGAGGGAGAGAGATGATGTCTGGGGAAGCGGAGAGGCATTTGTTGTCGCGGGTCTATGGCACGAAGCTCACGATATGCTTTGTGAAGAGCTTGGGCCCGCCTCTGTCATAGAAGAGAACCATACGTTGATTACAAGGCTTAGAGCGATTATTTCTAGCTTTCCTGAGGGAGGAGCTATAATTCCCAGTTGGAATCAAGGCGCGGGACTTTACTCGAGGTATTTTGACCTACTTGAAGGAGAAGAAAATCAAAATGCGATTGAAAGTTCTGAAGTTGTGTTTCTACTTGACAATGCCGCCAGTTTGAGAAGCAATGGATCGTTCAAAATGAATGCATCATCAAAAATCCTCGCGAGAAAAATCGGAGACATTGCCCTTGACCATCATGAAAGCATTGCGAACCTACCTCAAAAAATATTTGGGTTGAATTTGGGTGCAAACGAAAAAGATTACTTCAAATCGCGTCTCCTCGCGCTTGGCCTTGCCGTGGACTCAGAAACGCGAACCTGTACATTCTTATCCTGATGATTGATGAGTAATCGCGGGGACTATCAAAGCTTTCCGGAAGGGTATTACAAAGACTGTTTTTAGGCGTAATCGTGTGTTTTCTGTTTAAAAATTTATTGAATCCCAAGCAAAAGTCAGGAATATACTCTGAGTTTGCTGAATCTTTTGAGCCAGACATCGGTTTGTGAATCAGAGCCCATCGGTCATCGTGATGTCCCCCACAGCAGACTTGAAAGCCCCCGAGCCCGAACACTGCCCAGGCCCAGAATCAGAGAATGCTGGTAAAGGAGACGCATGTGATGGCTGTCCAAATCAAAGCATTTGTGAGTCTCTACCGAAGGGCCCAGATTTGGACATTGAAATCATCACCGAGAAGCTCAAAAAAATTCGCCACAAAGTTTTAGTGTTGTCTGGAAAGGGTGGCGTCGGTAAGTCTACATTTACCTCCATGCTTGCATGGGCATTGGCAGCAGACGAGAGTCTCGAAATCGGCGCGATGGACTTGGACATTTGCGGACCATCTTTACCCAGAATGCTCGGATCCGAAGGAGAAACCATTCACCAATCGAACTCTGGTTGGTCGCCTGTGTATGCAGCTGATAACTTAGGACTTATGTCAATATCCTTCATGCTTCCTGATCCGGACTCAGCTATCATATGGAGGGGGGCCAAAAAGAATGGACTTATCAAACAATTCTTGAAGGATGTCAACTGGGGTGAGCACCTAGATTATTTGATTGTGGATACGCCTCCAGGAACATCAGATGAGCATTTGTCGGTAACCACATACATGAAAGACGCTGGTATCGATGGCGCGCTTATTGTCACCACGCCGCAAGAGGTCGCTCTTCTTGATGTAAGAAAGGAGATCGACTTTTGCCGTAAAGCAGGTATCAAAATCCTCGGGCTCGTTGAAAATATGTCAGGATTTGTTTGTCCAAGCTGTCATGGAAAATCTCTAATATTTAAACCTACAACAGGAGGAGGTGAACAGTTATGTCGCGACACAAATATTCCTTTCTTGGGTTCTGTTCCTCTTGATCCCCGCATAGGAAAAGCTTGCGATATGGGAACATGCTTCTTTGATGATTACGCAGATTCACCGGCTTCCACCGCTATCCTAGATGTGGTAGACTTGTTGAGAGACCAAATTGAGCTTCTGCTCGACAAATTGACAATGTAAGAGGTTAGCAAACATGAATAGATAGGTTTCACTTTGAGGGATCCAGGGTATTGCATAAGGGATGAATCGAACACTATTCTCTTTGAGTAATCATTGGGAGGAAGTTTGTGAGCCAAAGTTTAACTACTCAACACTGAATCTTGAATCATCATGTATGACTAAGTGCCTTCTGCCTTTTTATATTTTTTTTTCGTGTGTTTTACATATCGCGTTGAAAAATTCCCTAAGTAATTAAATTGAAAAGTCTAGCCTGACATAAACATCATCTTGAACATAACAACAAAGTTAATGGTTTTGTAGCAGAAGAGAAACAAATATCAAAAAAACGAAGACTTGTTCAGACGCTTTTGCATACGGGATCAGTGCACCTCACTGCTGCTGCGTATCTTGCCTATCTTGGGATGGTCAAGCGTGCTTGTCCACACAGGATACCTTGCCCACTAACTCAATTACTCTGGGACCTATTCTTAAATTATTTGTCAGTATTATGAATGATGTTTTCGCTGACGTTCCTAGCTTCACGTCTTCGAGGCTCCTGTCTTTGTTCTCCGATTTTTCACGCCTCAAAGACATCAACCCAGAAGGTTATGACGCCAATGTATCTGCCTGGGAGGACTTGTTGCTAAAATGCCTTCAGAAGCACACATTTCACTCCAGAATCTCATTGCCAGCAAGTAACCTCACTTCGACTTTGGCTAGTCCGCAATATGGTGAGCCCAAATCCCTCGACTTAGTACTAAGGGCCCTTATTGAGAAACATTCACTTGTGCCATGGTCGATCTATAAGGATAGCTTCACTATGATATCTCTGTACACTGACTTTTTATCTCCCCGAAAAGTTTGGCTGAAGCTATGGTCCTCTATTAACACATCTCTTTACTCGCCAGCAATCGGAGAATCATCTGATGAATACTATTTGCATTGGCCAACTTTACTTAATCAAGCGGCTAAAATTCTTGAGAGTTTGGAAGAAAGTGTAGAATCTCAAGGTTGCTATCTGGCACGAGTACTCAACTTTCGAATGTTTTACAACTTTTCAAAAAGAATAAATCAAAACCTATCGGACGTGGATATAGAGGCAGTGCTTACTTTCCTTTCTCGTGATACAAGGAGATTAGGCATTCAAATGATACCAGGATCTGATAAATCCCTACTGACGTGTCTTATCAAGGTTGGACGAGACAAAAGGATTTCATCACAGGATTTTGAAATTCTTGATATAAAAGTTAACATTTCCAGTCTTGGAAGCCGTGTGGCTACTTTAGAAGAGGTCATTGATGAACATATTCCAAAGCGACTCCAGCACCTTCTCAACCTGAAAGCGCCGGATTTTCGCTTGAGAAATCTACTAATCAGGAAATCCCAACTTACACGAAGTCTAGATCAGGCATCGACGGTTTTCAACAAGTTATCGCTTATTTTGAACAAGATCGACGAGGCACAATCCAATGGAGTATTTTTCGAATCTTTGCGATCTGCACAAACGGTGATTTCCAACTTGAACAAACAAGTCTCTTTTGCGGACTTAGAAAATTTGGATGCCAAGCTAGATAGCCAGGTTGCCTTCACCGATGAGATCTCTGATGCCATTGGTGCTTCTTCCCATTGGAATGACGAAGAAATTAGCGAAGAGCTTGAATTGTTAGAGAAAGAACACGGTATAGGACAGCTGCCAGAACTTCAAGAGAAGCCTGAAGACGATAGGAATTCTTCCGGAAATAAAGCGCCACTAGTACAGAATATTCCAGCTATAACTGTTCCCACGATTGAAGATGCTTTAAGCACGGGAATCCAGAACCTTATGATTGACTCCTCATCCAAAGAAACGCTACAGTTGCGTGATGACGATAAATCAAGCAGTGTTCGGACAAAAGAAAAGACGCCAGCGCTTGTTTAAAGGGTCATTATATCGTCATCCAAGCTTTACTACTCATCTTTGTAATTCACTCATCTATTCTTTATTCTTTTTATGTAAGGAATTCTGCATTTTCTTAGCCTAATATTTGCAAAATTTGTTGAGTCAAATTAAACAATTCGACCATCGGGTCATCATACTCACTCGGTTCCGTGTTATTCGCAGCGTTGTTGCTTTGTTGACTCTCGCTTAAAGTTTTGATTCCAGACAAAATGGATTCATTTTCCTTAATTAACGCTTGAATCTCACTATTGTTCGACTCCAACAACTGCAAAATTGTCCACAATGCAATGTGTTCAAAAGTCGCATTGCCGCTGCGTAAAAATCTAATAAGGAAACCATAGATACCCTCATTAGGTTGAGTCCAATTTCCAAGAATGTAATCTTCGTGATCGTTAGAAACACGCGAACACAAGTTGGCTAAAGCAGCAGCTGAGTTACCACAAACCTCGCCGTTTTCACTGAATGTTAAGGGGATCAAAACATCAATGATATGGCTTTCGTAAAGCTTGGGTTTTAAATCATCGGCTAAGGCTAAAATGGCGAAACATGCAGATATCTCCAGTTGCACCGATATTGGAGATTTCAAAACCAATTCCTTGCATTTTTCGACTGCATTGGCATTCAATAGTGCCAACCTGTTTCTTTCGCTTGATGCAGCCAAATTTCTCAACGTTGAAATGGCATGACACTGAATTTCCTCCAGATCGTTATAGTCTAACAAAGCGACCAAGGGCTTTAAAAAACCTGCCTCAATAATCAAAGCCTCGTTCAAAGGATGAATAGAAATATTTCGGATACAGGCGACAGCAGCTAGCACGAGCGGTTGATGGTTACAGGTCAAAAGCTGTACTAAATAAGGTAGACCACCCGCTCTCACGATGTCAACTTGGTAGCCTGAGTCCGATGCCAAATTTCTCAATGCGAGGGTAGCCTGACATTGAACTCTTGGCGATGGGGAGTCCATTAAACTTACCAACTGACTTACCAACTTTGGCTCAGTTGCGGCCAACTTTTTCCGGTTCTGGTCATCGACAGCTATATTGGATAAAGCTGTAGTACAGTAATATTGAACGTCGGCATCATCGCTAGACAACAACGAAACTAGAACTGGAACAGCGCCTGCGTTGACCAACTCTTGTCTGTTTTCAAAAGAATGGGTCATGTTCAACAACGCGCCAGTGGCATTTCTTTGAACTCGGATATCTTTGGATTTCGCTAACTTGGTTAAAGGAATCAAAGCACCGCTTTTAGCTATCCTAGATTTGTTTTCATCCTGTGTTGCTAAATTTGTAATACATCCCACTGCGTTGCATTGGACTTCGATATTGGAGGACATCATTTGTCTAATGAGGGGCTCAATTCCACCCATTTCAGAAATAAGTGTCTTATTTTCATTGTTGACAGCTAAGTTTCCCAATGCTCCACACGCCGCTCTCTGTACTTCAGTGTCATTAGACTGCAAAAGAATCAAGATTGGCTCCAACACGTCCCTGTTGACCTCTCGCACATCTTTTTCTGTAATTTCTGCAAAAGCCAACGCTGCACTTCTTTGGAGATCAATGTTCTCAGAGTACACCAATGTCAGCAAAGATCTTAAGGGGCCGTTGCTAAAAAAATCGACATCAGATCTGTTTTCCAAATATTGCAAAAGAGCAGATATGGCCTCCCGTTCGTTCTCGGCCAATAGAAGTGGCGGGTACTTGCCGTCTCCATTTTTAGAGGACAAGCAGCTGCAACAGACACCCATTTTCCTCCTCGCTGCTCTTCAAGTTTTTGGCCCTTCTGAAGTATTGAGGGTCAATTCTCAATTGACCAGATGAATGGAATTGATCTTCGAGCTTCCGACGAAAAGATGCTGTAGTATTATTTGAGCTCTTCCGTTTATAGCTCGTTGGTTTCTAGATCTTTACTTCAAGAATTGCAAATGAAGAAAAGGAGCTCTGACACAAACAATTGAGCAAGGGTGATTAAATTCACAAGAGACGACCGTTGCCAAACTTTTGAGGAATTCCAACGACAATGACCACTTTTTACAGCAATCTGAGCTTGTACACGTGGGATGTCGATGAATGACGGAAGTTGAAGTTAGGTTATCAGGCTAGCAATGTAATGGGGTTCGATAAGTGTGACTAAAGTGAGTGCTCAAAAACGTCTCAGGCGTGCGCAGCTCAGAAATCCCAGGGAGCAGTAAACGCGGTGATAAAGCTTGAGCGCGCAAGGCGGAAGAAGCTACTGCGCAAATAGTACTAGTGCATTTACACGAACTGAAAGTCACGAAGCTTAGTCGAAGTCACGTGTGTTTTGTGGCAAACACGATCACTCACGTAAACCTTTCAAAGCCATTTGTACTGGTAGAAAGACTGAAGACAGATTCAAAAATTAGTGCGTATTTCGTTGTAACTAGTTAGCAGTGTATATCTTGCGCGCAGTCTTGCTTTGTTGCATGATTCCCCAGATCTCCGCGTCACTTCCGGTGCGGCCCTTACCTCCCGAATTTCGAATGAGGCGCAATCCTCAACTTCGGATTCGTCCGAGCCACCCATATTCTCACTAATCATCTGACTTCACAAAATGGGCATCAACAACCCGATTCCTAGAAGCTTGAGAAGCGAGTCCAAGTATGTTATTCTTTGGACGTTCTATCATGTTGGTTGAATGCTACCGCTTTCAACCGTTACGCCTCGGGCTACCAAAGTGATATATCCTTCGTTTCCCAGCTCGTATACTTACCATTTTAGAAAAGCTGCTAAAGTCCTTGCGAGCTTCATTAAACCTAATCAGATTGCTGGACCTGAGCAGGTCATTCCCCCTGAGATTTTGAGAAATGCTAAGGGCTTAGCTATAATTACGGTGTTAAAGGCTGGTTTTCTTTTCTCTGGTAGGGCTGGCTCTGGTGTTATTGTTGCTCGATTGCCCGACGGCTCATGGTCACCACCCTCTGCCATAGTTACTGCTGGTGCTGGTGTGGGAGGCCAAATTGGGGCTGAACTCACTGACTTTGTTTTCATTCTTAACACTAGATCAGCAGTAGAATCATTCGCTCAGTTAGGTTCCATTACTTTAGGTACTAACTTATCTGTTGCTGCTGGTCCTTTGGGTCGTAACGCCGAAGCTGCTGGAACTGCGTCTTTGAAATCAGTATCTGCTGTCTTTGCATATTCGAAGACAAAGGGATTGTTTGCTGGCGTGTCTCTAGAAGGTTCCGCCATACTTGAAAGAAGAGAAGCAAACAGGAAATTTTATGGAAGCAACTGCAAAGCCAGAAATATATTGGCTGGGCAAGTAGAGACCCCTGCTGGTTGTGAACCTCTTATGAGGGTCTTAGAAAGCAGGGTGTTTTCTAGTCGGATTGCGGATGAGGACTTTTACAATGATGATTATTATGATGACATTCCTGATGACTTTTCTGATTCGACTTCTGAATATTCACGAAGCAACCGAGTGCGGTATCAGGGGTCCCGAAGATATTCCGATGAGTATGGGTATTCTGATGACGAGTACTCCGATGATGACTCCCACCGCAGGCGCAATGGAACCGGCACGCGTGCAAACCATGGGTCCTCTGCTGGTGGCAGCACTCGTCGTTCCACGTGGGAGGACACCATCTACGATGGTGCATCCTCTAGAAGGAGAGGTAACAGTGACGTCGATAACCTTGGAAATAAACTTGCAAGTACCACGTTGGCAGGTACGGCAGCCAGTCCCTCGAGACCTTCGGTGGATTCAAAACCCAATTTTGGACGTGCAACCAAATCAAATTCCAATCAGGCCATAGCTCTATATTCGTTTAAAGGTGAGCAACCCGGGGACTTGCCTTTTAAAAAGGGTGACGTTATAGATATTTTGAAAAAGAGCGGAACCACAGATGACTGGTGGACCGGGAGGAACAATGGTGTGAGCGGGATTTTTCCTGCAAACTACGTTGAATTGATTTAAGTACGTCTGTAGGAGAATGACACACTTACAAAAAAAAGATAAAAATAAAGATAAAAATAAAAGCGATCGAGAATGCTGCAAGCGAGAAGCAAACCATTGCTGAACATTGATACGCATCGTAAATTTTCTTACAGTACACAAGGAATAGCATCTTCATGCCCTTTTCGCTGATTTGTCAATACGCCCTATTGACCGTTAATAGAGATTTCCAACAAGAATTTCGCTCTCTTAGGTTCAATTGGGCTCAAATGATAAAGACCTTCTCTACGAAATGCTTCACCACAACCTTTCCTTCTTCAAACAGAGGGTCTGTGTGCCGGTAAATAACGGCGGCATGAGTAGCTTTTGTGTTCCGTATAATGACTGGATATTTCTTCCACTTCAACTTATTCAACAGCGCGACAATTGCTTCTTGGGAGTCCGTCAATTTGAGGTTAAAGTCTGATTTAGATTTTCCGTTCAAGTCGACAACTCTTTGTGGCTCGAGTAGTTTAGCCTCTTCTGCTTTTTTTAAGCGACTTGCTTTCGTTATACTATGATGATAGTCATAATACTTTGCGCTGTTTAATGCTTCGAAAACAGAGTCTACGAACAACTCCGTTTGATCCCTGACTTGTTCCTCGAAGTTGGAAGGAACGAAGCGGTCCCGGTCATCAGAAATGGAACCGCCATTCCTTGAGGAAGAACTAGATGTCAGACTAATTTTGGTGGAGGAAACACTGCTGGCTTTGATCTCAGTATTGTGTGTGGTTTCACCAAGCACGTCATATAGTCCTTTCAAACTATGGGCCCCCTCTCTCGAGAATACATTTAACCTCTTGTTCATTTTGGCCCTCTCCCAGAGAGCTTTCCCGGTTACGTAGAGTAGATAAAAGGGCGAGACCAAAGCAGCATATACTATCAATTTCAGCCATAAAAATGTTTTGAAAAGGTATCTCTTCCAGCAGAAGCCGCGGTTGGAGCGGTCAACCCTCTGAAATTCAATTGGTTTTTGAAAATCAATTACCGTCGGCTCGTACCCCTCTATGTATTCCATATTGTATGCGCTCAAACTTTCGCTGACCATGGAGTTAAAGGGGTCTGTGTTTGATATGGATGTTGTATACCAACTTGTTCGTCTATCATTGATGGTATTCGCATACAATGTTCTGTGTTGAAAGGCTGCTAGCGCCTTGTAAAATTTAGAAGCAGGGTGTGACATCCACTGTAGGAGGGGTAAATGAGATTTATCTCCGAAAAACTTTGTATCCTTCAAAAAAAAATGGCTACCAGTTTGGGCCAAAACGTGTGGGGCGATAGTGTTAAATAACCTGGAGGAGAGCGATCTGCTGGGATTGAGTGCTCCAACATGTGGCGTACAAAATGTAGCAAAGTGACACGGTTGTATATCTTCGAAAAATCCCTGATGATAAAGTACACCCAAAGCATAGCGAGAGACAAGGCCACCCATGGAATACCCTATCAATGAAAACTTGGTAATCTTACCGGGACCATCTTCAAGCGCATGTGCCTTTTGAACTATCTCGTCAGAAATTCTCTTGCCATTCACATCGATACCATCGTAAGTCAAATACCCAGCGTGCGACCCAGTCACATACACTTCCAATGCTTCTGACGGATCTGAAGGCTGGCATTGCTGTTCAATTTGACTGGCTAGGTACCCCATGTGTGAAGAATTGCCCCAGATTCCATGCACCAAGACCACCAAGTGATAATTTACCATCTTACTATGAGCTCGAGTGCGCTTTCTAGCTATTAAGAATCGTCCTTTCAGATTTCAAGTTCGAGATACTGGCCATATAAGCCACTTTAAGGATAATGTAGACTGGATTATAAATGTGGAGACATGCGCGAGAAAAGTTGGGACCGTGGGTGCAAAACAGTGCAGGTTTCAAATTTTGATGAACGTGAAAAATGAATCCTGCAGGCTGAGTACTACTCCAAACTTATCAACTTACAATCTTCAATCCTGCATGATAATGTATAAAGTTTCCACTCCGGCTTTGCCCAAGAGGGGACAATACAGTATGTAAGGAATGAATGATATTAAATGTATGACAAAATCCTTGGTCTGCGTGGTAACTTCTCGATTCAAGACCTCACTCAATGCAGATGCAAATATCTGCCAATTCTCACTCCAAGCACTTGGCTATCATTAAGCCGGCGGCTACCCCAACATTGACAGAATCAATTAAAGAATCGCCTTGTCTGCCTTTTTTCCACCCTACCAAAAAGTCAGATTTCAACCTCACATTTGTTCGAACACCTGCCCCCTCGCTTCCCAAAACCATCAACATTGGCGCTGCGCTCATAATGCGAGGTAGCTCGGCTTGGTCGATATACTTACTGGTTACATGCTGACGATGCTTAGGCTTCATATCTTCAAGATCGTCCTCGCGCTCCCTTGAGCTTGTAGTAACAATGGACCAACCGTTAGCTTTCGCAGTGTCAATAAATTCAAGGGAGCTGCTTGATTTATAAATGGGGAATAAATCAAGCGCTCCAGCCGCTGCTTTTGCAGCTACCGGACCCAACCGGGCAGACTCTGATTCTGGTATAACCATGAAGTCGGCTCCAAGATAAAAAGCCGATCTGACGATGTTACCTAGGTTTTGCGGGTCAGTGATACCATCCACAAAAATTCCGAGTGGGAATCTGTCACCATTGGATTGAGAAGTACGCACAACATCCAAGGTGTTTTGTGTTAATTTATGAGTAACATCGTCAATAAAGCTTAACCCATATGTTCCGGCTGCCCCATCAAAGTCACTATTCAAAGAAAAAACCTCGGGTAAGAGCAATGGCTTTGTCTCTAGTACTACTCCATTGTGTACTCCGTTGGAGCTCAAAGTATTCAACTCGCCTTTTGACTTTTTTTCCACAACTCTTATACCATACTTTTTGGCTAGACCAAGTATTTTCTGCGTATGTTCTTTCATGTTGTGGATGTAAAGCGTACTGAAAGCTTCTCTCTTTCCTGCTGTCAATGCTGAGATTACGGAATGAGTGCCAAAGATGTATTCGCAGAGAGGGTTTAGAGTTATCCTTTCTCTTCTGGGCCTCTCGTACTGATCGCCGAGTTCATGTTTTTTACGTTGATCTCGAAGCGACTTCTGTCTCTTGACTTTGTCATCAAGCTTTTTACGTTCTTCAGGGGAGATATTGCCGTATTTTCTTATGAAGAACTCATGCTTCGAGATACCCTTTTGATCCCATATTTTTACATCTTTTTTAGCAGAACCGGCGTTAAAATTTTTGTCAAAGCTTCTGACACCTTTTCGGGAATCATGCGGTTTGAAAACGGGACCGATGGCCCTAAAAATCTGGCTTGTGTGAAATCTTCGCATTGAGATGAGATGTAGTTAGCGTAGGTTTGTCAGAACCTCATCAGAGAAGCCAAGTGCGAAGTTACGGACAAAGTTTTGAGAGAAAATTCAGCAACTTTCGCCAGGTTCAGTGTATACTTATTCAACATAAATGTGTCATACTTTCAAAATAGTGATTCAATTACATACTAATAATTGTCTACGCTCGTGTGGTCAGGTTTACATGGGAGCCAGTGGAAGTTCAAAGCCACTCGAATGTGTTCCAGCTATTTGCTAGTTGCAGTCCTAGAATGAAGAGAGTGAGCACCGAAATCGCCACTCTCCCAACAAAAACATTTTGACGTCCCGATGACAAGCAGGCCATATTGGACAGAGGGGATTCAGGCTCTACAGCGATAAACTTTTGAATAACTTAATTGTTTTGATGTAGTCATAATCAGAATAGAACACCTTTGGTGGAAGGTACTTCATTTGTCCCGTTCAGACTAATTGCTTCTTTGATGGCAATAGCTAACGCTTTGAATGCACTCTCCGCTCTATGGTGATCATTGAAGCCTCTCAAGCAATCAACGTGCATCGTTATTGAAGCCCCTTGAGCAAAGCTTTCCAAAACATGAGGGATCATTTCGCACGACAAGCTACCAATCTTTTCACGTTTTAAGCCCAAATCAATCACGGCGAAGGGACGGTTAGACAAGTCTACGACAGCTCGACTGAGAGCTTCATCCAAAGGAGCGAATCCTGATCCAAAACGTTTGACACCTTTCACTTGCCCCAAGGCCTTGTGAAATGCTAAGCCCAAACTAATACCCACATCCTCGGCTGTATGGTGGTCATCAATGTGCAAGTCCCCGACGCATTCAACAATCAACGACCAGCCGGAATGTTTCGCGAGAGCATGAAGCATGTGGTCCAAGAATCCGATCCCGGTCTGTACGTTTATGACCTGCGACAGTGTTTGTTGTGAGGCATGTTCGTCAATGATTTTGTTGCTGAGAATGGACTTGTCCAAGGCAACATGCCCTCCATCAAGTGACAAAGCTATCTGAATTTTCGTTTCATTTGTATCTCTTGAGAGAAGTGCGAATCTCTTGTCTTCCTGCGATGACATTTTATAATAGCAAACTCAAAGAACAGAAAAGCGGACGGACTGTGCTCGTTAAGTTCATTTCTAAAAGAGTCATTCGCGGGTAAGGTCAGATAATGGAAATCTAATAAAGGTAGGTTGACACCACTCAAACAAAAAAAAAATCCGGGAGTTTTGCCCACAAGCAGTTTTCTAGGGGCCAAAATCTTAAGCAGACTTCTAGGGTCTTCTATAACCTCTTTCTTTCTCATGTGTGTTATCTTTTGGGGCACGACTAAAAATTTCTTTGTTTGTGTGCAGGTGTGATCGAAATGGCGCTTGTTGGGAACTCACCCCTGCGTGTGAAATTATCTGTATTACAGATTCACGTTGACTATGGCCAGTGGTCAATTTCCTATGTCCTCGAAGATACTCAATTCGGTGCCGGTGGAAGTTTGATTTTTGAATACTACGATGTATTATCCTTTTTATCTCTGGTGAATTTTTTTCTTAATAATCTCTCAATACCTCCTTAACCCACACGAGTCTTCGTTGCAAAGTTATCTCAATTCGATCCTTCGTAAGAATTCAAATGACCTCTATAAGTCTGTTTGAGGTTTCGGAGATCATGACATGGGGGAAAGCGGGAAAACGGAGCCACGTCGTGGGTTGAGGTCTTCAAAAGTGAGGACACCCCCCACCTCCAACACACTACCTTCGCAAAAACCGTTACAATGCTTCTAGCTGATACAACGCAGTGTACACAGTTGTCCACGAAGCATGCACGATACCTGATATGGTTGGTTTGTGATCAAGGAGCACGAAGCTGAGTGTTTCAGTAACATTCTTTCAAAAAGAGGTTAAACTGCATAACTACTTCCAATTAGAGACCGCACCGAACAAAGTTCCTCTCGCGAAGACAGGGGGCTTCGTAGTAACGGAAACAGGGTAAGAGCTACGGAGGGACAATGTGTTTACAAGGGCCATACAAAGGCCATTTAATGCAGGCAGAATTCACCCGCAAAACAGGCACTTTGTAGACTCTCCACCCGGAACAAGCTCCGGAGAAATTATGGGGACTGGTATTTGTAAATGTCGTCATCGCACAGGGGATTCACTTTTTGAAACAATCAGGGGATCCAATAATCAGTAGAGTATTTGATTAACTCGCATGATCTGCAGCTCCGATCTACAGAAGTTAAAATTGCACTTCTCTGTAGCATGCCTTGTCACTTCAAAATTAGACCCTGTGCCACCATCAGAACCGATCAAACTTTCTATTTTTACTAGGATTTTTAAATTAGGTGCTCTGGTTTTGCCAACTTCAAGTTTCTGTGCTCCTATCTGGTTCTAAATCTCGTATTGACAGCAAAACTATTTTTCATCTTGCTCATACTCCGTTCGTTCGAATGCGATCGCGCGTGGCCAATGTCCTCTTCACCAGCACTGTTGTTTGAGATTGTAATTGCCAGAGACACATTAAAGCACACCCAAACACATCCAAATTACAATTAGAAAAGTGACTCAAACATGCTGAGCACAGCAGCCTATCAGCGAACCAAAGTCATTGGACAAGGAAAATTTGGGGTGGTATACAAGGGCTACCACAAACAGACTAAAAAGCCAGTGGCGATCAAAGTGTTGGATCTCGATACTAAATATGACGAGGTGGTGGATGTTCAACAAGAAATACAGTTTCTAGCAGATTTGAAAAATGCGCCCAATGTAACCCACTACTACGGGCTGTTTCTCGATGATACAAAATTATGGATCATCATGGACTACTGCGAGGGAGGTTCGATGCGCACATTGCTTAAAGCCGGCTTGTTTGAAGAGAAGTACATCGGTGTCATTGTACGAGAGGTCTTAATGGCTCTCCTGGCCGTCCATAAAATTGGAGTTATACACCGGGATTTGAAAGCAGCCAATATTCTTGTGACAAATGAAGGACATGTACAGCTTTGTGATTTTGGTGTAGCGGCGCAGCTTACCGCCACTGCAGCCAAGAGAACCACAATAGCGGGCACCCCTTTTTGGATGGCCCCAGAAGTCATCCGAGAGGGAGATCATTACAATATCAAGGCTGATATATGGTCGTTGGGAATCACTATTTATGAGCTTGCGACAGGAAATCCCCCATATTGCGACAAGAATGCGACATGGGCAATGACAATGATCGAAAAACAGGCTCCTCCGCGGCTTGAAGGTAGAGAATATCCCTCGGCACTCAAGGAGTGTATTGCGCTATGCCTCGACGAAAACCCTACTGAGCGCCCATCGGCAGATGACTTATTCAAATGTAAGCTTGTGAAACAATACAAAAGCATACCCACATCCACTTTAAAGGAGCTAATATCGAGATATCTACTTTGGAGAGATCGACACTCTTCGAGAGAGTCTATCTTTGTGGCAGGCGATCTGGAGGAGGACCCCTCTGATTCGATGAATCACCTCCTGGTGAAGTGGGATTTTGATTCTCTCAGCTCGAGAGAATACATAATGGCAAACGATATACAAGCACTCGGTGAAGATGATGAGCTCGACTTCAGCTCCTCAAGGAATGAGGATACGCATTATACCATGACGGCAGACACCATCAACTACAGTAATAATGTCTCGGACCCACGGTTCAACGACACAATCACGAATCGTACACACCTGCTTAGCGCCTCCGGTCCCGGTCTGAGAAAAATTGATGACCAGTCTCTGGGTGCCCCTATTCGGTCTGTTGTTAGTGGAATGAAGAGTGGCTCTGCCAATTTGACCTCTGGGAACACCAACGTGCCAAAGTCTTTAATATCCTTATTCGAGGAGGAAAGCTCCCCTAGGTTGGAGCCATATACTTCCCTTAATACTCAGTTTGAAATTCCCCGTTTGCCGAATATGTCAGCACCAGATTCGCTACTAATGAGCTCACCTACAATCGAAATCCCAGATATGGAAAGCATGTCGCGCATGGGGTTGGAACTGAAAACTCCATCTCAGATGAACCTAGCAGCATCTCGCTCAATATCGCGTCACCACTCGCCTCAAAACACCTTTCCAAAACTAAATAAACCTCCAACTTTGACAGCTCAATACAGTGGAAACGAACCCAGGCTCAATTCTCCGAGCAGCGGCACGCGGCAGCGTAAAAAAACCATATCGAACTCGGCAACTTCAATATCAGCCAATACCAAACTCACGCACCTGGATCATCAAGCGCCACACACTCCACCGCATATTACCGATCATGTGAGGCACAACACGCCATCTCCTGTGGCTGCTTTCAACTTGGTAGATGCTAGTGTGACCAGCAGCCCGTCAAAATCAATGAGACCGCTACATTCGAACAACAATCCTATGCTTCAGCCCATTAATTTCAAATTGAGCACCGAGACTATGCCCAACAAAACTGCTAATGGACCAACGTCTCCGGCAACCTCTTCGTCGGTCAATAATTCTACCACAACCTCCGGTGCTCTAGGCGGATCTTCTGCGCTGTCAGTGCCCGTGTCCACGAATGGTAATCATCCAAGACCGCACACTAAAAAAGAAAAGCCTTCCCTCAGAATACAGATGCCAATTCCCTCAACCTCACACAACCTCTTTTCAATGCTAATTAGTGAAGGATCGGATTCTAAGCGCTTGAACGAAAACGTAAATCAATTTGGGATTAACCCGGCGTTGGTGAGCAATGTGGCTTCGATGACACCAGTAACTGAGAAAGACAATCAAATTGATGAGCCGAGCGAAATAAGGGAGAAAAGTACGGAAAACCTCATGGCACTTCAACGACAAAAGAAAAACACTACTCTAAGCCTGGGACCGAAGTCAGCACCTCTCTCCGGCTCATTCCCAACACAACAACCTACAACGGGCCCTCTCCCTCGACCAACTCCAATGTCAGTCTCAAGACCAATATCAACCAGAGACCACCTCAAATTTCCTACAATCCCCTCATTGAATAGCGAGCTTTTTATTGATTCTACGCCACTGACGAAACTTGTGAACGAGTTGGAGAACATGGTCACACTTTTTATTCATGGACTCGAATCCTTAGAGAGCTCTTTGTAACTACCAGTTCGAGCTACAATGGCGCCAAACTATTACTCAACCTCCATTCCTTTAACTATTCATCCCATGTGCATATAAATCGCCTTCCTTTTACCTAACAAAATTACCATCAATTGAGAAGTTGTGAGTGGTTACGTAGTATGCTCAAGCCAGAAGGTAAATGTGCACGTGACTTGCTCAATAATGGCAATCCGCGCTTTGCTCCATGGATATCGGTTCATGACACAACAGATTTTCATTTAGTAAACAAAAAATGACGACAAGATTACGACGCCGAATTACCACGGCGAAAAGAGAAGAGATAGAGGCCGAACAAAAAATTCTCGAGAATACTATTGTCCGGCCCTTTGAGACACTTGAGGGCTTACCCATATCATACAATGAACCACCCAACGGACATTATGAGGATATATTAAAGAACCCTTTAACGATCAAAGATTCGGCGGTGTTATATAACTCTCTCATTAGATCAAGAAGTACTTATGTGTTTCATGCACCGATGTTCAAACTCCACTGGGTCAAGCAAACTGCTTACGCTAAGAAGCTAGCTGAGATGGATAAAGAGAAACAAAAAGAAATACTAAATGACCGTGAAAACAAGCGTAGGTTTGCCAAAGCTACGACAAACTCTTTGGAGGCACGTACGCGAACACCAGTGTTGAGCCCAGAGGTAAATGCAAGAGATGTGATGTCCAAGTTGTGCGAGTCTGCAATTACGTTGGGTCCACACACAATGGACATTAGAATATTCATAGCAAAGGACGCCCGCTCCGAGAAGTCTAAGGCAATTTCTGAGCTTTCCAAAATGGGGGGAGCAACAGGCGGTCCCGGTGATCCCATCACGGACCCAAGTGTCGCTTCAGAAGGTGAAAATGGATCGCAGCCCACATGTGTACAACACTCTGCTCTGCTAGTTACCAGCTCGCACCAAATCTCACACCACGCTGCACTACCAATCCTGCGGTCAGAGACAGCAAGCGGCCCTTCAGGGCAAAATGCTCTCAAGAGCCCAACGCATTTGGCGGTAAGTGACTCCCGGATTCCCCCTGACGATAGAAGAGGTGAAGAAACGAAAGGTGAGAGGAAGAAAGAACTAAGAACAAGTTTGGTTTCCTCGCATGTTGCCAAGACATCGTTTGAAACGGAAGGGGGCACTTTTGAGCAAGAAAATAATGGAGAAAACTCGAAAGGCGTGAGGAAATACAACGTGTGTGGCCATGGAACACCTAGTGTGTCAGGGACTTCTCCTAGCGAAAGTGAACAAAGTAAAAGCCAAATAGGGCGCAATTCCATCGGCCTAGTTGATGCTAATTGCTCTACAGATTCTTCAATCTCCAAGTCAGCAGATTCAACGAACTCTTCAAATCCCTCAAAGTCATTGGATGCCTCAACTAAAGCCGAACCGCACCTATTTTCACTGACGAAGACTTCACAACAGCCACCAGCAAACTCAACACATATGGCGGGGGCTTCCAAGACGGCCGTCACTTCTTCAAATCCGCCATCATCTATTACAAAGGTTTCTTCTGCACCTTGTCCTCTGCCCCCTATTCGTCCAGCTACTACAAACTTACAATCAATTGAAAACACTGTCATGATATCCAATTTGAACGCTATAGCAAAGATCGATCTCTCGCTTAACGACCTCATGAAGGAGGTGGCCCTGGGTAAAGCTTCCGAAGCGCAGATAACTCGTTTCAAAAAGTACATTGAGCGTGCCAAACAAATGGGACCTCAACCACATCATGCGGAACTTTACTTTAGTCGTGGTCTTCCTCTTCCGCCTGACTTTCCGAGACCATATCAAGCACGTCCGTTGATAGAAAAAAGAACACCTTCCAAGCCAAAAGTTTTAAATCCCATGAAACTCACAGCTTTTCAAGAAAGATATCTTCATAATGCTACATTGGTCTTTGAGTTTTTAGAGAATCCCAATGTTCGCTACATCATCCCACAAGACTCTATTTGCGAAGTGTTGAAAGCAGAACTCCCTCTCCCTCAAGATGCAGAGGCGGGCAGTGAATTCAATGACGTCCTTTTAAGTCATATATGGGTTCACAACATAGATGAAGAGGAGAAATATGCGAAGGCCAATGCCGATTTTGAAGCTGAAGTAAGGAGACAAAAAGAGGAGGAAGACATCAAACGGAAGGAGGAAGAAGAAAACAATAAAAATGGGAACTTTCTTGATCGAGATGCTTCGCATGCAAAATCTGAACCCAGAGCTTTACGAACAAAGAAGAAAGCCCCACCCCCAAAGAAGAAAAAACAGCTTGTGCAGCCTGAGCCTCCCCATATCAAGTACACGGCTTTCTCTTTCACCATTCACAACATTCCCTCGCGGTACATTCCTATTTTTACAAATAGCATGAAGCCTCTCAAGCAAGTTCAAGAACGCATGGAGCATATCCTCAAAACGGGAACAAGAATGACAAGTTTCTATCTTTGGTATCAGATCGATGCACGACTTGATGAAACATTTGCAGAGACTTTGAGAAACACTGCAGTGGCTGAAGAGAAGAAAATGGCAGGTCTTGTGCCGCCAGTTGAACAAAAAAAGAGAAAGCCTAGGGAATACAAGAATCCGAAGGCCAAAAGGTCGAAGGACAAATCACCGCTGACAGTTCAAGCCCCTCTGCCTAGCGTACCAGATGGCTCTGCTACTTCGCCCTCTTCAAGTACCGTCATTGCAAACAAAATCGAAATTCCAAGGCTTGAATGAGATATGCACACAGGAATTTCAAGGTGATCTAGCCAACGCAAATACTGTGGCTTTTCTGGCACGCAGGCCGCGAACGATCAAAACACGTACTACAATCTGGATTTCCGTGAAATATCTTTTGCTATATACAAATGTTTAGTTTCTGGATCTTGAGACCAAGCCCAATAAGCTCTCTAGAGCAGAGGTGTCCTTTTGGTTTCTTTCGGATAAACTACCAAAATTAGGGTTGGAAGCCGTGTAGCTGCCGGTGTGGCCGTCCAAATCCGACCTCAGCATCCACGAGCCCACCTTAACACCATCAGCATGTAATTTCACCGAGCCATTGGAAGTCAACTCGGCCTCGTTGATCTTGAATGGAAGAACAAACTGTTTTGTGTGCTTCCCGGGAGAGTTTTTTGCGTAGTTCGCTTGTAACATTGTGGTTCTTTCGTTTATGTGAGCAACGAGGCCTCCAATAGCAGCCTCTCTCTCTTTGACAAGCCTACCAGGCACAATGCTACCATGCTTAATCCCATTTGGAGAGTTTGTGAGTCTGCCTCGTTGAAGGTAAGAAAGGCCAGCAGTGCCTTGTACGCTGCTCCTTGCCCCAATTGTCTTTGATCTACTCTGTGACTTTATTAAGTCTTCCAATTCATGATCACGCTTCTTGACAAACTCAGAGGAGGAAATGAAATCCTTAAGAAGAGAGTCGAACTTTGATGGAACCTTTAACATGAAAGATTCAGGGCTATGGTCGAGGACCCACTTTTTGAAACTCGCATAGAACTTGGGGTTCTCCATGATCATCTTCTTCACTTCCGGCAAAGGAGAATTTTGGTTCAAATTAAATTGAGTGGTAACATTATCAGATAAATCTGATTTCATTCCTTGTAAAGATTTTGAGCTGTCCCATGCGAAAAGAGGGTTTGCCTTATTGTACAATTTTCTCAATACCATCTCGGATTCTTGAAATCGCAATCTTGTGTAGAGTGGCCCAGCTTGTTTCTCTACATCTGGCATATTTTTAAAGTTATCGACGTCGTTGAAAGCGATGTAAGACTTTCCTACTTGCTTCGGCAAGGATGTCTTCATTCCATAATCAGATCTTGAAGCACTGCTCTTTGGAGTATAGATGATTTGGTGAGTGGGAGACGTGGCACTTGGTCCCCTGACTTTCTTGCTCAACGGGTTAGCTACTTGAGCCAACTTCGAATGCTTAAACAACCGATAAAATTCTTGGCTGTTCATGACAGATGTTGTGCTCGAACATGTCCGGTTGACGTTTCAATTTTTTCTGCCACTTGATCACTACGGGTGTACGGATGTTTGACTCACTTCGGATGTGCTTTGCAAGTTAATTCCAAAAAAGTGAATAAACGCAGGGAAGATGCCCAAAATAAAAAATGATCTTATATGGTGTATTTTAGCACGCGTATGCGAAAGTAACGCCAAACCGGTCTAACTCGGGCATGCGTGTTGTAGAATTCAACTTGAGCCTCACTCCAGTGCTCACCAAAAAGTCTTTGTAACGGCCAACCCATAGTAATTTTAACACCCTGTCATTAAAACTGGTAGAGCCTTTGATAACACTAGCAAAATTGCTTCCTTTGACCAAACTTTGAAATGCTGAAATAACTTCTTGTCCTGTCGTATCAGCTGTGGAAACATTCTTTAGAATGGTTGGATTAATGAGATATTGGTTGTTTGAATGTTCGATCGGATTAACAAACCGAGCTTTGTCAAACCGAGCTTTGTCGTTACTGAAGGATGATGAGCTCAAGCTGTTCCTTACGGCTGAATTCTCGGCATCGGATGAAAGGAGTGGCGCGAACGTGTCATGATGAATAGACGCACCGTGTCGAACTTGGCTACTCGAAAATAATGATGGTGTTTTGGAAAAATTGAAAAGTTCAATTCCAATAGAAAGATTGCTTGCGTATGAAAACCAATTGAAGTCGTACTTTGAGCAAACTGTGGATGAAACTGACGTCTTAACATTATAAGTGGAGGAAATATGGCCTAGGATAGGATTGCAACTGAGAGTCATCGTAAGTGGCTTACCTGTAGAGGTCGAGCGAGTTGAATAGCGAAATGCAGTTGATAGCCCGGGACTCATAGATATTGCGGCATACCATACTTCAGCACCTACTGAAACAACCGAGTTGTCAAACTTTGGAAGTGCGGCCAGGTGCGAGTATCTAGGAATAGATCCGAAATTATAAAGACAGCGAAAGCCCATAAGCGCTTCATTAGTGGAATAGATGTATTCGCGAGAGAAACGAGCAGCGTTTTCCTGAAGATATACGATCATTGTGCCCCTCCGTAGAAGATGTGGGTTACTAATGCACTTGATCAATAACTGGTACCGCGACAGTAACCTTTTTATCACCATCGCCTCGAGAGCCGAGCCAGGAAAGTACATCCGCCCATATAGCAACGACGCATTTTTGAAGCTCCCTGTCGCTTTCGAGCCATTTGTAGAAAGAGCGTAAGGCTCTATTATGCGAAAGCCAGCTATCGCGTCCTGAAGTGAGATATCCTTGGTTCCCGTGGCGCAATTTAGACGCGCACTCAGGTAGAGATATGCGAGGGACCCGTTGATCGACTTGTAATTCAGAAGAGTCATCGATGAGGCCAGATTAGCGGTTGCTTGGGAAGAGACTTCCAACTTTCCTCCCTTAGGTATCAGGAAGTCAAGGAGCGCGTTTGACGTCGCTAAAATGTTTGAGTAGATGTTGTCCTCATTCCAGCCTGTTGTCTTACTAAAGCATTTGTGAAGATATTCCATATGGCTATACATGAAGGCTAGAAAATTGTGTCGTGTGGTAATGAGAGAAGTGTTGAAACTTGCATTCGCTACCCACGTTCAGTGTTGACGTGCGCGGTTTGTGGCAGCACTTCATTCGAAGCCAATGGCGGCGTACCTCAAATTAAAGATTGATTGTCTAAGATATATAACTCTCCCTTAGCTAGTCATGGTAAACGATGAAATACTACGATATAGACAATACGGTTTCATTTCTCTCTTATGCGTGTCATAAGATAGTTTTCTGGCTTTAGTTATAGTATTAAGATTTATCACAATTTTTGGTCTTTCGGTTTCAAAATGCGAGAAAGTTACTTTTATTCTTTTCCAATTCTATACTTCACTAGGTGTTAATCCGAGAGATGTTAAGTCGCTCAAACTTTCGATCAAATCGTCAATTCCAGGAAACTTTGGACGAAACAAGTCAGCCTTCTCTCTTACTGACATGCTACGCACGCCAATGTTATGCGGCAAAGTGAGAAGTTCCGACTCATCTGCGAAGTAAAAAATTAAGAATTCAATGACTTTGAAATGCAAAATCTTTGGGTTTATGCTCTCGTGGCCGCTTGTGTTTTCACCATTAGTAGGGGTCACACTTAAAAGGTGTATTAATATTTGGCACCCATTGCTTGCTTCAAACAGGCGCATGTTTTTCACGTTTTTTATAAGAACATGAATTAAAAGAGATACGAATGAGACGCTTAGAATTTCCAGATAAGGCAGGGCATTTGGATCCAAGAAGGAGAGCATGAGCGCCATGCTACGCCCATTACCAAAAAGAGACCTTGATTCCGGGTGTATGAGAAGCATTCCGCTTAGAAGGTAATTTGCCTTGATTAACACGTCGTTCTCCACATCCAGAGGTGATTTGGCAAAATAAGCGTAAGCCAGAAGGAGCCCATTGACAATGTTATGTTGGAAGTTATTTTGAAAAGCAATGAGAGAAGCAAGACTGGTATCAATTGTTTTGTATCGATGGTACTTTCTGATAGATGGGGCAAGCGACCTGAGAAAAGACTCTAGAGCCTCAAGACCTTCGAGAATATCCACTTGGGTGGTAGAACTAAGCCTATCTAGTATTTTATTGATCTGGTCTTGCATTGTGAGAAAAGCCAAAGTAGTTTTTAAAATGCACGCATTCAGGTTAGGCAATTATGGTGTGTAGGCGAGGCGAAGTGAGAAACCCGGGGTGTGCGCCGCGCTAGCAAATATGCTAGATGGATTATCAAAAGGTGCCCGTGATGCGCCTGCTTTGAATGAGTGAGATATTCTTCACTAGATTTACTGAGAAACAACAAGAACATATCGTGGCATCATCTTTCTTTCGAGGTATGGATTACTAACCATCCGACTTACGAATCGGAAGAGAAGCTGGACTGAAGCAACTTTCTGTAGGAGGGAAAGTTCAGTGAACGAAGAATACAGTGATCTGCAGGATAACATATTGTGTGTCTCGAGTGCTTTCGCCTTTCACAGTAAACACCTCAGTCTTCTTGCCTTTACTACGTCTATTAAAGCCTGAGATTTTAACAAGTAATAGAGAGGTGCAATAAGCAGCTCTTTTGAAGTGTGATTCATCGTGGCTATTGGTCCAGTCCGTTTCTTCCCAAATGGTTCCGCCTTTAGGATTCAGCCTCGCGGACTCGCGGACTCGCACACCTGCATACCTGTATTATACATCAACAGAATCAAGGCCCAGACCTCGCGGTGCTCTACAGTGAATCCACCTCCTAGTTTCACTTTGTTTAGATATTTCACAGAATTCCTGCCATACTTGGACAATCTAGAAAAGACACTCAACGTGGAACCGTAACATCAAAAATTTACCTGCAAAAGAGATATAAAACCGACACAAGATTGCCAGTACAATGCGAGGATCACCAGTGTTCTGGGGCTGCTTGGCCGCTGTTGTACTGTCAGCAATACAGTCACTAGGAATCACGCTACAAAGAAAGTCTCATATCATTCCCTATAATCACGAGCTTTCTGAAAGCTATGTTGTGAGTTTACGCCGGGAAAGTACGATGTCCGTGGATTACGAGTCCTCGCGAAATACGCATACTTATAGGCGAAATCTTTGGCTTATTGGATTTTTGCTATTCATAGTCGCCAACATTTTTGGATCCTTAGTACAGTTAACCGCGTTACCACTTATTATATTGTCGCCTTTGCAAAGTATAGGCCTCATATTCAATTCTGTCCTTAGTTGTACGCTTTTACCTGGAGAGAAGTTCACCAAAAAATTGGCCGGAGGAACTTTGATTATTGCAGTAGGCGCCTTCATTATAGCTTATAACGGGGCTAGCTCTGCTCCACCTTCATTGGAAACTGGTGCTGATGAAAGATTCCACAGTTTACTCCATAAATTTACAAGGCCGGTATTCCTATCCTGGTGGGGCTTTACCTTTGTGTACATGGTGATTTTAGTTCGTGTCAACTGGATGATTTCCAACAAAATCAAGGATCTACAGTTGAAGCCTTATAGACGGCTGAGAATGTCGTCAAGGGCAAATAGAGATCCTACATCACGGCTTATATTCTCTCGGGGCATTCTTTATGGATTGATAAGCGGGACTCTTACCGCTCACACATTTCTTTTGGCCAAATCCATAGTAGATATTGTTCTTGGGATGGTCATGGAGAGGTCGACCCCAAAGAGTCTGTCTACATATGTGATCTCAATCGCACTTTTGTTAGTCACGCTTTGTATTGTTGGTATGCAGCTTGCAGCGTTCAATTTTGGGCTTTCGAACATCCTGACTTCTATCTTGTATCCATTATGTTTCTTGGTATACAATTTAGTCAATTTGTTCAACGATTTGTGTTTCAACAGGTTATTGAGTAGTGGAGGAATGACTGCTGGCCAGTTGGTATTTGTATTGTTGGGTCTTTCGGGCGTTTTATACGGTGTGCTTTTGATAAGTTGGGATGGTGCTTGTGGGAAGGACGAAACAATATCTGAAGATGCTCGTCCGCTTTTAGTGGCAAAGTTTCCCTACGAGCAAAAACAAGGGGATATAAGAGCGCTCTCTTACGAGGAGAGTGAAATAATGAGTCAGTTCAATGGCATAAATGCCACATTTATGCTAAATAACTCTTGAGGCTGTTGAACACATGTCGGTACATCAAAGGGAAGAAAGTAAAGGAAGTTTGCAACAATGAAAGAATCGTAATGCGTGTAAGGCAGGAATGCAAAATACTTTGGTCTCACCCATGAATGTCCAAACATCAAGGATGAATTTAGATTTCGTCGTACTCATATATATTGACTCACAGATATGTGAAATGAAATCGGTTCTTGTTTGATTTGTTCATCTCCGCACAGGGATATATGAATGTGTGTTCTTAGGTGCTTCGCATCGTTTGCGCGTGAGGAATACTCACTCACACGGACATATGCGACTCCACTGATGAACAAGTTAGCAACCCCTACGCCTTACAGAGACAAGGAGGAGCTCTTGGTAGTCCGACATCATTTTTACGAGGATCCTAATGACTTGGTTTCTTCAAGAGCTGCTGTAGCCCTGGTTCGCCACTGGCAAACTAGAGGACAGTTACCACATGCTGTCGATGCCACGGCATGGATCGTATCTGCTGTGTTGGACGACATCAACGTCTTTCTGACGAGTACTAAGGAACCCACAAGCGAAGCGATAAATGTACATAACGGCTCACTTTCTAATTTCAGCGAGTATGTTCTTCGCAATTCGTATCTGATGGCGTTGGTACGATTTGTCAACGGCATTCTTGACCCATTTCAACAGGGAACATTTGCTGCTGCTCTTCTGGTGTTAGCAAAAGATATTGGACTCCCTTACTCGTTTGTGGAGATTCGTCACTGGTGCACACATGAGCACCTACCCTCGTTGGAAATTTTACGGGTGGCAAGCCAAAAAGCGTTGCACTGGCTTTATGTCAATTTTTGGGTTTCTCTTGATCAGAGATCCGATACTCGCTACTCCATTGAGAATAGAAATTCGAATAGTACAAAACTGGAGGTAGTATCTGCTTTGAGAGAATACCGAAACTGTACAAAGCGAAGAAGCGGTGAGCCTAATCAAGAAGATACAAACGACCTTGAAAAACAGGCAATTCAACGGTTAAAATCCATCGCCATCGATAGCCGTCGGGCTTTTCATCTTGTTCGGCTTTTAGTGCTGAAAAAGGCACTTCTAAAGGATATTCCAGTTGCGTCAATTCACGCGGCGTATGACTGTCTACTCAGGGAGCTCCACCCCAGTTTTATTGTACGATTGATTTTGGCGCTATTACTGGAATCAAAGCCTGGCAGCACGGTCAACCTCCAAAAAAAACCCAGAGATCTTGACGTCATAAATGATTGGATTCTCTTCTTGAATCTATTAGTGACACAGGGATCATTCCCATTTGAGCTACATCGACTAGTGTACTCTTGCAAACTCGATATTGAGCTCAGCATAGAAAACTACAGACTTCTTTTATGTCATCCTACCAAGACTATACACTCCTCAGAAACTGCCATAGTGAATCGTGATGGAAAGAATCCATTCACCAAAGCTCCTCTGCTTGAAGAAATTTTTAATGCTTCAGTGCCAAAAATTCTACCAAAGCAAATAGACACTGGAGAAAATGGCGAACAATCAGATGAAGCAAGAAAGACGGATAAAGAAACAGTCTTAACTTTTGATAAAAGACGGAAGACAGCACCTATATTCGAGAAGGTCTTACTGTGGGACCCTGTCCCCTTTGGAATCAGTCCGAGCCGCAGACAATCTACACAGAACAAATATTCGGGTCGAAAATGAAACGCAGTTGTTAGAGACGCCAATTTATTAATAGTTAATGAAGATCACGTTCACCTCAATTCAAAAATTCCCCATCGGGATGGAGAAATCCCCAAAGTACTGGAATATTATTCCGCAGTACTCACACTTTACTGCTGCAGCGTCCAACTGTCAGCACAACTGCATCGAGAAAATTTATAGAAAAGAAAAAAAAAACCCAGACCAATCAAGCAAAAGACAATGAAAGATGATTACACTCATACATTTTCCCCGCCTCATTCGTACCCCGAGCATCTAGTAAGTTAAAAGAAATCCTATCCGATCTAGCCATACTTAATGTCTCTAACTTCGCCCTCCTGAGAAAGATAACTTCAACAAACAAATTAATATAGTAAATCAAAACGATAGTTATAAGATCTAGGCAAGTGACGACGTCCAAATACAGTAGCAGATTACTTGGCTATGATAATAAATTCCACCATTCAGTCTTTCATACGAGTGTTCCTCCAATGACATTGGCGCTTCCCGCTACCAATATCTGCCACGTTCGACGCCCGCCAATAAATTAATTCTTTACAGAGTGTGCACAAGTAGATTTGACACAATATTTCTTTAAACAGTCACTCTCCGTATAAAGACAAATTTACCGGCAACCCAAGACTCAAGGTACGCGGCAAGATTATAAAGAAATAATTAGGTAGCGCCAGGCGCAGGAACATGAAGCAAAAATCACCGAAGAAAGCTGTGACTATCAAATCTTTCACTTCGTTGAGGTAGACCTTTGCGATCCAGAGGTTAATACTTCAACAACTTTCTTTGACTTCCTTGACGATACTTTCATGTGGAAAATCTCACGTACCCACGACAACAGTTTTCGAACAACTGAAGGCCCACTTTCACGAAGAATGAAATTCGTAGTTTATTGCCGCGGTCTACATACCAAAACCTATTTATGACCGATGAAACATAATAGACAAATATTGTACAAAGCCTATTATCTGTATATTCATGAACTCCTTCTGAACAGTTCGTTTTTGAATATACTGAATACTGCCATACCTCAGCAATATGGAGATATATTCAATTACTAACCACCGATCGTTCCTCATATTAGGACGAAAGTTGTCAAAAAGTTTGATATTAACACAAGTGCAACTTTTCAGTTGAACTCACGTTCTGTAAAATTTTGTCCTAGGATTAGGATTATGGAACAAATATCTTGCTACCAATCATTCGCAGTGTGCTTGTCATGGAATAATGAAAGGTAACTATAAGAGTATTGACAACTGCCCTTTAAGAAGTATGAAAAATTGAGATAAAGAGCTCTACCAACAGTAGTTCTTTTGTATTTTATTCACTAAGTCTGGGAGGAGTGTCCTCTACCGGCTTCTCCTAAATCCACAGTTAAATTTAGTTGATTATATCAAATATTACCGAAGCAATTTGGTCGTTCATTCCCTTTATCTAGGTACGTCACCTTAACCAAATTGCCTGTCGCACGTTCAGAAATACTTGGTCGTGGAACAACAATTGCACTAGTATTTACAATGTTAACCAAACATTATTATTATTGCACCGCGTAACAAATTATCTGGGCATTTAGAGTAAGATGGAGGAAAACACTTTTGCAGATACTAAATTCTGCTCAATATGGACTTATCATCATCTAATATAGAGTCATTCTTTCTCTATTTATACGGAATTGTTCATTAGTCATCGAACGTGTTAAAACTTATTAGTCGGCTGGAATGAACCATTTTTGGTCGGTTGAAACCATAGAATGCGGTCACTCCTATCTGTGTGGAAGCTTACAAAATTGTCTAGATTGTTCCTTCGCGCATAGTCTTCCAAGGAGTAAATAGGTTTACCCACAATTTTGAGAACGTCCCCCTGAAATTGTAAGATGTATATTTTGAGGATACGGTCCGGTTGCATTTACCAAAATTCATATTGTTGTCCCTTAGAGGAATTGTTGTATCTTCATTCCTAAGTCTATGATCTACGTCACCTGGTTCGATGAGTTGTGCAGAGTAGCAAAAGGATGTGGTGCTATCTCGCAACTACTGCTGATTGTAAGGCTGTATTTTAGGGTATCCATGTGCATACATCTGGGTGGGATGGAAATATCACACGAAATGCTAACAGTAAGAAACGGATTTTATTTGAACTACTTCGGTGAACATGATGGAGACGAATAGTTTGTCAATGGTTTCTGTGCGAGCTGGACAAGAATCGAAAATCTTCCAACCCATCAAGGCTGTGATAATTGATTTCTTCATTGGCTGGTTTAAAAGATCTGTCATGAGTCCGTTTGTATTAGATCAGTCGTTTGTGACATTTTGCAAGGATCAACTAAATTGTCAGTAATGGTAGAATCAGTAATGGTAGAATAATATCTTTACTGTCATTGATTGCTTTGGGAATTTGTTCCATTCCACGAAAATCTGGATGTGTTATGCTTCGTGGCTGTGGATCGTCTCTTCTACTTTTTCTAATTTGTCATGTTTTTGGAAAAGTCCTCCGTATGAGAAGAGGATCGTATAATATTGGAACCACATTACGAAACAAGACCTCGAATGTCGGATGTGAAATAAGGATATGTTCGATACTTAAATCAAAAATATCGAGGTCAATGAGAGACCATAGAAGTACATGCCGAGAAGCAAGTAGGACTATATGAGAAACACCAAGTATGATTTGGGGATTTGGAGACAGAGTTGAGGTCTGATGCTATGCAATACGTAGGCTTGTAAGTTGAAAATCAATTCTGGTTCTCTCTTGCAGCATGTGTCGTCTATCAATGATTCGTTTTTCTGCCATTCCCCATGGTATCTCTTTAGAAATATCTAGAACAAGGGAGCAATAAGTTCAAGGATGTTTGCAATTCGTTACGGTGTCGGTCAACGACCATACATTAAAGTTCTATATCCGTTTTGTGGTTCTTCGCTTCGACTCTCAGCACCACCGTGACGTGACGCCCTGCCAAGTTCGAAATGCATGATTTCCTCTCTCTTTTAAATGTTTTGGCTGCCAAGTGTGTAATTTCAATTAGGAAACATATTCAAATTGAGGTGTAAAATCTTCGCGTTCATGCCTGAGGATAGGGCAACAGTAGGTCGTGACTATTTAAGGTGTTGGGGGTCTTTCCATTGTGAGAAATTGAAAACAGGAGACAATTAGAATACCATTTTCTCCCTATGGACATTGATGTCATGATCACCCATGCTGTACGCCCCTGAGAATGAGGATAGCTGATGTCCTACCTCAGCGGGTCTAACGTGCGGTTATGCGACGCTCACTTTCAGTATCGTCTTTTGGATTGGAATATCCAACTGTTGTTGATTGTTCAGAAAGGGCTAAATGGACTCTTTATAGCAGAGTATACCCTGTCTATTTAGGCCAGTAGACCTTTGATTAATCGTAATGTGTGGGAGTGGAAGCGCTTGTTACGTCGACCTTTGTTTTAATATTGGGCTGGGTATGAGTGACTATGTCTTATGGTGAGATAAAATACTCTTTGTGAATCCCCATGGGTTCCGGTTTGACACTCTTCCTCAAGTCTAGTAGTCCTTGTGTAGCCCTCCAAACTGTTAAAGTAAATGTTGGCGTCACTCTTGAAATTTTGTCGTCGTGGAGTAAGTCTCCTCATGCCGCAAGCATATTGCTTGGATGCTCTGAAGATGAATTAAAGCACGATTTTGAAAAGTAAGGATGCAAGAGGGTTTTTCGCCTCATCCCACAGCGAAGGGGAAACTCACGAATAGGAAAATTCGTGTGCCCCGCAAGAATCAGCATCAAACGACATGCCTCGTTACCATCTCCTGTGGAACTACTGAAGGCATGTACGCGATGACCTGTGGAAAACCAATGTGAATTTTGATTCGCTTGAGAAGTGGGTCTGGACCATAGGTTGACTCTGCGGAAACAGGACCATGGTGGAAAGGTAGATCGTGTTTTGGTTCTGCGGAGTCTCTTGAAACTTCTTTGGTTAGCTTAATTTAGCGTCGCATGAACTTGATAAAAGCGAGAGCACATCAATTTCCTGTAGTAGTACCGCGTGTATAGTGATCCTTGATGCCTATAGAGTGTATCTGGTGGATTTAGAAATACAAGGAATCCACGCTAGCTTGAACGATGGTGCTAGTATTCATGCTGGCATAATTTCGTTGGGCATTCCATGCAGTTACTGGACCCAAAACCACCCAACATTGCTCAAGAAGCGAAAATTGAACTACGTATGGACGGGGAGGCGTGGACCAAACAGCCATTTCCAAGGCAGTGAACAGTACTTTCTTTTTGAACGGCTGTTGACGCGAAAGTGAGGTGACGGAGAACAAGACCGCGACCCTTCACACGTAAGTCATCAAATCATGGTCATACTTGTGATAAACCGCTTGATAGACAGTTTTTTGCATCGTGGCGCCGTTTCAGACGTGTTTATAACTTAAAAATTGCCCCTTATTTGCAGATTCTGAATCAACTCTTTGGTGACCAACTTGTTGAGATGATACAAAAATTTAAGAAGGCCAAATCTTCACCACAGAGTCTGACTGCTTTAAGGTATCGACTACCTCTCTTCGACTCAGTATCTTGTAGAGGAAACAACTTCTTCACCTGTGATTTCATCTTGAAGAAGCAACAAGACATTCTTTTCCAACTTTTCTTATTGTTATTTCTCAAAGCTGATAGTTATCCAAAAGCAATGTCGATTCAAGTAACTGGTGTTAGGTATGGGTATCTATTGTTGTCCTTGATATTGTTCGCACATGGGTAATTCGGTACGACTTCTGAACACCGTCACAAAGCTTATTAGTTCTAGTTTGATAGAGCTAGTAGCCTTCCAGCAAAGATCCGCATCTTATTTTCTTTTCGTCCAAATAAAGCACCTTCTGTCCTCGGATTTTGACTTGAAAATTTTGTTGATATCTGCTGAAGAATCTCCACAAGTTTCAAGTCGCGCGTACGTCACTCCAAATTCCACGTAAATAAGATGTAACTTGACCTCTGCAACAAGTCACCGCAGATGAATACACTATCAATCAAGTTCACATACCTCTGGCTTCATAATGTCTGATCCGATCATCCATTCACAAAATCTAACAGTACTATTCGCTGCACTAGATACGTTACTCAGTTTGCACTATGCTAGTAGCACAACTGTGCCGAAGATTAATGACCTCTGTGTCAAGGCGACTCAACTCACGAAAAAACGAACAGATCCAACCACTTTTGAGCTCATCTTGACCTACGATCCGCAAGCGTATCGAATTATACTTTTCGGTCTGAAATCTCTAGACTACGGGGTGTGCACACCAGAAGGCATTTCGCCACTTCGCTTTGGTACCTTACTTCCTCATAGAAAATCTGCTTTCGAGAAGCTAGTACTAAGCTCCAAGTGCATTCCTATGCCGCTTGTGAAGCTTTCCGAAATTGCCATTCCCTATTTAGAAGTTAGTGAACATATCAAGCGCGACCAAAATCTGACCACAGAACGAGAGGTGCCTTCCGCTAGCACATCGGATCTCTCTACAAGGACGTTGAATAGCATTAAATGTGATATCCCTGGTATATCCCCGCGTGGAAACGCGTCAAAGATCTCTAAATTAGAGCTTTCGAACCGACTGCCCCGGTTCACTCCAAAGAAACCTTCTTCATCCGGACTTTCCCTTTTACAACGTATCAGACTCAAAGAAACTAAAGCAAAGCAGGAGGTTGAGAGCGATTCGGCGAAGGACAAGTACTCTCTTTATATAAAGAGTAAAGCTCCTGCGGTGTATGACGTTCTTTATGAGTTGACTCTTCAAAATGCAGGCGACTCCAAATCTTTCAAGACAATTCCCATGGGAAAACTAGTATCCATTATTGGGGATTCTTTTCCTTATAAAATGACTGAGAAGGAAATAAGCGACGCGATTCAAGAAGTAGCTTCCCTATTGCTGAACAAAGTGCAGATTCTATGTGTGGGCGAAATCCATGCAGTGAAAATTTTTCGGTTGGAGAGAAACCTAGATCTTTCTATCCTCAAGGGGGCACGCTAAGCAAATAAGAATTTCTATAATATTTCACTCTAGTATGTACGTTAATAACATTGAGCACTATTCAGCATTTCATCCAGACGCCGGCAAATCAGATTCTTTGGGCAATGTCCGCAGCACCTGAGTTCATGAAAGAGTGCTTCAATGCTACTTCAATCGCCCAGGTTGCTCCTAAGTCAAGAAGAATACTACCAGTCAATTTGACCTTGAAATCAGTTGTCATAGGAACAAATTGCATTGCCTCATTCAACTCAGGCATGAATTCAGTGGAACCAATGATGGCCAATCCCGCAACCCCAACGAGACCATAGTACATTCCTTTGTTATCCCGAATTCCTTCCTTGAAGGGCAAGCCAATATAGTTCACAGCAAAGGTAGAAACTTGCTGCGCCAACTGAAGCAAGAACATTCCTGTGTTCAATAAAGATGGTGAAAAGGTTTTTTCCAAATCGACCTGAGCTTCCCGTGGCTCTAAAATATAAATCTCGCGAGTGATGTATATCAAGGTCGTAATGTGAACCGCAAATTGCCCCAAAATTGATCCCATGATATAAATGTTGAAGATACCACTCAGAGGGCGCTCTTTGCTTAATTGGTTGAGCGGCTTTCCACGCGAGATCGAGAAGAAGCAAACTGACAACAAGATGCCTGACACAGTCGACTGACCATCACCAAATTTGATGCCGGCCAAGTACAACACCGATAAGGAATAAGCAGAAATCAAACAATTCAATGCCAAAATCTTGTACATCTGGATAGTGGACACAAGTGCACAACGTCCTTGACGAATAATGTTCGTAACAGCAGACACGTTAGACAACTTTGATGTGAAAGGAGCTGCAACTGACGCATCCCCCAATTTCAATGTGGGCACCTCATCTTCTTCTTCACCACCATTCAAAGAGTTCATTATGCCGTCAGCAAAATCAGATGCTGAAACTGGCTTACCTCTATCGTCTTTGATAAACTCTATTGGAAGAGTGCCGTTTTTCTTTGCGACCTCAACACTTTGTCTCATATCTGGAGTGATCTCGGTGCCCCTCTTTTCCAAGGTTGTCAAATAGTGCGGGTTATAGACGCCAGGTGGATATAAATGTGCAATGAGAGCAGGTACAGGTGGAGGGGGCCTCAGCCAATTGGCCATAAGCTGGGCTTGCTTGTAGTAAACAGTTTTCATCGCTTCCATTTTCCTGTTCTCCGCTATCTTCTTCATTCCCTCCTCGGTACCATTCAACAAAGCAACACCAATATGAGCTTGCTTCAATGCACCAACATCGTTAGTACCATCACCGCACATCAAGGTGCTATACCCCGCATTTTTCAATGATGTCAAAATGAATTCTTTTTGGGATGGAGAAACTCTCGCATAAACCCAAGAATGCTTTAACAAGTCCAAGATCTGGGGATGCTCGCTCAAATGCATTAAAGCGTAGCCGGTAATACATATGTCATACTTGTGAAACAAATCAAGATCAATAGACTCGCTGCTCTTGAATGGGATAACAGTCGATTCATCCACGTTTCTCCAAGTCAAATTTTGGCCATCTGTCGCACCATGGTGGTCCTCGGGAAAATCCAATATCAAGACTTCCTTCGAAGTGATAGATACTTCCTTCGCCACGTGGCACGCAGTGAGAGGGTTGTCGCCAGTAATCATAACACAGCGATGAGAGGACTCATTCAACATCGCAATAGTTTCGATGGCGTCGCTCTTCAAAGGGCAATGAAAGACAATAAATCCCGCGAAAGAAAGCCCCGCCTCCACCCTTTCTCTGTCAATTTTTGCCACATTAACGTTAGAGTCCAAATATTTATAGGCCAACGCCAAGACACGCGAGCCAGCCCTTGTAAATGATTTGTAGCATTCTTCATAATTGTCTGGTATATCAATCAACATACTGCGAATGGTCTCTGGAGCACCCTTGACAGCAACAAAATTCTTGTTAGGAATTGAATTGATGGATGTGATGGCAGATGATCTCTTTAAGCTGGAAGAGAATTGGAACCGGCGCAAGACCTTTATTTTTTCTGTTTTCCCACCCTTGGGTCTTTCGACACAATCCTTGTAGCCAACTGTCCAGTTCGCTGCTTTCAAGGTCGCCTGTTCCATTGGGTCACCAACAACGTCACCGTTGTCTAGTTTCACCAATGCATGAGCAGAACCCAATACATGACATGTAAACTCAGGAGCCTCATCGCAAGTGTAAAGGTGGCTTGAGTCTCCATCCACCAATCCAGCCAAGCCCTTGAATACTAAATCTTCAGCAGTCAAAGTTCCAGTTTTGTCGAAACAACACACGTCAATTCTGCCAGCCAATGGGATACGGAATGGTTCCGTACAGTAGATAAAATACTTTTGTAAGGCAGACAAAGAAGAGTTCACGGCCAAGGTTAACTCCATGGGTAATTCAGGGGGGACCACGGAGGTAACCACAATGATGCAATCCAAAATTAACTTTGACTGTACTCTGCCCATCTTTGTGCCCTCAACCCATACATACCATGAAGCCGCAATGGCGAAAACCAACAAAAATAAAATGAAGAAGAAGGCCTCCTTGTTATCAACGGAGACTCTTTCACTCGAAAAAATCATCATTCTAACCAAGGAACCTTGGGATGTCTCAAAGCCAGTTTTGCAAACATAGGCCAAGGCACCGTTGTCAGGGGCAACTGGCACAATTGGGTCTTGCGGAGGAGTCACTTGCAAAGCCATAGTTCCTCCGTACAAAAAGGAATTTTTATCAAAGCCATCAGGTTGTAAAAACTCATTAGATGGCCTTAACTTAATGGATTCCTTCAACAATGGCGTCGATTCACCCGATAACATAGCCTCATTCATAATAGCAGTACCATCAAGGAGAAGCAAATCGCATGGAATTGCGCTCTCGTCACTTGTTCTGGTGACTGAAACCAAGTCCCCAGGTAATAATTGATCTGTTTGCACATGAACCCACCTTTTATCTCTGAAAACATAGATCGTGAATGGTTTGATACCCATACTCTGGAATTCATTCATAGTCGTTCTTCTTTGAAACACTGTAGTCATCTCAAAAGAGACCAACATGAATAAAGAGAAGAGGGAGTAATACCACTGTTCATCCATCAACCATAAGGCCACACAGAAGATCTGGAAGACAAAAAAAGGGGCAACAGCATGCTCCTTGAACAACTCTAAAAATGTGGGGATGGGTATATCGAATCGGTTAAGACCAAAATTTCTCAACATCTTATCCAAATCTCCAGATAAGCCAGTATGGTTTTGGAAATAAGACAATTTTGGCAACTCATCGATCATGAATTCAGGGGGAGAGAACTTCCCACTCGTTTCAAGAAGTAAATGACGTCTTTTTTGATATAAAAATGAAATCTGTTTCTCCCCGTCGGGAAATACCTCTCTGTGTATTTGACAGATCTCACCAATACCTGAGTGTGGGGAGGGGGTGATCTTGATGTGGCTCGCCTGTTGCACGCTAAGAACCGGGGAATAGTTGAACTTTGCATCAATGTCAAGGTTCCAATGAGGCATCAACCAAATTAGCATGTTCAATGACACAATGGCCATCAAATACACAAATGTCCACTCTGAGCCTCCGATGTACGTGTCATAGTGCTTGAGGTATACTTGAAGAAAAACAGGATAAATTATGCCAAAAGGCCACACATATAAACGTGCGATGACGGGCTTCGGTGCCAACAAGTCCGCCGACTTTATGTCTGAATTGTGAACTAATTCAGGCATGACAAGTTACAGCGGGTCACGACTTTGTTTGAACTTATAGTGCTTGTCGCTCATTTTTTTCGCATGTCGAGAGGCGAACTGAAAAGTCGACGAACACCCGTGCCTCCCATGGAATACTAGATTGTAGATACCGCCTATGCGCGCAACTCACATCATTGGGTGCTAAAAAAAAAAGGCCCATGCTTGAATTATTTTCGCCTGTAATAATTATGATAGCCTAGCAAAAATTCTCTGAAACAAGTTTGTGGTATCACTGCCCACTCTTTTGGAGGGTTAGAATAGTAAATGTTTTTGATTGTAGCAGTTCAAAATTTGCAATTTTGTATAATTTCTTTGTACGCTAGCTAATCTTAAAATGATTAAGCCTAAAGTTCTTAGAATTTCAACATTCAAAACTAAAGGCGGAGCTTACTTTTTCGGTCACTTGAAAGAATCACCGAATCTGGTAAAACGAGATAATGGATTTTAGTATGAATACGCTTTTTGGTTTGCGGGCTTGCCCAGTACCTTGAAAGATCCAATGTTCGCTCTTATCTATCCTAACATACAGGAGGATGTATGAAGTCATGGCCGAACAACCCACACGCATCCCCAGAGACTTTGCAACTTCACTTAAATTAGTCTGGCTTCATTAGGTCGAGGAATAATGGCTGTAAAGTCCGAAATTATTCAACCTTGCCTTCATTTGCCACATGAGGGCACTCTAGAGACTTTTATTGGGTCCTCTCCGTGGCTTATGGAGCACAACTCCCTATTACGAGATCTAGTGTCGAATTACAGGTCAGAGTCTTTACTTTTTCAAAATGTTACAAATATTTTGATTAGTTTAAGTCTTATTGATTATCGCAACGCGCTTCATGGAGAAGGAAGCCATGCGAGAAGTGAGTTTAGTATCGGTTACGATGATTGTGGTATTAAGTCAATGGAGGGTAGACCACTCAAAGAATTGTTAACTCATGAAGGGATAGCAGGTACAACGACAAATTTTCAGTCATCTAGCAAATCCAAGTCACATTTGCGCCATAGAACCCTCGAGGATGTGAACGCAATGAACCAGAGACACACTTTTGATAGATCTTACCCTACGCAAGAAAACAAACTCGATATGACGAAAAACACCCACCTGACCGGTTTGAAACAATGCTCGGACAACTCCCCCAAGGGGGAAAGTGTTGATGCGTTACTCTTAGCATCTCTCAGCAAGCCCCCGGAAACATCTATTTCTGAAGTAAAGGTGCTGACAAAAGTCACAAATCTAGCTCATCGAGAATACAAACCCCTTTACTCGAAACCAAAAAAGCAATTCTTTCACTTCTTTTCTAACAAAAAAGTGGCCAGAGGCTCAAATGCATTGGGATCGATCACACAGTACCCAATGGAAGACACGAGGACTGTTGCCTCTGAAGCACCCCAACGAACGAATTCTGAACCTTTCGAACATACAATTTCGAATTCCAAGCATGCTAACACTCTGTCTTCAAAAGATCTGGGAAGGCGACAGTCACTAGTGGGGCAGAATCTCCCATTGTATATTTATGAGCAGATCCAAACTTACAACAATAGGAGAAAGGGAGAGGGTAATACAGTCAAGGCACATGGATCAAGTGGAGTATTTAAGGGAGAAGCAGAAAGTTCAGATATACTGGCCCACAAAACGAATGCACGTTCAAGGGCTGAAGCTCAACAGTATTCTACATCACCTGGGTGCTTTTCTCTGGCCACTCACTCTAGTGGTACTTATCAACCAAAGAGTCGTAATAACGACAGGTTGAGGGATCAAAGAATCAGTAATTTGTTGGCAAACTCACTCTCATTATATCCTCAAAATGAGAGCCGTCAATATGAATCTGACGCAGGGCCAACTAGCACGGAAAGCACTCACATCGACTCTCGAATTTCGGATCTTGATAGGGAGTACGCTCTGCCTTTTCTATTTACAAGATCTCTAGAAGATATTGATGCGAATATCACGTACGAAAACTTTGGAAATGAGGTGCCGGGCGAAGAAGATTTTGGTACCCTAACGAGCGCTCTGGTAAACCAAAGCGAAGAAGAGGGCGAAAATGTTGTTGATGGAGAAACCGAGGAAACAAGGTAAATTACGTAGGAACAAAGCGCAGAGACTTGTGTACCGATTAATGATGGAGGGTAAAAAATCAAGATTAGGTCTCTGTCGACTTTGTGATAGTATTGTCGCTATGGAATGAAGGTCAACACTCCGGTATGGTGGACGAAGTACCACGCCGGAGTCTCAATCAAAAGGTCTCAGCGATTGCTCGCATGGCCGATATAGTATACTCATACATGGCGATGGAGATGGCACTTGTAGGAGCTGATTTTATGAGGCTCACACCAAATCCCCTGTAAAAATTAGCAGGACCATAATTATGCCAATGTTCCACTAGCATACGGAGAGCTTTCTTACCGTGAGACACTTGCATACGTTTTCGGATCGTATCTAGTGGAAATGTGATAGTCTTGGCTGTCACACCAGCAGCAAAGCCACAAAGTGCCTCCACACCCCAAATAGATCCAGGTGAATCTGCGTTTATTTTATCTACAACACCTCTAGTCACGGAGTAAGACCAAAAGAATATGCCAGAGCTTGCCACAACTGATAGAAGGGAAGGACGAATTCCCACGAAGAAGCCTTGCATTCCATCAACTGAGTAAATACTTACGCAAGTTTGTCGCATTGATAATAATGCTCTTGACTCGTGGGCCGCTAAGCGAGTTCGCAACAAATCAAACGGGTATGTCACGATAGTGCTGAGCAACCCTGTACTTGCACCAACGATAAGCAGGTGTATGGGTTGGCTGAGTGTGATCTGACCTTGGCTTTGAATTTCTGTAAGCCACCTGTTGAAGACAGAATAGGAAGTAAATTGGGATGCTCCGTATAGTATGTAAAGAGCTTCCGCGGGGACATTTCCCTTCCAAAGGGCAGTAATACCCTCATTATTTACAAGTCTTTTGACAAGATTTGCTCCTGTGATTCCATCATCACGTAACAGCAGTAGCTGAAATCGAATTTTGATTGTGTCGAGAGGTGCTGTCACGGCTCTTGAGTTGTCAGTGAAATGCTAAACGTGCGAGATAAAATCTAAAATACATACCTTGCAACAGCGCCAGATATAGAACCAGCAATAAGGGACTCTACAGGGGAAACATCGGAACCTTTCTGAAGATGATCTGTGCGCTCAGAGCTTGTCGGCATTACTTGTTTGCCTAGCTCTTCTCGGTTAAGTAATAAGTAATTGAATAGCTGATATGTATTTTATAAAATTGTGACAAGAGACAGCAGTTTGCCAGTATCTGATTTTTCCCTTCGCGAAGAGGGATTGGATTCGTCTGTTATTGGCTATCAAATAGAGGCAGACAAAGAGAGCCCCTCCTGACCAAGCTCTTCGTTACTCTTTATGTACAGGAAAAGGAGATTTAATCCAACGATGAGTCGAAATGCCACCTGAAAATGAGTCGACATGGTCTCAAGATAAGCAAATACCCAAACTTATCTCTTAACTAGTTTCCAGGTATCAGAAGATATCTCATTATTTAGGGAGATATCACTCTAAAATGCTTTTGAAGTCGGTGTTTTGGTCTAATCGATCTCGATCAGAAAGCGCTTACGGCAATGAAAGCCGATTGCTCCCGTGAGGAAAAACAAGTCTATGAACTACGCAACAAAGTCCATGGTAAAAGCAAGTGTCACCAAAAGGGAACAAAAATACAGCTGGTCGCCTCCAAGCTCAATTTGCGCCATGTTTCTGTCAGATCAATTGTTCCGTACTTTGATCGCTCATTCTTATTGTATTTCAGCCATTGTACAATAAGGGGCTTCGGCTGCATCAGGGTTTCTCTGATACTCAGACGAGTTTGAACACTCCTTGTATTTCAATTTCTGCGATTTGAGAGGCATTCTCTTTCACTTGGAAACTTTCCCAGATAGTACGACAGAAGATAAGTACTAAACAAATTTGCGGGTAAACCCCTGGCTTGTGCTTGAACATCAACGCGAAATATAAAATCGCTCTAGCCGGCGAACTTCTCACAATCCTCACAAGGATGAATTCCCACTTTTAAGGGTGTTGGCTGGTGTAGAACATTCGATGTAGATTCTCAGAAGCAGACTGACGTAATGCTTGACTTATATGGCGAAAGATCACACAGAATGAGTTTTTACGGAGTATTGAAGATGCTACCTGTGTCGCGAAATTGACATGCTCACCTGAACTTACTAGTACATCGTTCGAGCTCTCTCGAATACAAAGTCTGTACATCATCGCAATGTTAGATAAATATCTCGATCGGATTGACCAGCATAGCGTCTTTTTGAAAAAAAATAGCCAGGACAGCCTAAAACATCAATGGTGGAGGTCAGCACTGTGGCGTACTTGTCAAATGTAATATCTAAATGCTATTATAATAGGTTTGACCCTGAAATGCACAAATCCAGGTAAGAGCGAGACTTGGATAAAATTTCAAATGTACTTCGACGATGTTACGGTTTCAATCACCGCCCACCCATCGTCCAAAAAGTACACTGAGTAGGTTGTCTGAAGATTTTCTCCTTCAGGTTGATTTACGCTGAATGCTTGTACACCATGAATGAGATGAATGCATAAGCACTCCCGAGAATCGGCTTTTGTCATGGGAAAATCATCGCTACGATACGAGGGAAGTCGTCATTGGTTTGGCTCAACGTAAGAGCAAGATATCGGCCAAGTGGTCAACAATAATGATTTGCTCCTACTTGCTAAGTTATATAGTTCCAATATGTACATGTACATCCCTAATGTTACAGGCGGACGTCTGCCCCTCATAGGAAGTTTCGATGTTGATGCTAGTTCTTATGGCGCCCCATCATTAGACTGCACATAAAAATATAAGACTCGGGTGTCCGTGAGTAAAGTCAGAACTAGCCTTGGAATCTCGAAAACAACAATGGCACAACAAGCAATCTCTGACCATTTTTACGTTCATGATTCCAAAAATGGTATGGGCACTGTTTTGCTGCATTCTTCCAAGTCTTTGAGAAAACTCGCATCCCCTGACACATACGAGGCCAGGAACCTATCTTTACAAAATCTGATCTCTTATACCGACAGCATTACATCGGAACTGACTGCTAGAAGTGATATGGCACCGAAAAAAGAGATGAAACCTTTCCATGATATAAATTGTGGTACTAGTCAACCGAAATGTTCGCTTTCTTCCAATGAGAACTTGTTTCGTGGGAGCACTCCTCAGGCGGAGTTCGGAGACTTCCAATACTTTAGACCGCTCTCAAGGGTTGGCCCAATGATTTCGAATGATTATATCCCTAAAACATTTTCACGAATAGCAAGAAATCCCATCATCGCCTTTGAGCAAGAAGAGAAGATGAGAAATGTATCCAAGAGCGATAAGTACGAGATTACAAACGAAGACGAGGATGAAGAATACGATACTGATAGTAGTGCGAATGAAAATCCGACTGGTGAATGGACAAGTCCGGTGGTAAAGGAAGCCTTGGCCCGACAAGTAAGCAAAGAATTACAATTCAGAGCCCTTTGGGTAAATATCGCAAGACTCTTTGGTGCAAACCTTATCTTGCTCGTGACGGAAAAAACATTCCAACTTTATAAATTGAAGTCGAAGGGCTTGAATGAGGTCTTCAAAAATAATGGTTGGGAGCGAATTCTTCTTTCTGAACTCAGTCTATACGGCGAGAGATCCGTAACAAGAGCTTGCGTCTTTGCCCGTCACCTACTTTGGATCATTGTGGCTATTATATTGATTGATGCCGTGAAGTTTGCTTGGCCTCAAGATCAATGTAGAGATCTACCCTTGACTGGCAGACAGAGGGAGCTTATTGGACTAAAGCCTCTCGAGCGCATCGAACCGGAATATTCCGCCGATCCTGCAAATTTGATATTTTCGCAAAGGTTATTTGAAAGAAAGTCCGCAAAACCCCTTCAAATCCCTAGGTATCCTCGTGTCAACAGTCTTTCCGAGTGTATTCGAAAGAAAGAAAATAAAGCTACAGAAATGGATAATTCCATTAAGTTGCGCGGAAAATGGTTACGTCTGTAGCGAATTGGCTGAATGCTGAAAGAAACGACACAGAATGCGATAAGTCTTTCAGACTCTTCAAGGGTTCTATTGAAGCGAAAAGTAACCAAATCTGAGATATTTTTCGATATTTGTTTTGCGCCTGTCTTGTGTTACGACTTCTCAAGTCAATCCCGCCGTACGTGAGGTACAACTTGAGTCTTGGTATATTCACTTATGCGGGACCTTCTTGATGGAATGAAGAGGTGATTAGAAGTCGGACATCTATATAGTTTGTAGAGAGACATTTGAGCATACTTGAAATTTATCCGGGCTCAGGCCTGAAATTATGGATTACATTTTATCTAACTCTGCAGCCCTGAGTTATCCAAATTATGTAATTCTTTCATTTTCAAATTGGTGCACGGGTCTTCGTGTGCACTATCTGAGGTATGTTGATGTACGAGCTATACTTCGGGGGTGTATCGCGTTGAATGGTGTTCCGATTTCAAGGAACATGTCCCGCCATTTATTATCTCTGGTGCGCCGAGTGACACTCAAGCGACATAACTCATCTGTTGGAGTGACGTTTCAGCTGGCCTCAAATCTATCAAATCAGTTAATTAAATCTGCAATAGATGCGAAGCTTCTTGGCATTCAACAGAACTTCAATTTCTCTGGTCTACATTATTCGTTCGGATACGGTCTGGGTGTATTCCCTCAAGCGGGATACCAAAATGCTAGCTCGAGTCCTCAAATAGATGTCATTCATATGGTGGATAACCCTTTAGAGTTTCACAAGCTCAATGCAGCAAAACACCCGAATCACTACTCATCTTTGATTAAACTAGGTGACTATGCTATGCAATGGATACAAGAATGCGGCGCAGGTGTATATTTCAACCCTTATGTGAGCATGAGGGACAAAAATGGGGAAGAAGTGGTCTTGAAATATGGCATTGTTTCTAGCCAAAATGCCCTCACAGACATACGCAATTGGACATCATTGTACATAGCTGGACGCCTTCAGAAGCCTGTGAAACATTTGTACAACATAGACGAAGATTTGCGCCTTGCTAATGAGTACAACCTTGAGAGTGCTTTGAATTTGTCATTACTCCTACTTCTGAGTAGAGTAGGGTCCAGTCATATCACTTCCTCCCAACTTTTTGAGAAGATAGCCCTGATATCCTACATGGGAGACCCACGTATGATTATAGGGGGCGAAAATCCTAACAAGGTAAAAAATATCATTCTGAAGCAATTGCCTTATTTCGAACAGCTATATAGCAGAGCAATTGAGATGGCACTTTCGAAGAATTATTTGAAAAGGGATGGACTTTCCTTTTGTGTCACATTGAAAACAAGTTCCGCTGCCCAAATATTGGCTCACTTGCCACAAAATTTTAAGAAACGATTCTTAAACGCATACAAAGCGAAGTATGCTAAAGTATTGGCCAATGATGCATTTTTGTCTGATTTCATGGGAAGCGATGAACCATCGGAAACTATTGATTCTTCTGTGCTATCAATGCATGCCGCAAGTCCATACCTACATGAAGCTCTAAACGATTCAAGTTCAAGAAGAGTCTTGTTGAGTACGATCCTGAGTATAATAGCTCTTCCAGCTTTGTCCCAATCAATCAAAGGTATCGTCACAGCAGGGTTGGTGAAATCTGTTAAATATGCTTGGGATAAGAAGTTGAAGAGTTTAGGTTCCTGAATTGTGACTAGCAACTGACGATTTGGAAATCAGGTTTCCAAGCATCATGAGCCTTTGTAAAGTCATTTTTCAATTCTCTCGCTTAGATCTTATAGGTCCACGACTAAAATCTTGACTATTTTGTAGTGTCAAAAAAATCCTTCTCGGGCTTTCATACGTCATCCATTTGTTATTACTTTAGATTTAATCATGTTCGTTGAAGAATTTTCCAAAGACTGCAAATAATGAACTCTCAGCAAAAAAGAAAACTGCTATTGAAGAATTAAATGAATATTTTTCAGGTCCTGAAAACGTGAGCACCTTGTTTAATTTAATGTTATTTTTTTTTTTTTCAATGCTGGAGCACCTTTACTGTTGTCCCTTATACGGTCTGCCTGCCTGAACAGGCGTGTTTTGGGATTATTGGCTATTTAAAACACATGAGAAGATGATGTCCATCATTGCCTCTTCTTTCTTTCAAGTGTTCTCAATGCAATAAGGGATATTTCTGGAGTGCTGTCTTTATGTCATTCTTGTTTGTTTAATCGAATGTATATTTACCTATGAATGCAACTCCCATACACCCGTACACCCGGAATATCAAGACTCTCGAGTGAGTTTACTCAAGGACCACGAGTTTCTCAAAGCTGAAATCACCATACCCATAACCAGAAATGCCACCGAAGGGTCACCAAAAAGAGTCTGCATCAGAATCAGAATCGAAGGCCGCCCTAACTTCTCGAGCAGCGAACAAGGCAAGAAATGCCGTCGCAGTAGCAGCCCAACTAGAACTTTTATCGAAGCATATTCACTCAAATGGTCCAAAAGATAAACCCCAAGTTCAACCGCAGGACTTCCATTCTTTCAGCGAGGACACTCTCCATAGATATCAAAGAAAATACAACCTTGATTTACCTGAGATCCAGTCATTGAATGAAAACATCTTACTCTCAGAGATTGGTAAGAAAACTTGCAGCTATAGAAAGTCAGTTGTGACGAACAAGATTTCCAAACCAGAGGTAGCCAACAACCTTCAGAAGCATTTCTCTCTGATGAATGTCAGGGAAAATGAAGTCATAACAAGTTTTTTGTATCGGGTGAAAAACCAAGATAAGGAGTTCAAATTGACTTTCTAATGGTTTTGTGGAGGTAAATAAGCAGGAAACGAAACGGCTGAGCAAAAATGTAATAAATTCGGTACTGGGATTAGCTCTTTCATACGCTGTGGTACCGCTACTGATTTTGGGTATGTGTCATTTGCTCTCTCAAAGATCACTTGCCGACGACTGAGCTGCACACGTGATATAAGGGTAGAAGTTTTCACCACATTATTAGCAGCACTACACAAGGATTTCGAGTAGTTGGATCAATGTTGAACCATAGAAAGGAATCAGCTGTGTGAGCCCCTTGAACATCCCTATTCTCCGCCCCTAGATTGACAAATAGACGAGGTCACAAGGAGCTACTCTACGTCAAGTGAAGAGTCATGTTTCCAATATGCTGACTCCGGATTCTTCCCTTGTTCACTAGTCTTACTACCTTGCATAGATAAGTTGTGTGATTTTCATTGAATGATGAAGAAGGTAAAAAGTGAGAAAAAGGAAAGCATGGATTTAGTTTTCGTTTCAAATATCTAGAGTAGCTCAAGATTTAAATTGAGACTTCGAAGCTAGAAGTGACTCCACGGTGCGGCTCGCGGAAATTTAGACGCGTAGCGCGACTAGATAGAAGTCCGGCCAGGAGGTAACAAATCCTTCGCACCTTGTGACGAGACTTCAAAAACAATTACCGACTTTTCCTAGCCCCAGGTCCGCCATGCTCTCGGCAACCATAGCCATTCACTGGCACGATGAGGGCCACCCTGTATACTCACTTGATTTTCAATCATCGGAAAGTCAGTCCCGAAGATTGGCTACTGCTGGAGGAGATAATAATGTTCGGATTTGGAATATTCGATACCCTGATGGTGGAGAACCCCAAGAAACCTCCGTGGAGTATCTCTCTACTCTCAGAAAGCACTCACAAGCAGTAAATGCTGTTCGGTTTGATCCCAGTGGGCAACTTTTAGCGTCTGCGGGCGATGATGGTATGTTGATCATCTGGACTTTGGCAGATACCATTGTGCATGAATTCGGTACACAGGAAGACGACATGACGGAGAGTTGGGTCGTCAATCAAATACACAATACAAATCTGGAGATTTACGATATTTGCTGGTCTCCTGACTCGAATTTCATTGCCACCGGGTCTATGGACAACACCACGAAGATATTCAACATTGTTGAAGGCCACAAAGTAATCGAGATTCCTAACCATACGCATTATGTCCAAGGAATTGCTTGGGATCCCTTGAATGAATTTCTCGCGACTCAAAGCGCCGATAGATCGGTGAGCATTCATTCCTTGAGTATAAAGCAAAATGGCCCACATCTTACATTAAGTGCTAACTTGTATTCTAAGCTGATACGCGGAGAAGTCCCCGTGTCAAAATTACAAAATCGTTCCGCCACAAACCAATTCAAAGATTTAACTAACGCGGAAGTGGAGGATGAAAATAAGGAGACTTCTTCGCTTAAAGAGCCGGCAGATTCAGCCATAGCACTGCAAGTGGAAGATTTGCAACCTCTCAGGATCGGTCGTACTCAAACAGGCTCCCCAGTACTTACGAAATTGTCCCATTTCTACCATTCCGAAAACCTTCAATCGTTTTTTCGAAGATTGGCTTTTTCGCCAGACGGAAGCTTACTAGTGGCTCCTCTGGGAGTATACAAAAACGAAAATGTGATAGAAAAGAAGGAAGAGAGCGTTATTGAATCTGCCTCTTTGAATACGGTGTACATTTATACTCGTGCAGGCTTAAATCGAAGTCCAATTTGTCACTTACCTGGGCTTTCAAAGCCGGCCATTGCTGTCTCATTTAGCCCGAGGAAATATGCATTATCGAGTGACGGAGAGATTCCTGTGTTTGCATTACCATACAAATTGATTTTTGCTGTGGCAACACCTGACTCAATCATTATTTACGATACAGAAAAATTACAGCCATTAGGATTACTGTCCAATCTACATTACTTGAGTATAACGGACTTATGCTGGGATCAGGACGGCCTTAGCCTCATGATATCTTCAGCTGAGGGGTTCTGCTCGGTAATAACCTTCAATAAACTGGACTTTGGACTTGCTTTTCAGGACAAGAAAAATACTCCGAAACATAGGGCTGAATCACCTTTGCATGCAACTGCCACAGGTAAAAATTTCGATGACGCAACGAGACAAACGATTGTCCTGAAAGGGGCCAGTCAACCGAAAGCCTGTGCAAACCTTGATCACGCACAAGCAGAGGTTACACTTGACTCAATAAGGTCATGTAAAGCAGTTGAATCCCCAGTAAAACTGACGCACCAGAATCTTTCCAAGAAGCTGATATTCTTTGCTACCAACTCAAGCGATACTCCGAAAAGAAAAAGGGCAGAGAGTGCTGCAGTTCCTTACAGTGATGGAAAGAGTACTCTCAATACTCATTTTACTGAGGGAATTCCAGATAGGACGAGAGAAAGTAAACATGGCATTGTTGGTTCAAGGTCCCCGCTTCACCAATTTATCGCAAGCCCAATTCTTGTCCATAATGGAAGCTTGGTTGCGCCAGAGACCGTCACTGAAACAGATATTCCTGGAGCTTCTAAGAAGAAGCGCATAACACCGACGTTGGTCAGCGAGAGATAACGAAGAATTAAAAGACAACGGGCTTCTCTCACTTTTATTATCTGGTTTTCGAGTTTAAATCTTACATACATAGAGAAAAGCACGGGCTCAGGGGTGCCTTATCTACTTCAATTCAAAATCTTCTAATGGAATCAAAGAACTTCATCATATTATGATTCCCACACGAGTTATTTGCTTTCGGATATAGCTTCCTTCATGTTTCTTCTAGCCTTCATAATCATTTCTGCCTTTCGCTTGTGCAATAAGGTTCCGCGTTCGTTCTCATCTTTGCCCCACTTTCCACTGGTTGACATTCCATTGTCATCAACAAAAACATCGTACTTTTCTAATAAGGATTTTGATTGAGATTTTGGTTCTTTTTCACGATGCACTGTCTCAGAGACTGTTGGACTAGTGGGTTCTCCTGGAGGAAAAGGCAAATTTCCATTTTCCATCAAGTATTCAACAGTGGCCTCCACCGACCCCGTATTTTCTAAGCTGTACTTGATTTGAGACACGCTTAGGTGTGGGCCAATAGCTTGCACAACTTCGATCATCGATTCTGTAACCGGGCGACGTTGTCGTGAGTCGGAGCCTGATGGCGCAGGTTGATGAGCAGGGTCGGGAATATTAAACTCTTCCGGAACAGACTGTGGGATTGGAGAAATAAGCCAACGTAAAATGAGAAGAACAAAGGCTAAAGTTGAAACGATTACAACTGTCGAGTAGTCCATTCTGCAAGCGGCCCTGAATTGTAAGTTTTTCGTTTCGACAGAATTTCCACATATTTGTGGCGCCGCGTTTCTCGACCATTTAACTTTGTACAGTCAAGGTTCGAGTAAGCCTGAGACTCAGTTGCAGTTTGTTGGTCAGATCAAAAGTATTGACTTAAAAGTTAACAAGAGGTTAGTTTCTAGCTGAGAAATATAGCCCACGTTTTAGGGTTTTATCATACGTGCTTTTGGTATTCTTGAATTCTAGATCACGTGATCTTATCTCAGCTTGCTTGGCAGCTAGAATGGAGGTTTGAGCACCCTCCTGGTTGGTTAATCTACTAAAAAGCATACAAAAGATGAATAACATCTTTCATAACAATAAGTCTTCTAATACAATTTTCACTCATAATGGGATTCTCTCAACTGACAGCGAGGGAGAATTGGAAACCGAGTCTGAATCTTGGACAGATTCTGGTTTCGAGAGCATCAACAAGCCTTCGCCGGTCGACGACAGTTTTAATACGCGAGATGGGAAATATGACGCGAATAATGACACTTTGAAAAAAAACTTTCTTTTTGGGTCGAAAAACGAGGTTCTGTTTCACGATGATTGTTGCTCCGATTACATGTCGTTCACTGACGCCAATCCAACAACGTATCATGTTATATCGCATTTCATAGAGCTCCTCAAGACGTCTGGATTTGAGTCCAAGCCAGAGTCCAGTACCTTTGGAAGCATGAAGGGTGGTGGTGCGTTTTTTACTACGAGAGGAAGCCAGGCAATGGTAGCTTTTATAGTAGGAGGAAAATGGATTCCCGAAAATGGCCTCGAGGGAATAGGATGTCATGTCGACGCATTGACAATCAAGTTAAAACCGTACTCAGTGAAGGAGACTATCTGTGGCTATGAATTATTGGGTGTTGCCCCTTATTCCGGAGCCTTAAACCACTTGTGGCTTGATCGCGATTTGGGGATCGCTGGAACAATTGTCGTTCGTGATAAGCACTCAAAGAAAAGAATAGAGACTAAATTAATAAGCTCGGGAAGGCACGCAATATGTCGAATACCCTCGTTGGCGCCACACTTCGGTCGGGCAGCAGATCTTCCATACAATAAAGAGAGCAAAATGATTCCTGTAATGGGGTTTGCAACATCTGAGCCACCTGCCACTAAAGAAGAGAAGTCTAGTATGTTATATGGAAAGCACTCGTTGAGTCTCTTGAGGTACCTTGCTAGATTAGCTGGCGTGAACGTTTCGCAGATTATCCTGGTCGATTTGGATTTGTATGATGTTCAGGTAGCCGCGCGTGGTGGATTATCAAACGAGTTTTTGTTTGCCCCTCGAATCGACGATCGGTTATGTGCTTACAGTGCTATCAATGCACTCATAAGACACACAGAGAAAATTGACTTGACCGAGTATGATGGTCTCCACGTTGTGCTTCTTGCCAATAACGAGGAAATTGGAAGTGCAACCCGAACAGGTGCGAAAGGCAAGCTTCTAAACAGTGTAATCGAAAGAGTTCTAATTTCAAGAGGTTGTATTTCATCAGAACTACCGCTTGTTTTTGCCAATTCGATTATTTTGTCCGCAGATGTCACACATGCATTGAATCCAAATTTTGTGGAGGAATATTTGGAGGACCATTTTCCCGTTCCTAATAAAGGTCTTGTTTTGAAATTGGACGTAAATGGTCATGTAATGACTGACCTGATGGGTATTTATTTGATGAGCCGAATCTCCAAAAAGAGTCATCTCGCATTGCAGCAATTTCATATCCGCAATGACAAGCCATCGGGCGGAACGATCGGCCCAATGTTGGCAGTGGATACTGGTGCGCGAGTTATTGATGTGGGGTTAGCTCAGCTCAGCATGCATAGTATAAGAGCGTGTGCCGGCTACAAAGAGCCAGGAATCGGGGTCTTGACGTTTGAGGCTTTTTTCAGACACTGCAGGGCTGTTGTGAAAGAAATGGGCCATGTTTAGGAACAAAGAGGATGATTAAGCTTTTGAAATAACGACTGGCCAACGAAATTGGTCTGTCTAGTTATTGCAAACAGTATTCTCAACCCTCTCGAAAGTTTGAAGGGAATTAGAAGTAGTCTATGCCTTACGTCAGGGCTGAAGGCTCCTCTATTTTCCCGAGACGTGGTGGGCTTACTATGGAAGGAATGGCATAGAAGGGATAACGACAGTCACAGGAGTAAATGCCTGCAGAGTACGCAAAATATTGTTTTGAAATTGCCTTCAATTACCACTCACCGGTCCTGTGCTTTGCTTATTGATATGAATACGAACGTAAGTGCTTAAGTGTTTCACAAAGTATGTGTTGAGAAATCCCCATTCGACCATGTGGTGTATTAATGAAGAGGACAACACTGGGCACAACCTATTAAAATATACTCATAGCCTGGAAGTAAAGAAAAACCCTTTGCTATTCATCCACTTTTAGTACACTCAACTGGGCTTTTGTATGGGTATTTGAATACACAGAAATCACGCGATGAAATATCCTGAAGGGATCGTCTGAATTGGGTCAGTTGAGTCTATTTGATGATTAAACTGTTAAATAAATTAGGCAGTGGACAGAGAACTGAGGAATCTCCGTCAAATGTTGTCTGTGGCGTTCCAAACGCGCTACGAAATTTGAAATGTCGTTACAAAGTAGCTGTCTTCAAAGGAGCATTCTCCCATGACGAGGGTTTGAGCCTATTTAGCAGATGTTATGTGCAGTCGAAACACGAAATGTTGTGCGATGACGTAATGGGAAGTCCCGAACGTACGCACCAATTTTGAGAATAATCCATATTACGGTTGTGGAAGATTTGTTGTACATGTTGAGGTAGCCTTACACCTTCCACAGCCCACTGAATCCTTGATCCCATTGCTTGATTGAAGTAAAGTCAGAAGGTTTAACCAACCTGATGAGGCAAGGTTTAGAACAGCACTATCCCGACATGCAAGAAAATGGATAGGAGAGCAATGAGAGTCAAACTATTTTTATAATTCACATGACTCGCCGAACTGTTCAGGGACGCTGATGATGATTGCTCGAGCATTGAAGTCAGCAGAGAATATACTTCTGTCAGCGTTCCATTGGCAAGTGCTATAATAGGCGAAGACGACAGCCCAGACGTTGATTGTAAATTTACCTCCGAAGGCACAACTGTCATTTGCTGAAGTCCCTGAAGCATAGTAAAGCTCAGTGTCAGTGTGGGTATGGAAATATCAGAGTCAAGAAGGAGCGACATGGTCGAGATCTTATATGATATTGGTGGACAAAGGGAATAGTTGAAAACTTTCAACAAAAGGGTTATGTTTGGGTTAGATAGGGGGTCTTGAGGGAGGGGCGGAATTATGTCGATAATGTGAACCCATTGCTTCTTGTGGTGTGGGAATAAACGACTTAAGTAAAAATTCGCTCATGCAGTATGAGCGTAAAAAATTTAGGACGCAACACGCGAAGTGACTTCACTTTGCAGCGTAAACAATCTACTTCCCCTGGACAGTGTGCAGACTCACAATCCCGCTCAAAACGTGATGTCAAAACAACACCCTCCCGTTTATCAACACATCTCAGAAGAATATAGATTTCCGATAATCATTTACTCATAGATATACTAATAGAACTTCCTTGCCTTTTTGGAAACGCATTTTGTCTGTCAAGAGACTGGACCCAAATAAATGGAGACTCAGTTTTGGAAGCCCCGAGGAAATAACACTATTGGGGCTTACCGATATTCTCACTACACGCGAATTATATACATGAACACACAACGTTCATAACCAACATTCCACCTTCTGAAAAAGGTGTGCGAGTTATAGTGCAGAAAAGCTCAATGGTTACCTTAAGTTGTACCAAAAGCCGAGCAGCATTCCTTCGTGACATTCCCCTTGATAAGAGTAAATTGGTTAAGAAGCTCACAAAAAATAGCCTTGTAACGGTTGGCAACCGCTGGTTTGTAATTTATTTGCATGCAAGAACTGGAGCAGAATCACTCTACAACTTCCTCATAGTCCCAATTCGCCTTTTTAAACTTTGACCACCAAGACTGATTGCTCTCCCTCTTCTTGAATTCTAAAATATCCTCAACAGATGGAGGCTGAATAGCAAAATCATCATGAGTTGATGAAACGTCGGAAGTGACAGGCTTTAGAACCTCAGTAGAGGGAACTACTTGGGGAAGAACTTGAGCGCCAGTGATAAGACCATCCATTTCAGTTCGTCTAGAGGAGGGGTTCCTTGCCAATTGCGCAGCTGTGAAGTGAGCAGACAGACTGGTATCATGTGACGAGTCATGATAAGTATCCTGCGTGCTATTTCTTCTGGAAGTCGAATCAGCTGCTCCATAGGCACCATGGCCAGAATTATAGCCTGAGTGAAATGAAAAAACTGACGAGGTATCATCAAATATTGATCCCATATCTTCCAAGCTCAACCCTTTAGTTTCAGGGAAAAGAAAGTGGACACACAAAAAAGATAGAACGCAAGAAACACCAGGAATTAAGTATGTCTTCCACTTGATTGTATCCAATAATATGGGGGTCATCTCACCAACAAGGAAGTTGAAAAGCCAATTTGTAGCTGTAGATGTGGCAGCACCTTTGGATCTCACTGAATTCGGCAAGACCTCGTTCATCATCCATGGGATGGGGCCCCAACTGGCGCCAAATGCAGCATTGAACAATATGACAAAGCCAACTACCACTTGTGGCGTGTATGTGTCGTTTAGGAATAAGGAGTAAGAGATTGAGAACAACGAGATGGCCATCACAATCGCACCAGTCAAAAGCAAAGGCTTGCGTCCCCAGCCGTCCACAAGATACCAAGGAGGAATGGTACTTGCAATATACACCAAGGAGTTGATACCTGTCATAAAAATGGCTGACCTTCCAATCCATCCGGCGCTTTCAAAAATCATCGGTGCATAGTAGGAAACTATATTTATTCCATTCAACTGAGCAAACATTTGCGAAAAGCAAGCAACCGATAATCTCTTCTTGTAACGAGAGAACATGTAACGATAAGATCTCTCGCCACCCTCAACACGCTGAATGAGAACATTCTCTTTTATTTGTCTGTACTCGAATTTGGCAATTTCGTCCTCTATAACGCCATCCGCGTATAAATCACTAATAACGATCATGCCTTCTATATCATGATCATGGTCTAGCAACCATCTAGGTGTTTCCACTATAACGAAGCTTCCCAAATAGAGCAATAATCCCATGAAGCATTGAATAAACAAGGGAGAGCGCCAAGACCAGTCATTTTCTAAAAATGAGAAGCCATAGTCGACCCAAATACTAGTGGAGTAGCCAATAATGTTTCCAGTAAATTCAAGGCAGGCATAAAAGCCCCTGTCAGAGGGAGGGCTAATCTCAGATTGATAACATGGAATGATTGTAGTAAGAAATCCAATAGCTATTCCCCCAATTAGGCGACCAGTACCTAGAACTAGTATGTTGGGCGAAATAGCTTGAATGAGACCACCTACCACGAATATGAATGAGCCTAAACGAATTGTTCGGCGACGACCGATCTTGTCACCAACCTTGCCTGCTTCAAAAGATGACAACAAGGCACCAATTTCCAAAATGGCAATCATAGTACCAACTGATGCAGGGCTTGGATTTCTGTAGTATTCCTTAAAATATTTGTTTGTTAGCAAAGAAGACATAAGGCCTTGTTCGAAACCGAACAAGAAGACTCCAAGTGATACAAAAATCGAGGTGAAGTTGAGAAGTAGTCTTCCTACAAGGATAGACTCTTTAAGCTGGTGACGCATTGCAAACGAGCGCTTGAATTGGATCTGAAGAGTATACGGAGTAGTTTAGGGGTGGGCGATATTCCTGAATGTTGCGCAACCTTTGCGCTGATCTGCGATAAGGTTTCAAAACGGCGCGAATTCTAGAATCCACGTATAATCAAAGTACCATATTGTTTACAATGTATCGTGACCTATCGCATGTAATATGAATCGTGGAAATTTAAAATAGTACGTTTGTCGCTAGCGAGCAAGACCGGCAGAAAAATGCAAATACAAGTAAACTAATCAAGTGAGCTTCGATCCGCGATGTTCAGGTTCTCTATCCCTAAAAACCACTCGCGAGGCTGAGTTGAATGATACCGTCCTAGACATTGGTAGTTACCGTCACTCAATAGCTTGGCAAGGGGGAGCCTCAAGGATTACCATTACTAGGCCCACTCTTACTTAGATGATGTTATTTCCCTCAAACGGGTAGTGCTTACCGAAGTTAAATGAAGTCCTGTTCTAAGGTCAAGAGATAGTGGTTACACTCGTAGTAAAATGATGGATACATTGTCTGTTGTGAACTTAATGGATGGAGCCACCTGTACAGGCTTTCCTTGAGCTAATCCCCATTTCATGTTTGTGGTCATGTCGCAGAATTACACGTTGTCGTTTCATATCTTAAATATGGATTCTATTCAATCATAATATGCAGCAAGTTTCACATGGTCAATCAACTCAGGTCCTTGGGCCTGGGAAGAAAAGACCATGGCAGTTCACCTTTATGCCACGTAACGCTACTTCATGTTGCGTAGATGGCAGATATCAGATATCGGAAAGTGGGGAGGCAGTCACATCCACTAAGAAACCAGCCTTGATTTTCATTCAAAATACTTGGAATCACCGGATATTGTTCAACCGCGAACTATTAAGGTGAACGTTTATATCTAATCTGTCTGCGTCCTCTTCAATTCTTCTGAGTCGATCATTTTGAGCATCAACCTCTTGGCCCATGATCTTAGCTGTGCTCTTCAATTTTTTCGAGTAGTTAGAAATTTGGTCCAAGTTGGAAGCAAGTTCCTTTTCCATCTCGTCATCTTCTGAATCGTTCTCGAATTGATACCTCTGTGCTTGCAGCATTTGCTTTTCACCTTGATATTTGTTGAAAAGTTCCGAATTGGCGCTTTTGCTGGTGATTCCTTGCGTAAGGCGTTGCTCACTGGCGTACATCCCCTTGCGGTTGGTGTCACGAAGATATTTCTCTTGCATTTTTTCCGCCTTCAACTTCAGTTCTTGCTGCCGCAATCTTGATTTCTTGTTGAATGGATTCCCCGTTGCAGGAATGAATATGGATCTGTTCAACCTCCCCAACTCCCGAACTTTTTCATCCGCAATCTTGGTTTGGGTATCTGCTAATAATAAGTTTTGTTCCGCATTATAGAGTCTCTCCGATTGCGAACCCAACATACCGAGCGTATTGGTTCCGGAGGCCTCAGCTTCTTGCGCCATCCTCAAGGTGTTTCTTGTCAGGGCAACAGACTCCTGCTTGGTAAATCGAATGTCCTGCTTGATGGCTTCAACCTCTTCATCCTCAGAATTAACCTGTTCCTGCTCCGACAAAAACTCATCAACTTCAACATTTAGATCTTCATCAGGCAATTCATTCAAATCAAGATCTGGGCCAGAGTGTTTGCGAACAGGCCTTTTCATTTGCACGGGTGGTCCACTAGACGGGATATCATTCAAATCGAAAGTCAGTTCATTATCTCGTGTGGATTTCGCATTCGACTCATTCTTGGAATACGAAGTCTTGGTAACCTCATACGCTGGTGGATTCTCGTAGCTTTGGCTCTTATACTTGCTCTCGGGAGGTGATTTTCTAGTACTAGATTGATACGGGTTTGCCCTAGAAGATGGTTTTTCAGAAGTATGGTATCCGAGGTCGCCCGGCCGCGAGGAGTACGGGTTAGGCGTAGCCTTACTTCCATACTTTACCTCCAGTGAATAAGGTTCTTCACGCGAGGCGCCATGTAGATTTGAGTTTGCGCTCTCTGAATTCAAGTCATCACGCAAGTTATTTTCAGTTTCTTGCATCGCATATGGGTTATTTGAAGTACCACTAACGGAAGCGTACGGGTTCACAGGCGCTAAGCCAGTGCGTTGGGTTTGTCTTTCATGCGCATATTGTTTGAAAGCACCAAATTTTTCTTGACGCCCCTTGGTCGATTTTGTTGATATACCAACTCTTTGTAAATCATCTACCAACTCTTGTTCGGTTGGTTCCTTCTTTTTGAATATTTTCTTGATACCCATCTTACTCCACAGCTGAAAAGACGTGAACCTCCAAATATTTGAGCACCGAGAGGTGGCGTAGTCGAACCCCATCCTGCAGTACATATGTGGGAAATAGGAGCGATGTGATCACAAATTTGCAATTTGAAAACGCCTTGGAAATAAAGCAAAACAAGGAAGGAGTGAGAACAAATTATTAACCAGAACAATAGAATAAAGCATACAAGGAAGACTCGAAGAAACAATGCTGTAAGGTGGAAATTTCATATTCTTTCATGCTGGTTTGACGCTAAGCATGAATCCTCGTGACTTTTGAAAATAAAAACACAAAAAAAGAGGAATAATCAAATACTCTCACATAATGATTTTGAAATCAAGAGGGACTTTTGAATCTTCAACCTCGAGCAAGCGATAACGAAACTCAAACATTTGTTAGCCGTAAATATACTGTACTTCCCCGCAATTTTGCTCGGACAAGCGTGGGAGTAAAGTCGCGTTCGCGATGGACCATCTGCAGAGGGAACAAGAAACTTGACTCCAACACTATCGTTTTTCTTTCGGAATGTCTCAAGTATTCCTAGGCGAGCCACAGCCAAAAAGAAGAAAGCTCGAGGTCTCATCAGATGTTAAAAGTATTACCATTATGGGCACACAAGTTCGATCAAATGGAACAATTACTCCGTATCAAGTTTCAGAATCTGAGCTGATGGATGTGTGTGCACTTGAAAAAGAGATGAAGCTGTTTTCAGATGCCGGTGACTGCTCTTGCGGGTACCTACATGGCCCGGGGACAACACATCATGACAAAAACGCGGTGGGCTTTAGCTCGAACGTTATGAGGGGACCTGACTGAAAATACATGTAATGGTTCTTATGTGGGACAACGATGAAGGCTAGATTGGTTCCAGGACATCATGTAGAAACAACAGCAACAATTATTTGATATGGAATGAAAAAATTAGGTGAAATCTGGATCCACCCGGGTCATGATCGAATGAGATTGTATCGAGAACTTAGGAGTTACTACTGTGACAAAACTAGCGCATCTCATGCATCTCATTTTGAACAGCACAAGTCTTGGAAACTGGTTTATACCGGAATGATGAAGGTATAATTCGTCACTTTGCGCTCGCCTTCTCGTATGATAAGCTTCTCCTCGGGGAGTGGTCCGGTATTAAGCTGCGAGACTCCTTTTCGAAGACAAACTTAATAAGATAGAAGAAAAACGCATTGGATATTATGCGTCGACTTACCAAACCTTTTAAAACCTCTACTAAGCTAAAGGATGTCGTTAATTCAAAGATATTTGAATTTCAAGTGTGTTTTAGATCGGGCCAAATGCCCGCCATGCAGGATTAAGTCTGTGGCTTCAGGTAACTCTTTTTTGGTTACGCGAGTTTCGCAGCCACAGCAAATCCACAGTTTTGAAGATAGTAGTGAAGACACCTTATCTGATTACGTTACATTATTAAAGATTACATCATGACTTATTAATCGGGTAGTGAATTTTTTTGTTAAGTATATAAAGTACATCAAGAGAAAATATCTACTGAAGTGCCAATCACATATTTTACCACTGTTAGCTCAACATCTTCATCATGGGTTTCCTAAAAACCCTCAAAAATCAAATAGTGGGAGACCAAATAGTCGAGACAAACAGATCAAATGACTCATATGTGAAGTATGCGGCTGGAGGCGATGGTCTGGAGGAGGCTTCTTCTACAGAGAAGATGTCAAAAGAGAATCATGTTGTCGTAGTTGACAGCAGTACCCTTGATGAACCTTACATTGACTTGTCTTTGCATCTTTCTGGCGAAGAGTTGGAACATAGAGAAAAATCTTTTCTTTTTAAGATAAAGAAATTTTTGTGGGATGGGACAGGAAAGCATCCCAAAGAACAGAGATATCTCATGAAATTGGATGGTTTTCTTTTATCATCCTCGATGCTCGGCTACTTCATCAAAAATTTGAACCAGTCGAATATATCGACGGCTTATGTCAACGGTATGAGTGAATACTTTGGTATGAACAATAACCAATATAACTATGTTGTAACACTCTGGACGGTTGGATACATTATAGGACAAATCCCTTCAAACCTTATTCTTCATAGAATATCTGCTAGATATTACTTAGGCGGATTGGAAATCATGTGGTCGATTCTTACATTGTTGACAATAACTTGCGACAAACTCCCATCACTCTATGCTGTGAGGTTTTTCTTAGGTTTGTTTGAATCGGGCTACTTTCCTGGGATGGAGTACCTACTTGGAAGTAACTACTCGGCCGCTGAAATCTCGAGTCGAGGTGCATATTTCGCAATTGCTGCAAACGTTGCCTCGTTGATCTCAGGACCATTGCAACTTGCCTTATTGAAAAGGTTTAAGAACTCCTCCATGGAACCTTTCAAATGGTTATTTGTGTTCGACGCAGTTATATCCTTCCCCATCGGTCTATACACAATGTTGGTTGATCCGAATACCCCAAGCACTACTGATGCATTTTATTTTAACGCGGAAGATCGACTTGTGGGGTTAGAGAGAAGAAGATTGATAGGAGCTCAATTAAACACAAGAGAGAGGTACACTTGGAAGAAGATTAAATCATTTTTTAACACCTGGCATGTTTTTGTGTTTCCCCTTTTGTTCTTGGCCTACAACAACTCTTGTAGTGCTTGGGGTCAGCCAACATTCACCATTTGGATGAAAAAAGCCTTGAATCTCACTCCTGAACAATACAATGTTTATCCTACTGCTTACACCGGATCTGCAATTGTGGTTACATTGATCTTGGCATACTCGCACAATTACGTGGGTGGAAAGAAGAATCATTTCTATATAATGGCGTTTTTCATCCCGGTTATGATTGGGTGTGTACTTTTGGCAGTCTATAATATTCCGAGATGGCTTCATTGGTTAAGCTTTTGGCTAATTGGTGTTCCAACATCATTTGGTCAGCCCTTCATTTTCGCCTGGGTTAACCGTTTACTATTTGATGATGATATGAAGAGGAATTTTCTAGTGGTCACCACGAACACGTTGGCATATGTTACAGGGGCTTGGGTGCCAATATTCACTTGGAACACAAACGATCAACCTCGTTACTATATTGGATTTGTTTACACGGCTTGTCTCTGTGCATTCGGATTAATCATGACATTGCTTGCTTGGTACCTTTCTGAGAGGGATGATGCGAGGAGGCTCAAACTTGTTCATGCCACTCTGATTTAGTTATTTATTTTATTTACGATTGGGAATCTTGTTCTACCTGTAAAGCAATGAAACGATCGATTTGATAAGGGATCTATATGCCAATATTTTACAAATATACAAACACCATCAACATTATAGAATGGAAATTTGTTGAAAGGGGATACGATGAGAACTGTAAAAACATGAATGATAACGAATAGCACACATGCAACTAGATGCGAGAAACTTAGTTCAATCCTTTGACTTCTTTCACAATCTCGTCATATGCCTCTCTATACTCCTCCGCCTTCTCAGCATTCTTCTTTGACTTGCCTCCTCCAGGAACAATCAAAACACACGAAGTAGGCCTCTTTGTGGCGCCAGCAGAACCTAAGTCTTCCTTTGATGGAATGAATACAAAAGGAACTGACGAGTCCTCACACAACACCGGAATGTGTGAGATGACATCTGCAGGGGAAATATCTCCTGCAATAATCACGAGACCCTTCTCTCCTTTCCTCAATGCTTTGACAACTTCCTTGACACCTCTCTTAACATGCTTAGCTTTGGAGGCTTTCTTGACCGTCTTGAGAACTTTCTTGTTCAACTTCTTTGGTGCGAGTGGCTTAGCAAAAGGCAATACAGCCACCATGCGCTTCTCGTAGTTGTCCTCAGTGGAATCTTCAACCTTATCTTTTTTCCCCATCGTCTACTTGATGTGTGCTTTGGTGCTCAGAGTAAAACATATTTTCCGTATTTTTCACTGATGGGATGAGGAATCGAGGTGTACGGGTGTTTTAAGAGTTTGAGCGAGGGAAAGGTACGGATGTGCTTCATGGTTTGATGCAATTGCGAGAACATCGGTTCAACAGGTTGCAGTTTATGAAGCACTGGGATTGTTCTCATAAAAACGCCTAGGAACCAAATCGTAGCAACGCAGTTTCTTTAGTACGATGAAATTACTCCTCTCTCTTTGAGAAGTCGGTTGGCTTCCATACTCTCTATCAAGTGTTTTGTCGAAGTGAGCCTTAGACCTATATCTTGGAAGGTGATACTTACGTTTCTAACTACAGTCCGAGGCTTTAACACATACAGACCGATAGAAATATCACTAAACATTCTTTGAATGGGGGAGAGAAGAATTTTATGACTGATGAGGTTCCAATCAGCATTCGTTATGCTCTTTTGTAGCATTCGCCCTGCTATGGCGTCAGCCGAACTCGGCCCAAGAAGAAGAGTATCATATGAGGTATGGATTTTAACAGAATTCAAAACCTATAGCGTACTATAGAAATATCATTCGAATTACAACAGTTAAATTGGTAGCCACTGCTCACAGGGTATGAAAAACACCCTTACATCCGAAATTAGTGAAGAAGGCCGATCACTTAGAAAACTGTGTACTTCTTACGTTCGCCATGTACTCTCAAGCTCCTGGAAACCGCAATTTCCGAAAGCGAAGACAAGAGCCGTTAGTATCAAGCCTGGATGTGTCAGGAAATCTTGTGGAAGACAAGTCTTTCTATATCTCTACTGCCAACAACGTGGCAGACAGTGCCAAAGTGAAACAATACCTTGATAGGTTGAATATACAAGACAAGAAAAAGTTATCCGCATGCTTAAAAATAGTTTTATGTGACTCAGAGATCGCTCTTTTTACCTCAGAAGAACAAGAGGCGCTACAAAATCACTATAAGGTTGAATCTATCTCGATTTCTGGTAGGGCTCCTCATAGCGTTGACAGAATTGTTACACTTCATGGTGAATTGTCTCACATCCTGCGATGTGCTCTCCATATAACATTTCTCATGTGCTCAAAGGCAAACAATTTTTTGAAAATCGAGCCTTTTACTCTCAAGTCCCAGAATTATAAGCTCAATGTTCTCGTTGAGCTGGATGAATTGGCAGCTGCGGACCTCCTAAAGAAGTTCTCACAAGAACACATTGACATGAACCAATACGAAACAAACTCTGGTTTGCAGTTGGCAACCTTAAAGGGTGACTTGTCCTCGATTTTTAAAAGCTTGGCATATTTATCCATAAGATTTGACTATTTCAAATATATATCGGATGATAATATAGAGTTTCTACCGATCATAAGAAGCCACGATGGCGACTCATTAAAGACGCGGCTTGACAGAAATGACAAAATTCTGAATGGAAACAATGTCAATGTATTGAATTTTGTGTTCAGATCCTCAAATCTTAAAGGTTAGAGGACAAAGCGCTCCGTTACAAAGATCACAAGGGAACCTATGCAGGCTTAAACCTCTCACTTTTAAGTGATTCAATTCTTTCAACTCGAAGTATATAATTCAAGAAATCAATCTGCTTAGATCAGGACATACAGTTTCCACTGTATGTTCTCAAACCTTTGTAATTTCATCCCACTTAGATTTGCGTGAGAGGGACGCAACCCGATCGCCAAGCGATAATGCCAATCCTTGGCCCTTGGATCTGATTCTCACATGGCCAATAATTGGCCCAGCTGCTTGTTTTTCAATGCACAAATTGGCCAATGCATCTTCCCCAAAGGAAGAACGAGAGTACAAATTGGCTGCTAAAAAATGACATTCCTCTCCAACAATTGCACCAGGCGTCAAGCAAGTCATATTTGTACCCTTCATCAACTCTTCCAAATATTCTTTGAGCGAACTCATTTGCGACTTGATGGTAATCTTGTTCTCCCACTCAAACTCGTTCCACATTTTCCTAAACACGCTCTCGGAGCATGTTGCGGGTTTAATGTAGTCCATGATGTCAACATGAACATCGTTTAAAATGACTATGGTAGACTCGTCAGAATGTCTTCCATCATATACGATGTTTCCAAAGATAACACCAGTATCAGCAGAAGTCACCTTGACAGTAACAGATACTTTGTGGAATCCATGTGGGCCTATGTTTGCTGGAGAAGGCTTGTCCACAACCTTGAGATCACCTAAGGTAGCAAACTCCACGGACAAATTGCGCATTGTCGCAGTGGTTTGGTTTACCAACAAGACATCCAAAGTCACATCAAACTGATGAACCTTCACAAACGCTTCTGCATAAATGGGGTCTGAAAACCCAGTTAGTTGTAAAATCTTGTGAAGCTTTGACGACAATTCTTCATTTTTACCCGTGGAACCAGAGACGACTAAAGCTTCCTCATCATCAGAAAATCTGACGCCATCATGCTTTTCAAATTGTCTAAAGGAAATAGCATCATCAATCCGCGCGGCATTATTTTGGAAATCTTTTGCTTCCTCCTTCGACCTATTTGCTTGGTCATTTTCAATTTGAGACCTAAAAGCATCCTTAGTGTCTTGCAAGAAGCCATCAGAGATAATGTCATTGTCGTCAGCATCAGTCAAAAACTTGATACAGGCGATTATTCTGTCTGCCGAATCCTCATCAATCTTCTTGGCAGTGAAGGTGGATTCTCCAACTCTCAAAATTGAAACCATGATCAACAAGGCTTCAGCTCTCAAAGCGTTCAAGTGTTTTTCGGTTGTGTTAAGACGCTCTAATCTTAATACAAGTTTCACTAACGTCGACGAAAGAACAGAGGCTAAATAAAAATCTCCAGCTAATATAAGCCTCCTGATGTGAAATTCGTCATCGTCCTCAACAGACACATAAGTTGAAGTCAAGGCATTTTCAGTGGCATAAGTTCCGTCCGGCAATACTACGGGTCCTTTCTTTGCAGTAGCGGTCGAAGCATGCTCATCGTGAGAGTCCTTGTCTTCACCAGAAGTCGTCTTCTCAGTCGGTAAGATCGGAACTTCGCCGATGCTGGATCTTAAAAACTTCCAGGAATCTTTCACTGTTGACTCATCCTCAGAATACTCACCTAAGATCCAGAGAGCTCCGCGATAGACCTTCCCAGACTTCACGCTTGACAAGTTGGTCACCAACTTGCTGATAAGAGTATTTCTAGACTCAGGGAATTTCTCAACAACTTCTTTCACAAATGTAATCACGTCAGTCGCAGCGCCAGTAGAAAGATCACCAATGGACTCCAATAGTAAGTCAATAACATTGGTCGCAACCTCTCCAAAGTTAATAGCGAGTTGATGGATAGCATTGACCAATAATTGTCTGTATTCAGAACTCTTGTCGTCATTGGAAGATGAAGATCTTTGCAATTCGTTTTTCAACAATTTCACGACATCTTCAACGTTTCTACTACTGATCAACAGAAGAGTAACCTCAAGCGCTTTGCGGCGAACATCAATGTCTTGAGTAGATAAGACACCCAAGATATCCAACGACAAACTCAGCAAGACACCAGGGTGCTTTTTATTCAAGTCATTGATACGCTCCAAAGTGATGATCTTCACATTGTTGTCGGCTTCTTTCGTGGCTACTTCGACAAATTTTGAGCCAGCCAAAACGACAGACTGGGAGGATGATGACAAAACTGTCAACGTTGTAGCAGCTTCGTACACTACCACATCGGACGACGTCTCAAGGATGGCGGTCACAAGGCTCGCGTACTGAAGTTTCAAACTAGACGACGATTTGGCATCCTTTCGAATAAATTCCACAAATGCCAACTGCAAAAGGGGATCCAAGTTTTCAATTGAAAACACATTTGATTGGATATATTGCAAAGCTGCATCTCTGTCCAACTCCCCCAAACAGACAAAAGCATTTCTCTTGCAAATGGAATCAAATTCCTCGTTTAAAAAGGCGAGAACCAAAGATGGAGCATCGGGAATCAAATGGTCGGATACTTTGTAAATGGAGTAAAGTGCAAAAACTGCATTCTTCCTCACATAAGCGTGCCTGTGAAGCAAGCATTGACGAACGTTAGGCACCAATGTCTCTAAGAGTTCAGGCTCTTTCAATTTGCACAAGAATCTCAAGGTATTTCCCCTCACATACTCGTTGGAATGTTGCAAGTCATGCTGGATTGCGTTACAAACAAGAATCATCTCATGCCTCATTTTCCCCTCCTCGTCATGCTTGGGGCAAACTTCCCAGTAAAAATACAACAACTTCTTCAACTCCTTATTTTTGGATGGCATGACAAAGCGAATGATATGCATTAACAACTCTGGCATGGCGTCACCATTGAGTACTGAAATGATAATTTGTTTCATCGTCGAAATCTTAATGTCATCTTTTGACTTCTCCAAGAGAGACTTCAACTCGCTCACAGACTTCTTTGCCGCTGTATTGGGCTCGTAAATCAATGTATACCCTGAAGCAGACATCTTGACGTGCAACGGACGGCTGTTGATTTATTTCGACGTGTTGGACGTCCGATTTTTTTTGTGAGGTTAACACCGTGGAGGAAGGAGCATCACGTGACGTGCACCACGTGTACGAAACCGAAGTTACGATCGGACACATTGTAAATTCTATGATAAACTATGATGGTATTCGAGTGTATTTCAGCCCTTCAGCATATATAAAACGGTTGAAATAGTATATACATGTTTGCCAGATATTTAACGACATAAATTGTAGAACAATATGCTATATATGCACAAGAGAAACGTCTATGTGGTGATCCGGTCTGGAAGAACAACGGGCTTCCCAAGTCTACCGCTGTTCATGCTATGCCAATCTGACAGCACTTTTTTATGGTCCAAAATTCTCGTCAGTTGCAGCTGCTCAAGAGACACAAGTTTGGACCATTTGCCTCACTGCATCTAGTTGATGGCCTCGGCGAACAGTGTCAATAACAGGTTTGCACCAGGGTACGTTAATGATATTTAATGACGTGTCCGCCACCTTCCACTTCATAAGTGGTTATTCCACATTATTGCAAACATGTTCTTGTACATTCGGCTTTGCCTTTGTTTCAAATTCGTTCTTGGCAAGTATGTAAATTGAACGCTTGCATGATCTCTGGCCTCTTATAATCTTTCCGTTTCAAGAAGTCAACTTCCCCTAAAATTTTTGCCATACATCGAGCCAATACGCTGCATGATCACTAAATAAAGTTCTACCTGTCTTTTCTTGCCAGTACAATATAGGTGACGCTTGCAATTCAATATAAGAGATTTCAATTAGAATCTGAATCAGGGTTCGCGAGAAAGAGTCTGGGTTTTTCTCCCTCACTATCTTCGCTGTCATGGAACATATTGTCTCCCTCGTGATGAGAATACTCTTCAACATTCAGGCTATCATCTTCATCTTCAAATTTGAAACCTTGGTGCTGATAGTAAATATCCACGTTTCGGTCGTTGTTGATACTGCCGACAGACTCTGCAAAAGACAAAGTGCTTCCGCGACGTGAGTTCGAAATACTGCTGGTTGAACTTTGTAGATCACCAGTCGTGGAGACTGAAGCGATAGTATTTGCTCGCTCGAGTGAATTTGTCCTCGAGACCCCATTTAAGCCAGTAGACGGAGTTGACGATTTTGATGTTACAGGAGTTAGCGATTTATGCTGAAGGGTGCTTGACCGCCCAAGAGCCCCAAACCTGTTTGTGTTATCGCCCTCATCCACTTCTGCTGCAAGTAATCTCGGCTGCAAGTGTCCGTGTTTGAGCTCAACTCCACTAGATTTCTTGCTTCTGTAACCCGTGTTTCGGACTCCCCTATTGAACATTTTGCTACTCTGCTGCATAATTTCACGTTTGTCGACAGGCATTATACCCGTTGGAAGCCTCCACTTTCCCGGTCCTGCTTCATTAAATGATGTACCTGCACTCTTTCTTATTGTATCAACATAAGCAGATTTCTCCCCTTCGCCAGGGCGAAGGCTATAAGCCATTTTGAGAGTCGCTAGGCTTACGTGACGATTTGAGCCTGCGCTGTATACAGAGCTTGTAGACAGCATTCGGGTATGGGTTCGAGTTTGTGGCGCCATCGTTATCACAGGTTTTGTGTTCTCGGAGCGGGTCCCTATGTTCAGGTTTAACGCCGAGCTTATTAAACTGCTCTGCCTGTTCATCTCATCGAGAGCCCCCAGGTGGTCTTCATTCGCACTCTCAGATATAACATCCCAGTTGTTGAGAGACGTTGGTCCTGTGATGCTGCTCGAGTTTGAGCCACCAAACATAGGTAATTGGTCCACCACCCTTTTGCCATCTTCGGCTGGGTATGGATGCCCGTCTGTTGGCAGAATACTGCGACGGTTCGATTCATCCGAAATACTACTTTTCGTACTGTAGAATGATTTTCCGTTCTCAGACCCTGAAATGCGAAACTCATCAGATATGGGCACCATAGCCAGATGCTCTGAATCCAGTCCATCGTTTCTTTCGTTGTGATACATTGAAGAGTTCACTGTGTCTATGCACTGGTCTTTGAAAGATGACTTGCTTTGAGACTGCTCGGATGGCGATTCAGAGGAGCAAGAGAAACTTTCATCGAAAGCTCGAGGTCCAATCAACTTAGAATTTGTGGCGTAGATTGAGTGAGCATCGTTACTGTTGCCCAATTCAACATGACTTCTTAGCAAGTCTCGCTCATCAATCGTACGTGTGACTTTCAAAGGGGAAGTTTGTTCTGAAGAGGGCAATTGGGATATATTTGGTCGAGTTTTCGTTCTTTCACCCGTAGTGCGATCGGCCTCATCATTCATTTGTCCAATCTCTTGTTCAAGCGTAGTTATAACATCTTCGAATTGATTGGCTGATGTCAATTCAGCTGTTACCTCCAGTGAGAGCGTAGTTTTTGAGGTTTCTGGATCTTCAAAGGCATCTGGTGGAGGCTTTCGGGTTAATTTAGTTCTTGAAGAGCGGATATCATGCAAGCCCGAAAGGGAATTTTTGTTTCCATGAGCCTCAGAAGCCTTCGATGTGAGGTCTTGCATGCTCCAGCCTGGTCGTGTCGTTTCTGGTGCCTGTGCAAAACTTAGGTTACTGCCCTTTGACTT